>QMIH01000120.1:199504-218465 GCA_003987875.1 Clarias batrachus
ATATAAACATTCCTCTGAAACGAGAGGGAAAAAAATTCTTTCTGGAAGAACTATTAAAGAATACAAACAAAAAAGCAAAATATGAACAAATAAGGGAGCTCAAGACTTTTGCATAGTACTGTGTGTGTGTATATAGACCCATTTTTTTTTTTTTTTTTAAAGTGGCATATGTGGAGTGGAAATTTAGCGCAAGTTAATAATCAAAGGCGTTCCCTATCGGCTGAAGGCAAGAAATCTTCTAAATACTGCGAAATGCTGCATTTGCAAAGTTATATAAGGAAGACAAGCCTAAAGGCCACAACCTGCCAGATACAAAAACATAACTTTTTTTTTTTTTTTTTTACTCACTAAAGTGCCTTACTTCATTACATACAACAATTTAGCTTCAATTCCTAGAGCTCCTAGTGGTGCTACTTTACCGTTCAAGATGCGTAGTTTCCACATTTGATCCGTCACGCAAAACCATAAGGTGTTGGCGTCTTCCTACGCTAATGTGGATGAATCTCAAGAATGACACAGAACTGGAGAAAAAAAAAAGATTCGGTGCTCAATTTTTTTTTTATTTAAATTTTTTTTGCGAAATATTTGCGAAAATCTGAAAAATCAATGCCGCTTGGCGATCTAGAGAATTGATTAAAGGCTCTGAAGGAAAGGCGTTCAGCATTCTCATGCCTAGTTCATCGTCGCAATAAGTCATGGCAGCTAAAAATGCGTACATATGACTCAAGCCTTCTAATATTTCTAATGTTTTATAATAAACATTATTAATAATTATTATATTTAAAGAAAAAAACATTCCTAGCCTAGCTAGGTTAATCCTGATTTGTCTTGCTGCAGATTAAACTTTAATCCTGTGAATGCAAAGATGGAGAAATATTAGTGTGTGATAACGGGAAACGACAAAGAGAGAGGGAGAGGTGTGTGAGATATTTGCAGGTCATTTTGAAGTAAATTCTCTCCTTCAAGGTGTAAAATCTTCACGTTTGAGTCTGTAGCCAGGATGATGAAAGGATATAATGATAATAATAATAATAATAATAATAATAATGAATAACTAAAAATGATAATAATAATAATAATAATATTCATGCTCTTTACTGTAATTGAGTATGAATGAATGTATTTTTAAAAATTGTTATAAATACCAACAAATTTGTGTTGGAAAGTCTCTCCCAAGATTTTATTTTGAGCTAACCTGGGTTGACGTGATGGTGTGGAATTTGAAAGCAAACTGTAGCATCTTTTTTTTTTTCTTTTTTTTTTCTTTTTTAAAATATTGTGGCAGCTGTGATAACTTCCTGCTTTTTTTTGCTTAAGAAAGAAAAGTAGTGCGTGTTGCGATTGGGAAGGGTGGTGCAAAAGCCCGGATCTAAAGGCAAGCGAACAAATGCTGTAAAATTCCCCGACTTTTTTTTTTTTTTCCTTATAATACATTTTTTTTCATCCAGACTTTTGCTCCACCCTGTGTAGCTTTTAGATCTTGACGCAGAACCCAGAGTTTGCTTTAAGTTCCAGCTCTTTTGAAGCGGTTTAAGGTCGACAGTCGATACAGCATTTAAATTGTAAAGTGTTCAGGAGTTTTTTTTTTTTAGTTTTTTTTTTTTTTTTATGAATTTGAATGCAGATTGGGAAAAAGAAAGATGGCAACAAGAAAAAAAAAAACACCACCCTGATATTAGTTCTGCTCACACTTGTGTTCAGAAGTAGTGCTTTGGAACTGGAAGGTGAAGGGTGGCTTTTTTTTTGTTGTTGTTGTTTTTTTTGTTTGTTCTCCCCCCCCCTTCTGTGCGAGTGCGTGCGAATGTGAAATAAAATTTACAAAAATCTTGCTTCGTAGTTTTATAGAAGAGAGCGTGTAATGATGGGATTTCTTTCAGCTGTGTGGTAAAATTGATGACACTGCCTTTCAGGACTTGAGCTAAAATATAACCAAAGAGAGTGTGTGTGTGTGTGTGTGTGTGTGTGTGTGTGTGTGTGTGTGTGTGTGTGTGTGTGTGTGTGTGTGGAAGGCGAGAGGGAGGGCCTAAGCTGTGAGATTGTTTAGATGTGTGTCTGTTTTGTGTGCTTTCTAGCTGTGTGTGTGAATGTTTGTACGTACTGTATGTCCGGGCTGCAACAAATAATTGACGTAGTGGACTGTTCGTAAAATCTACAACTAAATTTGTTGCCATCGACTTGATCAGTCAGTTCTTGATGTGGATGTCATGTCTGATTGCTCTGACATGAGTAACAGTGCGATGGCATCACTTTCAAAAATTAAAAATCCTCCAGAATGTGGGCGCATTCTTAATTATGAGTATTCTTAATTCGTCCAAAATAGAATCCGACCAAAAAAAGACTTTAATTTTTACGAAATTGTGGTCCTGACGGTTTGCGTTCATAATTATAAGTGACAGTTTGTTTTAGGCATGTGCTAATTAACAATGACTGAGTCAATAATAAAATCACATTTTTAAAGCTGGAGGAGAAAAACATTAAAAATACACAAGATCCCTCGAGTAATTGCACAATTTATAGTCCAAACAGTTGATTATTCGATTATCAGACTAGTCACTAGTTGCAGCCGTAACGTACATGCGCATGCTTTTTTATGTAAAGTCCTCGGTGTACCTCTTACAGACACGACGTTTAATGTAATTACTGGCAAAACAAACAGGGAAAAAACGATGCATTTGTGACTAGAGAATTCGGCCAAAATGAAACCAGCGAGAGTATTCCAGCTTGTAGATTTGTCAAAGTTTGTCTTCCCGTGACGGGCTTTACTCCGAGTACACCGAGGCATTGCCACGTTCAGTCCCAAATGTTTAGTAGTATTAGTAAAAGCAGTTAGGGCTTTTACATAAATTTGGCTGTCGAAATCTGAGCCAGTAACTTTACGGATAAATATTTTCTTTTTGTTGCGAATGCTACTGTGATCCTAAGAAATATGCAAGAGTGTTTCGCCCCCTCCGTTCTTGGTTTCGAAGTACAATAGAAAAGAATGCCTTGTCTACAAAGTGTCCAACACGGCCAATTGACTAAACGCTGAGTTCACTGAAAAATAAAACAATGTTGCAATGTTTCAAGAGTAAAGTAGTTGGTGTTTTGGGGGGGGGGGGATAAAAGCGTAATTTTTTTTTTCGTGAAGTCAGTCAGTGCTATGACGGAATGGTGCAATAAAATTAAACTGAAAGACCAGGTAAAGAAGCACTATATAGTTATTAGTAATTAAATGTTTTAATGACCTCGTAAGAGATTTCTGTTAAGAAGTAAGAATCACAAGAATTGTAGGGAAATTTTCTTATTTTAAACAATTTTACCAAATCCTAGCGCACACAATGTTGTCTCTAGCATTTTGCCATGACACTTTTTCCTCATAACATTCTGACTTTTCCCTCATGGCGAATGACTTGAATTTTGAAATATTGCAACTTTTATTCTCGTTGATTTATTTATTTTTTATTAATTTTTTTTTCCAACAATTACAGTTTTTTCTTCTACATTTTTTGCAGTTGTTACAAATTTATTTCCAAAAATGTTCTGCATTTAATCTGGAAATGTTGCAACTTTGCTTCCTCTAAATATTACCACTGTATTCTGGAAATCTGTATTTTGGCTCTAAAAAAAAGTGAACTTTTCTTTTCTTTTTGTTTTTTTATCTTTTATTTGTCTGTTTTGTTTTGTAAGCCAACTGAAACAGTCTATTCTTTGACAATCTGACATGAGCATGTTCTATTTATTGAAGGGTAATTTTTTTATTTATTTTTAAGTTTTTTTTGTTTTGTTTTTTTGTTAGAGCTCAGCTGTAGACATTGTGTTGCAAGTAAAATAAATAAAACACTCCCATCCACAGTAGTCACATATGGAACTAAATTCTTAGCATTACTTCGGACCCTCTCCCCTCCCTGTTCCCCCCCCCCACCCCCATACACATTGGTTCAGAATTTGTTTGTTTATCCTATAGTGTTATTTTCAAGCTGCCTCAGCACCGAGTAAGAGATTTTGAACATTGTTCACAGAAACCAAATTCAGGTGAAAAGTTGGTTTATTTTTCACTTAAATATCATCACTGACGCATCTTCCATCTAATCCAAAGTAATTGAAACATCTAAGAAGAAATCTCATACCAGCTAAACATCACTGATGTTTAGTGTATGGAATGTGGTGGGAAACAGAAATTCTTCATAAAGATGTAAATAATGATTGCTGATTGGCTTGTGCATAACTTTTCAGGCCAGGATTCTTGTGAACACTGTTCCTTCATGTCTCTTTCTCTGATTTGCTGTGTTTTAAAGTAAGCAAAACTCAAGCAGGCGAATTGTGTTTGGGGAAAAATAAACTGTTACCTGCATCTCACTCTTTGTGGTGTTTTCTTTGTTTGTTTTTTTGTTTTTTCCCTTCTCTGAAATGTCTGTCTCAAGCATTTTATGATTGTAGCCTGATAAGTTTCCAGTTGTATGGAAATCCTTGATATTTTATCACTAATGTTTATTTTTTAAGTTTTGCAGAACATTAGATGAACAGGTAGTTGGGTACGTTTGTTGTTAAAAAGTAAGAATAAGGGACTAAGAAGGAAAATTGGTAATCTTCTCATGCTTTTTTGTGCCTGATGTATTTGTAAAAGATAATAATAACTAGTTAGTGCTGTAAAGGTTTAAATCTTACTTTATATTTTATAAGCGGTCTGAAAACAAATCCAGGCCACTCTTTTCAGATATTTGTAAAACATTTTGAAAGCCATTCATTTTTACTTTTAGATATTATATACAGCCACATCTTAATGAATTACAATATCATCGAAAAGTTGACTTGAGTCAGCCAAAAAAAATTATACACTTCAGGAAAGGAAAAACCTGTATAAATATTTTGCAACCCCCCGCCTCCCCACAAAAAAAGGTTTTTAACAGAGAAATGTTGGACTACTTACTGAAAAGTAGGAATATGTATAGCTCTCCATACTTGGTCGAGGCTCTCTGTACGAATTACTGCAGCAATGCGGTGTGGCATGGAAGCGATCAATCTGTGCCACTGCTGACCGGTTATGGAAACCCAGGTTGCTCTGATGGCGGCCTTCAGCTCTTCTACATTGTTGGGTCTGTTGTCTCGCATCTTCCTCTTCACACTACTTTTTTTCTTTTTTCTTTATGGGGTTTAGGTTGGCCGAGTTTGCTAGCCAACCAATCAAGTTCTGCTGGAAAACCAAACCAGCATCTTCATGCTTCCCTCTGATGACTTAAGACATTTAGAGCACTTTATGAAGTGCGCTGACCTTGGGCCTGATAAAATACAGTGGACAAACATGAGCAGATGACATGGCTCCCCAAACCACCTGTGACTGCAAACTTTACACTGAACCTCAAGCAACTTGGATTCTGTGCCTCTCCTTTCTTCCTCCAGACATAATCTGAAAAAAGGTAAAACCCCTCTGACATTGTCTCTGGTTCAAGAGTGGCTTGAATGTGACAGTTGTAGTCCCTGACCTGGATACGCCTGGCTCTTGAAGCACTGACTCCACCTGTAGTCCGCTCCTTGTGAATCTCCTTCCAAAAATGCCTCCTTTTCTACCACATTTTTTCCTTTTCCATTGGAATCAGACCAGACAGGGAAGCCTTCACTCCTCATGGGCATCAATGATATTTGGGTGAGCATGACACTTTCACCGCTTGTCTTTCCTTAGCCAACCGAAATCAGCCCTTGTCACCTAAATATTTCTATTTGCCCAATTTTCCCTGTTCACTTTCTGCCCAAACATTTTACTCCTTGAAAAGTACATTTTATCAAGAGATTATCATTATTATCCATGTCACCTTTCAGTAGTTTTAATATAATGGTCTGCGATGGATTGGCACCCTCGTCCAAACGACCCTGTATATAGGACACAGTGGTATAGACGATGAGTAAGAACATTTTTTTTTATTCATTTCCACTGGTTTGCTTTCAATTAAGTTTTCATTTAAGCTTATTTATAATTGAAAATGCCTTGGGAAAAATAAGTTGAAGAGTTTCCTTATTAACTTTTGTTTATACTACAGTGGAACCTCGGATTGTGCGTGTTCCGTGAGACGAGAAATGTTTTTAATACACTTTGACTTGATAAACAAGCGAGTCTTGATATACTGGGTATCATGTGGCACGCACTCACTTCTTGTTTTGATGCTGAGTGTCACAGGATCACGCACTGAGCCAGTTTTTCTATCTCTCTTAGCTGCAGAATTGTGGGTAATCAACTACTATGCTCAGTCTCAGTGTGCATGCGACACTCGCATAGTTAACATCCATGCGTGTGTGTAACACTATAACAAACTGTGACCGTGTGTGTGTGTACGCGTAAATCGTGTGTATGTCACTGGAAAAACGACTCCATTCTACTCAAGAATATTGTTTTTTGTTATAGAGAAAATAAATCAATCGTACATGTATGCCATGAATGAACAAGTATGGAGTGTATTCATGAAACTTTAAATATGACTAATATTGATCAGTACTCACTTCAACTGAGGTCATAAATAAAAGCACCACTATAAAAAAAAAAAACACAGCATAATGTTTAAGAAATTCTGACACATTTGCATGAATCTAACAATTCATAGAACTTTATTAGTCATTGTTTTTAGACTGGATGCAGAAGCATCACAAGTTGGATGGAGAGAACACTTTAAATATAATGTATATTGGGGGAAAAAGTGGTAGAGAAGGAGATGCTGATATTAAGCCCGAGCTTGCTGTTTCTGCTGGAACTCTGAGATCCTGCTCTCCATGATGGGGCGGAAGTGACGGATCAAACCCTGCACACACATCGTTTCATAAAACAATTAGTTGAATAATTTAAAGCACAGTTCGTGTAAGTAGTAGTAGTGTTTACTTTTCATAACGTACCTGTACGGGCCATGCAGCTCCATCTCCCAGAGCACAGATGGTGTGACCTTCAATCTGTTTGCTGAGCTCCCAGATCATATCGATCTCCGCCGCCCGCGCGTCTCCTTTTACAAAGCGCCACATCATGTTATTCATCCAATCCACTCCTGAGAACAGATAATTAAAATATATTAAGTTCAAAGATTAAATAAATTACTCCAGCTTTATCTAGAAGATCTAGAAGGCTGTCTAGAAGTAAATCTTCTAGACAGCCTTTAAGGTATTATATTCTTATCCTTTCACACTGATCTTAAAACACAAGGCATGGATTATTTATCTAACTACAGTATTTTAACAACTATAACATGAATGATGGGTTAGAAGCGATTCCGGGAAATGACAAACTGCATTTTTTTTGGTCTTATTGATTTTAAGAGAAAATCAAAAAAGAAACTGATGCATGAACCACTATATATATATATATACATATACCTGCTATAATGTAAGGTATAATCGCTTCCACAACATGGAAGGACCTAAAGGACTTAATCAATGTTCTTATTATAGCTCATTCTTATTTTACCATGACCGC
This sequence comes from Clarias batrachus, assembly GCA_003987875.1. Taxonomy (NCBI): domain Eukaryota; kingdom Metazoa; phylum Chordata; class Actinopteri; order Siluriformes; family Clariidae; genus Clarias; species Clarias batrachus. The sequence goes on from QMIH01000120.1 coordinate 206,931, forward strand.
ATACCCGCTCGTGTTTTATTTATTACATAGTATCTCAACAACTAAGAAACCACTGATGTGCAGTTCCCGTACCTTCCCTGCAGGGGGTGCACTGGCCACAGCTTTCATGCTTGTAGAATTCAATCAGCCGTGCAATAGCTCTGATTACATCCGTCTGTAATGAAAGAAAAAGTAGCAAAACAAGAATGATGAGACAACAGCCCCCTGGGAAAGGATGCACAAAAAGGCGCCATTGAAACTCCTCAGACCCGTCCCATACATGGGTAACAACAAAGGATTTTTTTTTTGGCGGTGTCACAGGGACAAACGATCGTTGGGGCATGTTATTACTTCAAGCTGCACTCTGGGGGACAGAGGAAAATTGTTTCCATCCTGACCTTCTTTGCATAATCCGGATTCATTCATTTCATTACAGCTGCATCTCATAGTGTATAATAGATGAGGAAACCTGACTTTGAGTTATGCATCATGATAGTATATTATATACACAGATTTATGAAGGAGTTCAGTTCAGGGAGCACGTTCGTAAGTCTGAATTGTTCTGAAGTCAGACAATGCGAGTCTTCTACACCTTTGACACGAATATACACTCACCTAAAGGATTATTAGGAACACCATACTAATACGGTGTTTGACCCCCTTTCGCCTTCAAAACTGCCTTAATTCTACGTGGCATTGATTCAACAAGGTGCTGAAAGCATTCTTTATAAACGTTGGCCCATATTGATAGTWTAGCATCTTGCAGTTGATGGAGATTTGTGAGATGCACATCCAGGGCACGAAGCTCCCGTTCCACCACATCCCAAAGATGCTCTATTGGGTTGAGATCTGGTGACTGTGGGGGCCATTTTAGTACAGTGAACTCATTGTCATGTTCAAGAAACCAATTTGAAATGATTCCAGCTTTGTGACATGGTGCATTATCCTGCTGGAAGTAGCCATCAGAGGATGTGTACATGGTGGTCATAAAGGGATGGACATGATCAGAAACAGTGCTCATGTAGGCCGTGGCATTTAAACAATGCAGAATTGGCACTAAGGGGCCTAAAGTGTGCCAAGAAAAGATCCCCCACACCATTACACCACCACCCTGCACAGATCCGTGTTCTCATTCTGTTTATGCCAAATTCTGACTCTACCATTTGAATGTCTCAACAGAAATCCAGACTCATCAGACCAGGCAACATTTTTCCAGTCTTCAACTGTCCAATTTTGGTGAGCTCGTGCATATTGTAGCCTCTTTTTCCTATTTGTAGTGGAGATGAGTGGTACCCGGTGGGGTCTTCTGCTGTTGTAGCCCATCCGCCTCAAGGTTGTGTGTGTTGTGGCTTCACAAATGCTTTGCCCATTTACCTCGGTTGTAACGAGTGGTTATTTCAGTCAAAGTTGCTCTTCTATCAGCTTGAATCAGTCGGCCCATTCTCCTCTGACCTCTAGCATCAACAAGGCATTTTCACCCACAGGACTGCCAGATGTTACTGGATATTTTTCCCTTTTCACACCATTCTTTGTAAACCCTAGAAATGGTTGTGCGTGAAAATCCCAGTAACTGAGCAGATTGTGAAATACTCAGACCGGCCCGTCTGGCACCAACAACCATGCCACGCTCAAAATTGCTTAAATCACCTTTCTTTCCCATTCTGACATTCAGTTTGGAGTTCAGGAGATTGTCTTGACCAGGACCACACCCCTAAATGCATTGAAGCAACTGCCATGTGATTGGTTGATTAGATAATTGCAATAATGAGAACTCGAACAGGTGTTCCTAATAATCCTTTAGGTGAGTATAGAATGTAAAGCATACCAATCCACTTGAATAAATCTGTCCGCTTTACCCACACTGCCATTATGTGGCCAAAAACCATAATTGCATTTCCTAAGTCCTAAGGAAATTAATCTCACACGTCAAATGTTGTCTTTTGTGCCTTTAAAACACGACAGGAATATTGTACGCCATTTTGTCTCCGTTTTCCCAACATTTTGAGCTGGTTTCCACTGTTTTGTTGAGGATTTTCCGAAATTAGGATTATTCACCATCAGGACAGCTTTCCAGGACATTGTCTACATTGTTCATCATTGTGCTCCCGAAATGATTCATTGAAACCGATGAGGCCGTCTTGTATGTTATTGTATGTTATATTGTATGTTATTTCTCCCGCACACACATACAATATATCGGACTTCAGACATTTTATACATTCACTTACATACTGGAAATATTGTATATAAATTTAAAATATTGATATATGGTGCACAGCAGTGTGTATTTTTTGTACAGTACATGCAAGTTAGAAGTAGAACCGCGGTCCGTTTTCGTAAGTCAAATGTTCATAAGTCTTGGACTAACTGTATTTATAAAATCTGGATATTTACAAAATCGCAGGTACAAATTAAATCACTAACTAGTCATCCCTGGCAATTCCCATCCCCGGTGCATATACTTAAAGATTCTGTTAGCTCTTCTTCATCTGACCCCCTGACTCCTCCGGCTCCTGGGTCTCAACCATTTACTAATTCATCTTTGATTACCAGGTAAACTGTTTTTGTTTGTTTGTTTGGACACACCTTAGGCATTTCTAAAACACAATATAGGTATAAATATTTCACTGCACATCATACTGTGTATGGTTGTGTATGTAACAAATAACATTTGAATTTGATAATTACATATGCAACATATTAGTATTGCAGCCTGTATATCTGATTGCATGATACATTATAATTTTTTTGTTTTAAAAAAAAAACAAAAAACAACAACCACCCACCGATTTGTCCATGACGATGAGTGCTGCGGTACCCAGGCCGGTTTGAGCCTGTATGAGGCCGTCAAAGTCCATGGGCACATCCTCGCACACATGTTTAGGAATGAGCGGTGTGGACGACCCACCAGGGATCACACACAGGAGGTTATCCCAGCCCCCTCTGACACCACCTGCAGGAAAGGTCACGGTTACAATTCACTGGGATTGTAAGATATAATAGATCAGATTTCGAGTTCAGGAGTGCGAGGTGCTTTAACCCGGCAAGGTTCTATTTACTCCAAAATACCTGAAACTGATTTTAAAGATCAGTGATTTGATAAGCACCTGCCACGAAGGGATTTAAGAAATATTTACATCAGTCGTCTTCAGTAACTGCCTGCATTTCATTGGCTTTGTACATGAACTTTGTACAATGAGAAGTTTAATCTCACCCCATCCGTCGACCTTAATGTTTTTGAGCGAGAAAACTGGAGAACCTAGAAGAAATTTTCACTGCACAGGGACCCAAGGAGAACTTCGCAGAGACACTGACCGCTGGTCCACAGGCACTGACCCCTGACTCACCAGGCACTAACCCTTGATCCACAGACATTACTTTCTGATCCAGACTGATCCCTGATTACTGGACACTAATCTCTGGTTCACATACAGATCCCACAGACACTAACCCAGATGCAACGTACAATAAAAGGTGTCTGTTAAGGGTGTGTCATACTTTTTCAGAGTTTAAAAGGTGCATCATACCTGCATGCCTCTCAATCAGCTCCTTCATCGGAATAGACATCTCCTCCTCCACGGTGCAGGGGTTGTTGACATGACCAGAGATGTTGAAGAGCTTTGTGCCAGAGTTCCTCTCTCTGCCAAAACTGACGAACCACGATCCACCGCGGCGGCAGATCGTCGGGGCTACAGACACCGTTTCAACGTTCGCCACAGTCGTTGGACAACCGAACACTCCTGCGACAAGACAGTTGAAAAATATCAAGTTTCTACAATACACATTGAGCTGCAACCTCTATCCATACGCAAAGTCAATTCTTATTAGCTCCATGCACCGGTTAGCTACTGTACACTACTGACCCCTGTATAAGCCTTCCCTTAGCCTGTCTCATAGTAAACTAGAGTAGGGACTTTTTTTTTTTTAGGTTTGTTGATCTGGTATGCTGTGTGATAAACTGCTGCTCTGTTCAGTTCTCCACAGATTCACATTTAAATTCACATTTTATAGAATTCATCCTCACCCACGTCAGCAGGAAAAGGTGGCTTCAGGCGGGGCTTCCCCTGTTTACCCTCGATGGACTCGATCAGAGCCGTCTCCTCTCCGCAGATGTAAGCCCCGGCGCCGCGCATCACAAACACGTCAAAGTCGTAGCCTGAGCCGCAGGCGTTCTTTCCAATCAGCCCTGCGCCGTACGCCTCATTAATGGCCACCTAGAGAGAGAGAGAAGTGAGAGAGTAATTCATAAATCAATATCAGTACAATATCCACAGACCCATCCTTCTGTAAAAAAAAAAGTAATATTTAGAACAAGACTTAAATAAAAAATATCAAATACAGCAAGTCCCAGACTTCCGAACATTTGAGTTGCAAATTTCCGCAGATACAAACGCACAGCGGATCCATGAACATTCGTAGATGCAAACAAACATATTGTACAGTAAATACACACCAGTGACCCAGATATCAATATTTACAATTATATACAATATTTTAAGTGTGTAAGTGAATGTATAAAATGTCTAAAATCCGGTATATTGTATGTTTGCACATCTGGGGATACGGGAGAAATGAGTCGGCAGCACAATGATAGAAAATATCTGTCGAATGCAAAACCAAAATACCAGACCTGTGTTTTTTTTTTTGCTATACTTTACGTTTTAGATTGGTGTAAAAGGTGTACGAGACTCACTTTGTCTGACTTACGAACGAAATCAACTTACGAACGTGCTCCCGGAAAGTGCTCATTAATAAGTCATGGACTTACTGTAAAATGGATTTTATTACAAATGCAACCAAAGAAGACAGCTCCTATTCTTCCTCATTTAAAAATCAACAAAATTTTAAGTTTGTTTAAAGATCTCACCTGAAGATTTGACGCCTCGTTGTAAAACTCTCCACGGATATAGATATACGCAGCGCGCGCTCCCATGGCTCTACCCGCAACCAGGCAGCCCTCCACCAGCTTGTGTGGGTCATGGCGCATGATCTCTCTGTCTTTACAGGTCCCTGGTTCTCCCTCGTCCGCGTTCACCACCAGGTACTTGGGCCTGAGGATAAGAGGAGTCGGATCATACTGATAACAATAAGAGCAGCTCATACAGCATTGCAAAACAGAATGAAATCATTCAATGTTTCAGCTGACCGGCCGTCGCTGGGTTTGTTCATGAAGCCCCACTTCATCCCTGTGGGGAAGCCAGCTCCTCCTCGACCACGCAGACCAGACACCTTGATCTCATTGAGGATCCAGTCCACTCCCTTGTCCAGGATCTCTTTAGTCTTGTACCAGTCGCCGCGACTTAGCGCGCCTTTCAGCCTAGCGTGACCGTGAAAGCTTTAGTAAATCTTTTCATTTTGCCGATTATCAGAAAATCTTAATCTCCAGTCTTAACCCATATGCACTGTTCAAGTAAGCAGTACTTCAACGATGTATATGTCTGCAACATTTGCGAATATATTTTTTCTCATTCTGATGATCTAGAACATCTATAAAAATAAATACATGTAAAAAAAAAGTCCTAAATACCTCCAGTCATGACGGCCATAAAGGTTGGTGAAAATTCTGTCCTGGTCAGCCAAAGGTCCAAACTTTGTTTTCTTGACTTTTTCCTGAATAACACAACAAACTTAAATGTAACTACGATGTACTTTTAAAGCACATACTCTCCATCTCACTCAGTTCATAAGTCACAACAGTCTATTTATGGCTGTCTATTGGAGCTATGAACACAATGTTTAACATTAACATTAATGAATCAGACAATATCGAAACAATCTACAGAGGGTTGTACAGGAGAGGAACTACCTGCTGAGCCGTGCTGCTGTAGCGCACTAACGCCACCTGGCTCCCTCTGCTGACTGAAGAGGAGATCGTAGGAGCGCGAGTCACAAAAGTGTTGGGTAAATGCAGCACCCCTGAGCCGAGTGCGCGACTCAGTCCGGGACAGCCGAGACACGCCAGCATCCTTCCCGCTGGAGACAGAAAGTATGTTCTATGAGCCGTCTGATGTGTGATACAAACCACACTGGAGTTGAAGTGAACGTATAAGAGATATTTAAAGGTATATGGTGTTTTATATATATATATATATACACAGTATATTTATTTGTTGTATGTCGTAGACCACTCCTGTACAGTAAGTAATGCCTGGTTGAATTCTAAGCTTTTTTAAGTTAGGGAAGTTTTAAATAATCATTAATAACCGTGCTTTTATGTTGAACAGATTTTACATTTGATCGGATTATGAATTTTATTCTGTGTCCAGTTTGTTGTATAATAAAATTCTACCAAAAGCTGTTCAAGTGCTTTTAAATTCCTAAAGTATATTGAAAAGAGAAAGGTCTTATAAGTAAAAAATAAATAACATCATTTGAGTATGCAAAATACAGCATTTTAACAATAATTGCAGATATTTATTGCAGAGAAGGAACAGCCAATCAGAAACCGTGTGTGGAAGTCTGTGATTGGCTGGTTTTGTGGCAGTTTTGTAACACTGGACAAAGTTGAGCGAGCGTACAGGCAGAGTTGAGCACGCACAGAAAATAAATGTTGCTTGCGCGTGAAGGAAGAGTCGAGCGGAGAACATGTTGAGCAAGCAGGGGAGACACTGCACTCGCGGAATCGAGCTGTTGAGCTCAAAATTGTGACAAGAATATAACGCCATAGCGGCAGCTTTTTCCTGCAGACGCTTCTGTAACCTCCATTGCGCGAGCGGCTGTGTATCTGTGTGTATCTTTGTGCTCGTGCTACTCAGTAACGTTAGCGGTCCAACTAATCAATAACGGCATTCGTTGACAACGAATTTCATTATCGATAATTATCGATTTTATCGATTAGTTGTTGCAGCCCTAGTTTCCACAGAGTCCGAGCACACAGCCCTTAAAAAACAGAGCATTTACTTTTTTACATTACTATAATTGGTCTGATGATCAGCAGTGTTTCCAACACATTTATTATACCTGCTCAGCCTTTTAAAAATTATTTCTTTGCATTTGAAATTGCTAATATATGTCATATAGAACCAAAGTTGTATAAAAATAAGAACATTTGATCTTATGAATCTGTGCTATTTCATTGCCTGTCTGACCGCTTTCTCCCCCCAAACTCACACCCAGTGACTTATGATGACCAAATAATAATAATAATAATAATAATTCATGTGCAATGTTCATATTGAGTTCTACATTTTTAAATGTAATTTCCATATTCCTGTAGCAATAAAATGTACATGTTTTTGAAAGCAATAGTAACTTTGCTTCCACATGACACCCAAAAATGCACCCAAATGAAACCCAAATGCACATAAAGAATTTTAAAAAGGGTGAAGCTCAACTCCATGTACATCTTCAGTGAAGGCTTTTTGTGGATTGGTGTTCATTCAGGTACAAGAGCATCACTGAGCTGAGGAGACTCCAGAGGTAATGTCTTGGTTCAGTGGGGCTGAGTTCAGTCTGTGCGCTCTGTCCTGGACACTCGAGTTCCTTAACACATGTCACATGTCTCCATGGAGCTGGCTTTGTGCACAGGAGCAGTGTCATGCAGGAACAGGTCTGGGCCTCCTAGATTTTAGGAGAAGTCTAGAGCAAAGTAAAGATCCATTTTTTCTACAGCACACAAATACATTCTAGATCAGTGGCTCTCAACTCTAATGACGCCCCCTAGTGTTTTCTCAGCGAATTAATTAATTAATTAATTAACAGCTGTTCTTAATTGGTGTGTGTGGGAAGCAGGACAGTACAGTGCTCCTGCAAGAATAAGCTTGAAATCCACTAGTTTAGATGAGTGTGTTTTTCAGACTTTGTGGCAACAGTTTAAATAATGTACACTCACAGGGGTGAGTCAGGGGTACACATACTTTTGACTAATGTATACAAGTCCATAAGGTTAGTAATACATCAGCCGTGCATCGCGTTACCCAAAATAAACGTCAGCTCAGGCTGTATCCCAAATCCCATCATAGTCCCCTATACAAGTACACTACACGTGGTATAACGTGAACGCCTTCGCGCCCTACTTAGTGCCTTAGTGCCCTACACTGATCTATAATGCTGTCATTCGGAACGCGGCCCGTCATTATGGACCCTTCTCTCGCGATGACCTCCACAACCACTACAATAACAACCGGTCTAGCTTTTTAAACACTCTGCACTCACTGTTAGCGATTCAACACACTATTATAACTTAACAGCATTTTCAACATTTGTTCAAATGGATGCAATAACTGGGGGCAGCTCTTTACCTTTGTGTATACACCTCGGATTTCAGCTTACTGGAACGGTTCAGCGCGAACCCGGAAACACGTGACGTCACCTCTTCTTCTGCTGCTGCAGCTGCGGCGGCAGAATACAAAGGAGTGCACACTGCCACCTAGTGGACGGTGTGTGTGTGTGTGTGTGTGTGTGTGTGTGTGTGTGTGTGTGTGTGTGTGTGTGTGTGTGTGTGTGTGCGCGCGTTGGTGTGTGCGTGTGTGTGTCTGCGTGTGTGCGTGTGTGTTTGTGTGTGTGTGTGTGTAAATTTAACCTAAATAATCCAATCGTGACATCAACTTTTACTGAGTTTGTAAAAAGGTTGAAGCTAAAATGATCTGATCAGCTCTAATGTAATCAGTGGTAATATTATTTCAATTTGAAGCCCACATACATGTCTGTCAGTCTTGAACATGAATACTGTATTCATTTATGGGAAATTATTACAGTTATGAAAGGTTAAGATTCTTCTTCTCACAACTGTAACAAATTCCTTCAAATGGGATGCCAGCTGTGGTGCCTCTATAACCGTTGTGGGATTATTACATTAAAACCTGCAGACGTGGAGTACATTTTTTTAAGAAGTTTGGCCACGCCTACTAATTCCAGGTTCTTTCCTGATTTTTATTTGCTTCTATTACACTGTAAATTAATTCTAAATGCAGAAAAAAGAATAATCATAAAATAAAGAATAAAACAATAATCTCCTTTAAATAGTTGATATTGGTGCAGTTTGTTAATTGCTGATTTCTGACCTTCATGTCTTAAAATAACAACTGACTGCTATAGTTGTTGCTATTTGCTTACTTAATGCATTACTACGTTTGCAGGCAATACCAGGGTGTCTTTTTGACCTCAATTAGAACAACAACAAAAATAATAATAAAAAAGTCAATTGAGCAAAAAAATTCAGCTGAAAATCTGTTAACCATAAAAAAAATATAATGAAATCCATCCAAATGCATTGAAGTTAACCAAGTTGACATTAGTTACATTAGTTTGTCTTCTTGTGTGTAAAGTCTGTTAGTTAGGCCTAGGCCTAAACAGAACCTAAAAAAGGTTATGACGAAAATAATAGGTTAAGGAAAATCCAGTTTTTGGTAGAATCAGATGATACGTCTTTACTTTCATACTCCTTTGTAATGTAGAAGAGGAGCTGTTTTCCCTGAGTCTGCTCTTACTTTAGCTAAAACCTCACATGGCCACTTTTTTAAACCAGCGTTTAAAGATAACTGTAATTACAACATGCATGTATACTGTACACTGCATTACTTGTAAAAAAAATTATTTACATTTCTTTGATAAAGTTTCTCCATTCTGTGCTTCTGTTAACAGTACTGTAACTGAGCTATATTCTAATGTGTGGTGTAAATTTGAGTAACATACGTATGTGGATAACTGAAAGACCAGTAAATAAATATCTAGAGCTTTATACCTTTATTAATATCTATAATTATATTATATATAATATTAAAATAATATAGTTTATTCTCCAAAATCATATTATTTATAACTAATTTTTTTCTCTCTTTCTTTTTATTTTTTTAGAATATAGGCAAGACATCGTTGCCTTTAAGAAGGGACCCTGTTCAGCCTTGTGTCACCACTAGAGGGAAGCAGAGAGCTGAATGTTAATTATATTCTGTGCCTTTCAATGCTTTGTGCCATCACTAAATGGAAACCTTGTTAGACTTCTGGCTTGTTAGACTTTTGCCGCGAGATGGTGCCGGAGAGAACTACCTTATTTATAATCAGAAGCAATGAGGTCACTCAGCAATCACTCACTTTAACTTAATTAAAAGGTTAAAGCTAATGTAATCTGTAAAGCTAAGCTTTAATGTAATCAGTGATATTGACCTGCCAGTTTTGTCTTTTTAATTACATAGTCAAAGTGCAGTCATGCTAGATGGCACTCTAGAGCAGACCAGACTGACTGAAATACATTTTAATCGTAAAATCCAACTTTAATCCAACTACCGCATAACTGCACATAATTTAACTTCTACTCAACATTTTGACTTCTTTTATTGACTTCTTTTATGATATAGGCAAATGCGTAAATAGCACAAAAGTTTTTATTAACACAGATAGACAGAAAAAAAAAATCTGAGACAGGTTTTGGGTCCTCAAATGTCTGAAACATAAAGATATAATTGAAAGACCGAGTTCTGACCAATTTACAGAGACAAACCCCTTTCTTTAATTTATATAGATGCAACATGGGAAACATAGTATAAGGATCAGTTGGACAGTGACATGGCACCAAGGTTAAAACAATGTCACAGAAAAGGGTTATGCTCTGAAAGAACTGAAAGACACTGTAGATGAAGCACTCATTGCTTTGCTATTATCTTCATTTTTTATGTAATAACAGTTTTAAAATGTATGCTTTCTAAATGGGAGCCTTGGTTGTAATACCTTTCCGCATGGTTGCTAGGCGACGCCGCTATGGCAATCAGGGGATATACATATGAATACACTACTGCTCAAAAGTTTGGGATAACTTAGATATTTTATTGTTATCAAAGGAAACACACACAACATTAGTCTGAATAGAAAATATAGCAAAGGAACAAGACATGCTGACGTTGAGTTAAAAAATAATTTAAATAATTCTTTGCTGGAAATGATGAATGTTCTTCCAACTTTGCCATCATCATCAAAAAAAAAAAAAAAAAAACACCTTTTTGCAGCAATTGGAGCATTGAAGACCATAGGCATTCTATCTGTCAATCTTTCAAGATAATCTGCTAAGATTTCATCTCTTGCTTCCTGAAGCGTCTGCCACAAGATTGATTGTCTTGATAGAGTCTTTCTCCATACCATACAGTCAAGCTGCTCCCACATCTGCTCAATAGGGTCCGGATCCAGAGACTGTGCTGGCTGCTTCATTACAGTCAGAATTCAAAATAACTTTAATTGTTTGTGAATTGCATGACTATGTGTTTTCTTTGAGACAAAGAAATTTGCAAGTGGCCCATCCACACACACACACACACACACACACACACACACACACACACACACACACATATATACATTAATATATATCCAGTTAATTGCTAAATCACTTTTGGCTCACCCTGTGTGTGTGTGTGTGTATATATATATATATATATACAGGGTGGGCCAAAAGTGCAGTTAAACACTTAAACATTTTTAATTAATTAGAAATTTAGACTTTTATTTATATATATTATAATTACATATTAGACAATTTAAATTGAACATTTAATCTTTCAAGTGCTCAAAGAGTCCACCTTTTTGATAATAATAATTTTTATATCTAAAACATGATATATATATATA
>QMIH01000120.1:218505-228588 GCA_003987875.1 Clarias batrachus
TATATACTGTATATACTGTATATACTGTATATACTGTATATACATTATATGAATATATTTCATATAACAGGAGTTTTTAATTTCATTGCAGTTTAGTGACACACTTAATTAACAAATGAGTATAACACACGTTTTAAAAATTTAAACCATACTTACACTTACTGTATATCCGCCAGTGTTCCTACTAGAAGAACTAAAATTAGAAGTAGAAGTTTAAAAAAATAATAATAAGTAGGAAGAATTTTTGTCATTATCAAAAAACTGATTACACAGGGATCCAGTTAATTGCTAAATCAAACACTTTACATGTAACCATATTGTTAATTATAGTTGGTGGGAATTATACGCAGAGGCAGAATTATGAATTAACTATGAAATTTTACATTTTAAGCTATCTTGAATAAGATAACATATAATATAATAAAGATAAAATAAGATAAAGTATATTATAATTAGACTGGAGGAGTATGACTATATTTATTGTAAATGTAAGTATTAATATTAATACTTTTAATTACTAACTATTTATTTAATAACTATTACACATTAATAGTTTTAATTACACAAATGATGTTCACAGGCAGACTAATTGCCAAGGCAGCACAAAATGGTTTCAAAATGTTTTAAAAGGCTACCATCACTTTATTTTTCACTCATACAATCATAACCTGTTAATCTTTAAATACCATATTGTATTTTGTTTTGAGAGCTCCACCTAGAGATTTCACATACCAGAGTCTTTAATTACCAGTTATTTGTCAATCAGCTTGATTGAGGAGAGCATACCTCAGTATACCTATTTGACACATGAACAATGATGGCTGAAAAAGAATTGAGGAACTTGAGAAAATCAGACAAACCCAAAGATTCCACACACATCCAGAAAATATGTACCTAAATATACAATTGAAACATTGGTTGTTTATAGTTTAAACATTGGCAGCAACCTCGTTTCCCTCTCGTCTGTTCCAACCACTCAGCATTCAGCATCACCAGTATATTAATCACCAGCCTGATCATCTGTCATCATGTGCACCTGTTTCTCACGGGTTCATGCATTAAGTTAGATGATTTGAATACTTGAATGATTAGATCGCTGTGTGGCTTAACTAAAGAAAAACATACATAATTATATAGTCACTATACAGTATACTATATTTAGTGCATAGTTTGAAAATTGAAAATGAAAGCTAATATATTTTAAGGTTATGGCAGAAACAGTATGGACTGTATTTGAAATCATTTGTAGTGTTGAATGTTTGAATCTAAGCCAATAATTGAGAAATTCCACATTGTTGTTTATTTATTTAATTATTTATTTTGTACCACATTGAGATTTCATATGGTTCTCAATCAGAGGTTTAATGAGAAAAGCATACCTGTTTAACATGTAAATTAGAGAGGAGTGGTGGCTTTTGTGGCTCATGTAATTTTTCTTAATTGCTGCCTGTGCTGCATCGAGTGCTTGCCAGTCACTCTAAAAGGTGAAGAAGAGATTCAGTCATCCTTTCAATACCAAGAACTGTATGGACCGGTGTTTTTACAACCAGCCTCAATTGATTAAAAGGTGAGTATGTACTGTATATTCTATCACAGCAGGTTTTAAACTTATTACATTGTCAATCAAACGTACTGTTAAAAAATGAGATAAAATATTGCTTGTTTCTTTCTTTTTTGTGTTTCAAACACTCATCACATTAAAACTAAATGTTTATCCTCTCCTTAAGCAAGCCTTAAGCCCATATTTACTAAGCATCTTAGAATCACTTCTTGGAACCTCGCTCAAAGTCAATTTTAAACGCAGAATATCTCACAAAGCTCAGAATAGGGCATAGAAGTTGTTTATTATTCCTATTCTTACTTTCAGCAAGGATTAGGACTGCTCCTAGAAAAGTGTGTGATGCCACTGTTTATGACACTGAGAGCCGTTTTGGTTTGTTCACATGTACAAGAATTAATTAAAGGAATATTCTGCCCTGCTCTCGCAGTACCTTTAGAGACAAAAAGTGAGAGGACAGGAATTTGTGAAACCATCAATACCATCTGTCCGTTTGCAGCCACATACCCCTACTATATTACTCTTAGTTTGCCACAAATATACTACCGTATTACTATATACTAAAATTGATAATCATGTTGCATCCATAACCATTTGAGTGTTGATGCCATGATAATGTTTTGATTCACATAAACCACCTCAACGGGCTTGGGACAATTAATTTAATGTTTTAGCCATGCGTGATTCCAACAAATGCGATGCGCATGAATGAAGCCTGTTTTTGTTGATTTCATGCTACATGCTGGAAAAATGAATGGTGAGTGTGGGGGTATGAATCTGCGCGTGATTTGCTATAAGAACAAAGTTTGATTTATTATTACCAACACTGTCAGCAATGACAAACCCAAATCTTCATTGTTTCAAAGCTGTTATTCCTACCTCTTACAAGTAGTACTAAAATTATGTTTCTCTGAGAATTTTGGCCACTTAGGAAAGATTTTCTCCTCTGAGACACTTAGTAAATATTGGGAATGTGCAAATATTGTTTTTAAACATTCTGTTTTATTCTTTGCAAATATTTTTATTTTATTTTAACATACTCCTTGTAACGTGAGTGTATTTTAAGAATAACATACTTATGGCTTGTAAATGGGTGATTTCCTTTCTCTTTTTCCCCATTAGGTGATTTTATGAGAATAGAAAATGGCATCACTCCACACTCTCGGAAACAAAGGTACTGTTTTGTACTAATGAAGGTACAAACCATTGTCACTGGGGCAGGACCTTTCAAAGGCACACAATTGTACCGTAATATAAAGAAACAAATTTGTACCAATTTTGTTTGTACCATGGGCAGCCAAAATGTCTATTTTGTTTCATAAACTTGCGCGAACATTATTGTACCTAAATCAAAGGTACAAATCTGGTCCTTGAACGTACCTCCCCAGTGACAAGCCCTTTTGTCCCTAATGGTGCTTAATTTGTTCCTTTGGGATCTATAAAAAGTCACTTTTGTATTGAATGAGGCATTCAATCAATTTATTATCAGTGACTCTGAAAATGTATAAAACGCATATGTTTCAACACATCTGCATTTGATATATTTTAATAATCAATTATAAGGAATATTGAACGTCTATATATTACAGTAAAGATATGACTGTAAAAATACAGTTTAAACTTTAAAATAAATTTTTACCCACTTTCCACAAAATATCATTGCATTTACCCAGCATTTTTTCAGAGCAGAAATGAAATGAAAAGCATCAGAAACACTGTAACAAGATGTGAACAAACCCAGTGACTATACACTGTAAAACTCTTAAATGCCTGCAGCAACTTTGGCAAATCATAGCTGCTGCTATTACGAGCTAAAAGGTGGGGATGGGGATGTTATACCTGAATGTTTTGTCCTTTCCACCAAAGAGGATACACTAGAGAGAGAGAGAATCTTACTAACTAAAAGTTTATAGAAGGCACAGAAATGGAAAAAGTCCTAGAGAGATTTTAAAAAAGATAGCATGTCTTTAACAATGTTTCACAAAGTGTAGATCAGGTTTAAAAGTGCATTAATAAAATCAGAGGAGCACAGGACAAAATCCATAAGTGGATTTTCATTTTAGAAATAGTCACTGTGCATCCAAAATGAAATATTGGTATATGATATATCTCAGTATTTATAGGTGTAGTTTTTTGAGGATGCAAGAGAGATCCCTCATATGTGAAAGACAAATATCTAAAAGCAGAGTTTAACATTTGAACTGGTGAGGCAAACCTTTTTTTGAATGAACATCAGGCAAATACAGTTTTTAAATTCAAGTGTTATTTGTTAAATACAAAAGTATACACAATATGTCATGCAGTGAAATACTTACAGAACTACCAATGACCAGAAAAATAAAAATAAGTGCAAGATAGTTAAATCAGTTCCACACTTAAATACAATTGAAATTGCACATAGAAAAAATAGAACAAAATACACATAACATATTAATAATAATAGAAATTGTGCAAATATGAATGTCAATAAAAGGAATAAAATATTTTAAAAATGTCAATCAAATAAATATGTGCGAGTGAAACAATTAAGTTTTGTACAGATGTATAGTACTGTGATGTTAAAGAGTATGTAAGGGGTGTCAGTTTGATGTGTTATGGGCATATACAGTAACAGAAAATAATAATGCTAAGCTGACAGGCTCACATAGGGGATTTGCTTTTTGCCCATAAAGTTGGTTAAGTATTATGGTTATAAGTAATAACCATTGGTTTATTTTATATTGGTATACATTGATATCTATGAAATATGCATACTCAATCATCTCTACCTTAAAGTGCGCGCACACACACACACACACACACACACACACACACACACACAATTTTTTTAGGAAATGTTAGAGCAGACTTGTAAATGATGTACAGTGGAACCTCGGATTGCGAGTAACGTGGTTTACGAGTGTTTCGCAAACTGAGCAAAGATTTTTAATAAATTTTTATTCGGAAACCGAGCAAGTATTAGTTTACGAGCGCCAAGTATCATTTATCACACATACGACTCACCTTCCCCCCTCCCCCCACGGCTTCGCAAACACACAGAAACTCTGCTTGTTTCTTATGAATGTGCGCGCGCAACTTGACACCGACACACACACGCACAGACGCTCTCTCGCCTTTTCACCCCCTCCCCGGCTTCACAAACACACAAACTCTGCTCTGTCGCGATTCTTTTCAAAGGTAAGATGCTGTTTCATTTGTTTTTTGTTTTTGTTTTACTTTACAGCAGTGATTCCCTTAGTATGCGCTCACTCCAGGTCAGAGAGATTTCTTTTTTTTCCTGTTAAAACGGTGTTTCCGTTGTGTGTGTGTGTTTGTTGTGAAACTTAAAAAGTGATTGCTTTAGTATGCGCTCATGCCAGTCTCAGAGAGATTTCTTTTTTTCCTGTTAAAACGGTGTTTCCATTGTGTGTGTGTGTGTGTGTGTGTGTGTGTGTTGTGAATCTTAAAAAGCGAGATGGGGAGAGGGAGGAGGAGTATTACTGTGTAAAACGAGGCGAGGGAAGGGGCTAATTCCACACACACACACACACACACACTGCGCGCACCAACGGAAACACTTATCTGTCAGGATTTATTTGTACTTTTTTTTAAAGGTAAAATGTAGATTAAATTGTTTTATTTTCATTTTATAGATTGTATTAATTATTTTTATGTATTTATATTTTGGGGCTGTGGAACGAATAATTAGAGTTTTCATTTTTTCTTATGGGAAATGATGATTTGGTTTACAAGTGTTTTGGAATACGAGCCCACTTCCGGAACAAATTATGCTCGTAATCCAAGGTTCCACTGTGTATGAAATAACCAGTGTCCTATCTAGTGTAATAAGTAAACAACAGGAGATTCTACAGATTTGTCTAGAGTCTCATGGGTCATCAGATGTGAAAGTTCAATCTGCTCATTGAGCTGTATGATGTAGTCTGGCTGGGTGTCATTATGAACAGGCGGCAAGCCAGAAACTCAGTTGGCATGTCATATTTTGTCCACAGAGCATTTTGTTAGGCTAGTACAGCTGTGGTTGGTTGCACAATAAGTCATGACTTTTATGACATCCCATTCTCAGTGACACCTCTCAGTAGTGACTGATCCGCCACTGTTATGTCTTTCAATTTCCTAACAGTTATATTCTTCCATTTCATTTAATGGTCCCATGAGATCAATTGCAATTTTTTTCATGGGGTTACGAATCTGTGTTCTACCCATAGCTGCCTATACTGTAGGTGCTCTCTTAGGGAAAGCTTGTGCGTCATAAGTTTAGCATCAGAGGCTGACATTTTCCTTCAAATTATACCAATAGTATCTATTCTTGAGACAAGCAAGGGTCCACTACAAAGGGTCCACCCACTGCAGTATCACACATTTGTTTCAACAAAGAAGTGTGGCACATGCAAGACAACAGAATCTATGAGTGGAAGACATTTCCTTCAGGTCAAGGTAATTCCCCAATTGACCACGTAGGCTTTTGTACCAAGACAAAAGGGCGCTATTTTAGCCCAGGAGTGATTGCGTTTCTGCCTTCTTTCATCCATGTTATTACTGACACTAATTCTGAATCAGTCATTTAGGTGAAGCTGTGTTTGTGTCCAAACGCTGAATAAACTGGTGGGATATGGTTTATAACTGAGTGGGACAGGAGATGTCTGCCACTATCACTGTGCCAAAGTATTCCCAAACCAAGGCAGTTTTAATGGTATGGCTCATCAGTGCATTTGGAAGCATAATTGAACGACTTTGAAAGCATTGCTTGAAATAAATTTTGAACTATGGCAGCAAATATGGTATACAATCACTGCTTGTACTGCATTGCACAAATGTCTTGTGTTTTAGAGCAGTTACACACTATAATAATGTCCGGCTGATTTCCTTTTCCCGGTCAAATGAGGAGCAGGTATATGGTAAGGGGCAAGAATTGGAGTGTCATACAGTATTGTAAGATGACAACCCAGCAGACGAGATTTTACTAGATCACCTTTGCATGAATGCCAACATGGCAATGGCCCAAATAGAACAATCTGAACTGAAAGGCATGCAGGTGAAGACATAGTGTTGGAGAGTTCTTTTTCATCTGAAATTTTTTTTGAAAATTGTTCAGAAATGTGCAGTTAAATATTTGTTGAATTCACACAAGAAAGTTTAAGTAAGTTCCTAAAACGTTCATAAACATATGACACAATGCCACTCATACTGTATGTTACCATTTCATATTCATTTGAATTAAAGGTGTTAACTAAGGTGTAAAGAAATGAAACTTATTTAACTGTGCAATCTTGTTATTTTTCATCCACTTCCAGCTCCAGAGATTGCATTTACTCAAACAACACCATCACATCATGAAAAAGATTCTCTTAACAGAAGAATCATGTTGGTGGGGAAGACTGGTGCTGGAAAGGGCTCTACAGCAAACACTATCCTGGCAGAGGAGCGATTCAAATCTGAGCTCGGTTCATCCTCTGTTACATCAGAGTGCGAACTGCAACAAGCAGTGGTTTTCGGAAGGAATGTATCTGTCATCAAAATTCCATGTTTATTTGACACAACAATGTGCAATGAAATGTTAAGTGACATTATTGTAAAGAGTATTTATCTGTTCAGTCCAGGACCTCATGCTTTTCTTTATGTTCAGCCGATTAACGTCAGATTCACCGAACAAGAGGGAAATGATTTTGAGAAATTAGAGAGGATTTTTGGAAGAGAGATAAAGAAATACACAATATTTCTCTTCACCTATGCAGACATGTTAGAGGGGAAGACTGTAGATATGGTGATTCAGGAGAACCGAACACTCAGTAGACTAGTTGATGAGTGTGGAGGTGGATACCACGTCTTCAACAATAAAGACATGGGAAACAGAAATCAGGTCAGTGAGCTACTAGAGAAGATAGACCGAATGGTGGAGAAAAATGGAGGGACCTGCTACTCCAATAAGATGTATGAGGAAGGGATGAGTAAGGAAAGGCAGAGGAGGGGAAGTATGAGTCTTGAGGCACAGCATGAGATAAGTAGGAGTGTAAAGGAAATAATACAAAGCTTTGAAAGGAGGAACGAGAGAATGAGGGAGCAACCCAAAAAAAAAGAGCAAACAAGGATGAAGATTAAAATACCAGATACATTCAGGACAGAGGAGACAAATAGGAGGAAGGAGTCCGAGAGTGTCGAGAGAGAGGAGGAGGAGATCAGAGGAAACAATGTGAGAGGAGAAGTAATAACAGAGCATTTCTTGATGCAGGGGGAAGAGGAGGAAAGTGAAGAGGCTTTTAAAGATAGTGCTAGCGGTGTTGCAGATGGAGATGAATATAGAAATCCAGATCTAAATACTCTGACAAAAATGGAAAAACCAGAGAAATTCAGGACTGAGGAGAAGAATAGGAGGGAGGATTCAGAGAGTCAAGAGAGAGAAGAGGAGAAAGAGGAGATAAGAGGAAACAATGGGGCAAATGGAAATGATTATGAAGATACAGTTCTAACAGTGCTAGGAGTTGTTCTTTCCAGTGTTCTTATAGTAGGTGCTGGTGCATTAATCGCACACTTAAAAAAGTAAATAAACTGCCTCAATTTTAAAATGTATAGCAACAATTTGGACAGCTTTTTTCATTTACACAAATTAAGAGAAATTTGCTGGCCAAACAAAAATATTTTACATTGTTATTTAGTTGACACAATATACCCAAGACCCAGTTCAAACTTGTCTCTAATTCAAATATTTAAGTCAGCTCAAGTAGTATTGGTTGTGGGCTTAATTAATTATATTTCTCTAGGGTTGACTTGGCCTAACGTTTCATTTATTCAAAATAGTTAGTTGTTTCCTACTGTAGTCCACTACTTTTACAAACTTTTATTTATTCTCCCAAAACTAGTCAAAGTTAAAACAGTGATTTGCATAAAACAAAAGAATACAAAAAGTTCTATTGTGCTTAAAGGTCAGTAAAATACCTGGATAACAGCACCGGTCTATTACTGATTCTTTTGTATTTAAATATCATAACAATTTCTAAAAACTATCAAAAATGAACAGTCTTTGTCTTTTTCTTCATGTGTCAGACACACACACAAAAGTCTATGCTGTTACGATATTGGGTATATTTGTATTCTGTGCTTTTGCATGTCTCTGCTGGTGGTGGGATGGGGGTGTGTCTTGTTATTTCAGGTCCTGCCCACTTTAGTGTGCCCTTTCCTGAAATCGATTGGTTGCTCTCCTGCTCTGCCGTGTTGATCATGACCCCTTCTAGATGATTGGTTATACAGGAGACACAGAGGCCTACATAAGCCCTTCAAACCACAGTGCTGCAGGCCGTGTTTTTGCTTACTGTTTATTCTATGACTGATTGTAAAAATTATACTGTGTATGACCCCCTTGCTACATTTCTGACTATGCTTTGATGCCCCCTTTGTTTTCTCCTGGTTTGTGGTTAGTAAGGGAGTAAGGGTATGTCAGGGATAACCTCTAGAGGGCGCCAAAGCGCCCTGTGTTTTTGTGTTGTGTAGTTCTTTTTTTTAGTTTCAATGTTAGACTTCATTTCCCGGTTGGCAACTCGGTCAGGTCACGTGGGCGCGCACCTGATCCGAGTTGATAATTAGTTCCATTATATAAGTTGTGTTTGAGTTATAGTTTTTGTCTTGTATTTGTTACATTAAGTTTAAAAGGTGGATGTCTCGTTTGTTTATCCGTGTTTTTGTTGCGTGTATTATTAAAGTGTTTTGTTTCATTTATTTCCCTGTTTTGTGTTTATGTTTAAAAATAAAATAATCGTTTCCCTGAACCATCTGGATCCTCCTGCATTTATGCCTCGCACAACCCCGGACCGTGACAGAATACAAGACCTAAAAAGAGGCATAGCGGAGGAGCCCTTCCCCCGGGAGATTATTTTGGGGGGGGCAACGATTTATGAGTTGTGGGGAGCCGGCGCGGAAGGCGAGCGGATTCCCAAGCGGCGTAGCGGAAGGAGGAGAAGGAAGAGACCTGGCAAGGTAGCTCAGGTAATGGCAGAGCAGGAGGAGCTGAGAGAGCAGCCAAACTGGGGTGGCTGCCGGCTGGCGATACGGCGCACGCCGTTCAAGAGTGACGCAGCATGGGGTGACATGAGTCCCCGCACCGGCCGGAGGGCAGAGACCGGGAGGTCCAGACTCGGCGGTGACCAGGGTGGAAGGACACCCCACAGCGTGCGGCTACAGGAAACAGCGTGTGGGCGGTATGCACAGTCGGGAGCAGCCTCCCAGCTAGATTGGAGCAGCGTCGGGCGAAGCGCCGAAGGAAATGAGCGGCGCATTCGAGACCTGCAGGAGCAGGTAGCTGCCCTCCAAGTGCTGCTAACACGGCTAAGCCCAAACCTGCCAACCCCTTTCGTCGGTGCCAGCGATGACGTCAGCGAGCTAGTTTACATCCCTTGCAGCGACGACGACAGCGAGCTCTGCTACCCGCTGTATGACAGCGACAGTGAAGGCGAGCCCGACGACGAGCACCTCTTTACGCCGCACGGCTGCGGCGACGTTAGCGAGCTCTTTATTCTGCCGCGAAGCTGCTTCGTCGA
>QMIH01000120.1:245002-269972 GCA_003987875.1 Clarias batrachus
CCTACTAGCATTTTCCACCTTGCATTTGTCTATCTCCTTGATTTTCAGAGCTCTTTCCATCTGTTTTTCATCCACACATCTTATCAACAAGTTTCCATCGCTCAGAATTTTTGCATATTCTATCTCCCCTACTTTGTTTGCTAGTGTAGCTGTGAGTAGAAATGGATTGATACTTTTCATGCTTCCTTGATTCTTCTCATTAAACCTTATTATTACAATATATTTATCGTTCCTTTTTTCTTGTGTTAACTTTTGTCCTTCATTTTCACTTTCTGACCTGGATTCCTGTTCCTTTCTGACTCTTTTATTTCTTTTCATTGTTTTTTCCTGCCACTGTTTTCCCCTTTCTCCCCATTCTTCATCTCTTCCTTCATCGGACTCCATATAAATTCCACCTACCTCCAACCCATTCACGGAACAGTCGTGCTCAACCGCCTTTCCTTCCGGGTCCAAAGCACCGAGTCCCCTGCCGATTTCTCCAAGTTGTGCCCAAGTTCTCTATCTCGGGAAACTCCCCCGCCAGGTTAGGTGTCACTGAATGCTAACACCGTGTCGGGTTCCCCCCATGTTAAATCTTTGAAAACGTTCTATTTCACGACCGTTGGTATTAGTCCCGCCCCCTCGCGTGGTCTCAAGTAGGTCCTCTGGAGGCGAATAAAATGTGGTTGTTGTGTCGCGAGTTTCATTCAGCGGTTTAACCTCGCGCATAAGCAAGTATGTCAGGCAGAGGTAAGGGTGGTAAAGGACTCGGAAAAGGAGGCGCTAAGCGTCACCGTAAGGTTCTTCGCGATAACATCCAGGGCATCACTAAGCCAGCAATTCGTCGTCTTGCACGCCGTGGCGGAGTGAAACGTATTTCTGGTTTGATCTACGAGGAGACTCGCGGTGTGCTCAAAGTGTTTCTTGAGAACGTGATCCGCGACGCCGTTACCTACACCGAACATGCTAAGAGAAAGACCGTCACCGCTATGGATGTAGTGTACGCTCTGAAACGTCAAGGACGTACTCTGTATGGTTTCGGCGGTTAAACGCTCGAACAGCGAACGACTTGAACACAACGGTTCTTTTAAGGGCCACCCACATATCCAGCAAAAGAGCTTTTTTTCTGTGTGCGTGTGTAAAAGTGAGAAGTACTTGTAGATTAGTGGAGTTCGGTATAAGTTTTGTTAGTCGGAAAACGTATTGGCATGTTCAGCTTGTCAAAATAATTAGGAAGACGTTTTTAAGGCATCCGAATAGGTTAAAAAAAACGATAAAAGTACACGAAAGACCACTGAACAGCGCATTTAAAGTTTGTTTTGTGCGATACGCTCTTTTTATAGATGTGGATTCCTTAAAAAGTAACGCTAATGGTAAGGATGAAATTAATATAAATGTATACTTTTTTTTCAGCAAGCATCTTCCGTTAAAGCATGTTTTGTATTTACTTTACATTTTCCGGTTGTTGAAAGTCTATAAATGGAGGGCCCGCGAAACGGAACAGATTATTGTTCTCTCAGTATCGTTGAGAAAAGGTAGCATTATGCATGAACCCAAGAAAGGCTCGAAGAAAGCCGTGACCAAGACTACCGGCAAAGGAGGTAAGAAGCGCAGAAAGTCCAGGAAGGAGAGTTATGCTATCTACGTGTACAAAGTTCTGAAACAGGTTCACTCCGACACCGGCATTTCGTCTAAGGCGATGGGAATTATGAATTCGTTCGTCAACGACATTTACGAGCGCATTGCCGGCGAGTCTTCGCGTCTGGCTCACTACAACAAACGGTCCACTATCACTTCCAGGGAGATCCAGACTGCCGTGCGGCTGTTGCTTCCCGGCGAGCTGGCTAAGCACGCCGTGTCTGAGGGGACCAAGGCTGTAAGCAAACACACCAGCTCAAAGTAAAGCGCGTCACCGCTACTTTCATTAACCCAACGACTCTTTTAAGAGCCACCCATGTGTTCCGTTAAAGAGCGATTTTGTATTTTCTATATTCCAAATATTTGGCAGCACCCAGTAAACAAGTTAGGTTGTAAGTTCACTGCTTGATCAAATCTATATCCACGGTGTTCATTATAATTGTCAAAATCACTTAGCTAAAATATCAAACTAGAGGTGACATGAGCTTTACGTGGTCATGGATATGATTATAAACACAACGAACTTAAATTTATTGCAAAATATAAAAGTACGTCTTCACTGGTCAATTTGTACAAAAAAAAGTACAAACCCAATATTGTAATGTTTTACGAAAAGAAACATGCCAACTTTTCTGAAACAATGAGGTGGCTCTTAAAAGAGCCTTTGTTGAAATTTTGACGGAGTTGTGGTTTAAGCGCGCTCTCCGCGAATGCGGCGAGCCAGCTGAATGTCCTTGGGCATGATGGTCACTCTCTTAGCGTGGATAGCGCACAGATTGGTGTCTTCGAACAAGCCAACCAGATAGGCCTCGCTCGCCTCCTGCAGGGCCATGACGGCCGAGCTCTGAAAGCGCAAGTCGGTCTTGAAGTCCTGAGCGATTTCRCTCACCAGGCGCTGGAACGGCAGTTTACGGATGAGCAGCTCGGTAGATTTTTGATAACGGCGAATCTCCCTCAGAGCCACAGTGCCGGGCCTATAACGGTGAGGCTTCTTCACGCCGCCAGTAGCCGGCGCGCTCTTGCGGGCTGCTTTAGTAGCGAGTTGCTTCCTAGGCGCCTTACCACCGGTGGATTTACGCGCAGTCTGCTTAGTTCTTGCCATCGCCAACGATATCTATACTTCTTCGAAGAAAAACAGAATGAGCAAAGACAGAGACTGTGGCTTATTTACAGCTAACGCTTGCCTGCGCTGATTGGGCGTCTTGAAAGCGCGGCCTGTCATTGGTTTCAATTCGCTACGTCATCTCATGTTTATTGGCTCCTCTTCCACCACCGACTCGTTTGAACGCACACGAGGCGTTTTTTTCGATTTTTATTGCACGGTCATGACTTCAACATGCCATGAGAACTAGATAAGGAAAACAAGTTACTCCTAAGTGATCTAACACAAACATTCTAATAGAAGTCACAAAACACAATATTCATACACTTAAAACTTAGTGTAACTGAAGCCAATTGTTACACAACTTGGATATGAAAGAGACCGACCAGATCAGATTGTGTCAAAATATCTACAGTTCCTTTGATTATGAGCCAAAACCATAGACGACATGGAAAAAGACGCACTTTTAAAGCAAAGATGGGTGGCTCTTAAAAGAGCCTTTGGGTACGGACAAACGCAGCAGTGGGGGGGGGGGAATTACTTGGTCTTGGCCGGCTTCTCGGTCTTCTTGGGCAGAAGCACAGCCTGGATATTAGGCAGCACACCACCTTGAGCAATGGTCACTCCGCCGAGCAGTTTGTTCAGCTCCTCGTCGTTACGCACGGCGAGCTGCAAGTGTCGGGGAATGATACGCGTCTTCTTGTTGTCGCGGGCGGCGTTACCAGCCAGCTCTAAGATCTCAGCAGTCAGATACTCCAGCACGGCGGCCAGATAGACCGGAGCACCAGCACCAACGCGCACGGCGTAATTCCCTTTACGGAGAAGCCGGTGGACACGGCCAACGGGGAACTGTAACCCTGCTCTGGATGAGCGAGTCTTGGCCTTAGCACGAGCCTTTCCACCAGTTTTCCCTCTTCCAGACATGATAGATACCAAGATACAGTACACTCAGCGAAGAAATTAAAATGACCCCCGTCCCGAGCGCGCTCTAATATAGGTTCAACTGCTGCATTCTCATTGGTTACAATTGTTGTGGAAAAGCAACCAATCACAAACACGCCGTCGAATTCTGACCGCCTCCCCCACTGTCGCTCGTGTGCTTTCTCTCGCCCGCTCGCTCTCTCAAAGTAATAATAAAGCATTAATTACATTATAAATAACATCCATCTGAATTTATAAACATATATAAACATTATAAATATAGGTAACATATTAGATATAAAGGAATATCATATTAGGCACACAAAAAACTAAGTTAATTATATATTGAGAGACAGCGTCTGCGTATATACATGCTGTGTCTCATTGTGCTTGAGGCTCTCACACTCTGACATATTTTGCAGCGAGGGTAGCAGTGCGACCTTCTACCGAAATTATTCTAATTTTTCACCATCTGATAATTTTGGAAGAATTTGGGACAGTGGAGGAGGAAGTGCAGCTCTGTCTTTACCTTACCGCTCATACACTGAAGACACAGTCTCTGCTCTATGGGCAGCCAGGTTCTCCTGTTTTGGCCCATCTCCACAGCCAAACTGTGCTCACTTACCTCGTCACACACACACACACACACACTTTCTCTCTTTCAGATCCACACTCACAAATTAACTTGAGTTAATTAACATAAAGCTGTGAATGTTGTACAGTCAACTGCAAATAATCGTCACCTGTTTATGATTGTTATGACAGGAGATGGAAAATTATTGCTCCTTGATAATTTTTGTCTACCCATTTAGGGGCAGAAATTTGAAGTAAATATTGCGGCATTTTTAGGAGCTGCATGTTCATAGTGATGTATACATACATGCACGGTTAAATACAGTGAAATTTCCGCTAAAAACAATCATGAAACATCATATGGGAATGTAAACAAAAACCAGAAAGAAGATTAAAAACATGAAAACGTTCGAAAATGCAACACATGTTTAAATATATTTTGCACTGAAGTACATGCTTCTTTGCTAATGAATTTTGACTCTCGAAACGGAATATTACTGCTCCTTAAAGGACAGTGTGGGTGGCTCTTAAAAGAGCCGTTTGGGAGAATTCAGATAAAAGAAAGAGCGTAACATGTTTACTTCTTTTTAGGAGCTGCCTTTTTCGCCTTGGCCACTTTGGGCTTAGCAGTTTTGGGCTTAACGGCCTTTGCCTTTTTGGGGCTCTTGACTGTCTTTTTAGGGGTCGTCGGCTTCTTCGCCTTCTTGGGGCTCTTGGCGGCTTTCTTCGCAGCAGCGGGCTTCTTCGCTTTCTTAGGTGACTTCTTGGCGGCGGCGGGCTTCTTCGCCTTCTTAGGAGACTTTTTGGCGGCGGTTTTCTTGGCCGCTACCTTTTTAGGCTTCTTCGCCGCGGCAGGCTTTTTAACGGCCGGCTTCTTCGCTTTGGGCGCGGTTTTCTTGGCTTCGGTCTGCTTCTTGTTCATCTTGAAAGAGCCAGACGCGCCGATGCCCTTGGTGTGAAGTAAGATCTCCTTCTCCACCAGTTTCTTGACGGCGAGCTTAACGCGGGAGTTATTCTTCTCCACATCATATCCACTGGCAGCCAGAGCTTTCTTCAGGGCAGGGAGAGAGACGCCGCTCCTCTCCTTGGACGAGGAAACCGCTTTGACGATCAGCTCGCCGACGCTAGGGCCGGCTTTCTTTGGCCGCGAAGCTGCTTTCTTCTTGGGCGCTTTGGCCGGTGCGGCGGCGGGTGCGGGAGCCACTTCTGCCATCTCTGTGGACCTAAGTAGAATTAGCGGGTATAAGGCTGAGCGAGCTGGAAAACACTGGAATATCCCTTCCCTCGGCCGGGGACTGGTCTTAAAGCAAACATGAGAACCGTGTAGACTCAACCAGGCAGGCGCGGAATGACTGCACTTCCGTCACACCCTCACAACTGTGTTTTCTCCTGACATTTCTCGGCGAAAATCCAAGTCCTGATAGCAGATCTCAAGCGTTCAAGCACACTTTTAGAGAAAATGGCCTTTCCCCTTTCTTCTGAGACCCGGCACGGCCTGCTTGACAGTTGCACTTTCACGCAGTAGGCATAAAAGTGCGCGGCGCGCCTGCAGCTCGAGCCGGGGGCTGCGCGTTTCGTGCGTGTTGTGTGTAAAAACCGGACAAAAACAGGTCGCACCGTTGTAAGTACTCTGGTCCGAACTGAAGGCGAGTCCTGTCAGTGAGCGCGATGTATGAACACTGGCCGAACGTTGTGTATAGAATTTTAAACGGATCTTGTTTCGGCCTATGTAAAGCACAGATTAGAGAGACAGGTTGAGAGAGCGCGCGCGCGTGTGTGTGTGTGTATCTGTGTGTCAGGTGTGGGGGAGGTGTGTCTTGTTTGTTTGTTGGCACCCGTCTTAGTAATGTCCCACACTATTCCATCCTATGATCACATGGTGGACCTTCAGTTAGCAAAGAGACGCACTGTTGCAGCTGACTGTGTATAGTTTATCACATAGTTTGGATTTCTTGTCGACATATTAAGCTTGACATCACACTACAATCATAATATGATGAAAATTATCAAATGTACGTGTTAATATGTAATGTACTTACACTGTTTCTTCAATCTCCAGTGAGGAAAAACAAAACTTAAAAATTCACTCACACACACACAGAAAATGTTATAATTTTGTTATAAATGTTATGCTCATTTATAATTACACCTCAGAATTATTTTTTTTTGCAGTATGTTTATGACAACTGGATAATTTTGATGAGGACAACACAGGCACTTCATAGTGAAATTAACTGTATCTTTGTAAACACACATCTGCCCCTGTTAAGTTAAAGCTGACACTTTAGCTAGCTTGCAGCTAACAACAAGTAGCATAGTATACTCTGGTATATTCTGTCACATAGGGACAAATGTTAAGGTTTTGTCAAACAGCTGTGGCGAACCTCTGCCACAGTCATCATAAATTTACTGTAAGGTCGTTTTCACATTGAAATTAGGTTTGATGCCAACTTGGTAAACTTGGTAGGTTTGTTTGACATATACTTCCTATATACTTCCTAATTGAACTAAAAACTTTTTTATAACTTTATAAGGAGATGGGAAAAGTGTATGACATTCTACTAGCACCTGAAGGAATTCAGCTCTCATCGATGGTCAAACTTCACTCATGCACACACATATGAAACACTTGCATACATATATATGAAACAGTCACACATCTATATATACTACTAACTGCTTACACAACTACATACCTATGAGATGCACGCACATATATGCAAACTCTTCGTGCACACACACACACACGTAAACTCTCCGTGCACACGCACCTATGAGATGCACGCGCACACACACACCTATGAGATGCACGCGCACACACATATGAAATTCTCATTGTAACCGGAAGGCATTTCAGTGTAACCGGAAGGCATTTCAGTGTAGACGGACTTGTCGCTTCATACTCCATGATTGGTAGCGGTTTGTAAACAGCCTGCTGTTGGACAGTTTAGAAGACGGAGTACGATAGTATAATGATCATCACTGCTCAATCACAAGGCATATTCACAACTGTCCACATAATGTCTGAATATTGCAGCGGCACAAAACGCAGATGATGTTTAGCAAAAAAGAAAATTGAAGCACGGAATCTGTGGCTAATATGTCGGATCCTTTTGTGGTGATAATAAATAAACCACTCGCTGTCTTCTAAACTGTCCAGTAACGGTCTATTTAAAAATCGTACTACTAATCCGAGAGAATGAATCGGCAACTCCATATACATTGAAATTACTACACACTACACCCTACTCCATGTTGAGGAATGTCTGTTAAGGAAACTTCACTCAAAATTCCGCCATTCGGAACATCCTGCAACGTCACTTCCTACATGCGTTACCATAGTAACATAAGCACCTTGGATACCCGTCCCTGCTACTGTGGAAATTTCACGCTACGGACAGTAAATATAAAAAAACTGACACTAAAATATATAACGTTTTGAAACGTTTATAACTTTTGAATAAATGATTTGATTAATTTACGAGATGTACGGAGATTTATTTATTTATTTATTTATTTATTTATACAGATTACTAGTCTATGTAATACHAAATATTTCTTAATTAAATTAAAATTAAATTATTGTGTCCTGTTTATATGGTGMTGTCCTCYAAAATAATTATAATAAATATTGTAATGACTGATAGGAAGTCCCTTGTTTGTGCGCGTCTCATAGGTGTGTGTGTGGGTGTGTGTGCACGGAGACTTTGTGTATGTGCGTGCATCTCATACGTGTGTGCGCGTGTATCTCATAGGTGTGTGTGCGTGCATCTCATATGTGTGTGTGCACAGAGAGTTTGCATATATGTGCTCACGTCTCATAGGTGTATGTGCGTGCATCTCATATGTGTGTGCATGAGTGAAGTTTGATTTAAGCCCTATACGGCGCCTCATAGCCAAGGCTCATATATCAAGCTTGCTGACAGAGCTCGCCTTCAGTTCGGACATGAGTATTCACAACGGTGCGATCTATTTTTGTCCGTTTTCTCACATGACACGCACAAAATGCGCAGTCCACCGGTTCGAGTTGCAGGCACGCCGCGCACTTTTATGGCTACTGCACGAGAATGCGGTTGTCAAGCAGGCCGTGACGGGTCTCGGAAGAAAGTGGAAAGGCCATTCTCACTAAACGGGTGATTGAACGTTTGAGATCTGGTATCAGGAATCGGATCGTCGCCGAGAAATGTCCGAAAACAAAACGCACTTGCTATTGTGCGACGGAAGCGCAGACATTCATCGGTTGCCGGGTTGAGTCTACACCGTTCTCATGTAAGCTTTAAGACCAGCCTCCGATCGAAGGAAAGGAGGTTCTAGTGTTTTACAGAGCTCCCAGAGTCACACTCATTTATTCAAAATCCCTGAGAGATGGCTGAAGTGGCTCCTGGACCCCCCGAAGAAAACACCCAAGAAGAAAGCAGCTTCGCGGCCAAAGAAAGCCAGCCCTAGCATCGGCGAGCTGATCGTCAAAGCGGTTTCTTCAACCAAGGACAGGAACGGCATGTCTCTCGCCGCCTTGAAGAAAGCTCTGGCTGCCAGTGGATAAGATGTGGAGAACAACAACTCTCGCATTAAGCTCGCCGTTAAGAACCTGTTGACGAAGGAGATCTTGCTTCAGACCAAAGGCATAGGCGCGTCTGGCTCTTTCAAGCTGAACAAGAAGCAGACCGAAGTCAAGAAGCCCGCCAAGAAAACAGCGTCCAAAGCGAAAAAGGCAGTCACCAAAAAACCTGCTGCCGCCAAGAAGTCTCCTAAGAAGGCCAAGAAACCCTCCACCACCACCAAGAAAGCCACCAAGAGCTCCAATAAGGCGAAGAAGGCGGCGACTTCTAAAAAGGTAGCCAAAAGCCCCAAAAAGGCAAGGGCCGTTAAGCCCAAAACTGCCAAGCCCAAGGCGAAAAAGGCAGCTACTACTGACTCCTAAACGTTGAATATTTTGCTCCTTATTAAAAATCGTTCAGGTTTCTTCTCCTCAACGGCTCTTTTAAGAGCCACTCACATTGTCATTTAAGGAGCAAAATATTCAACGTTTAGGAGTCAAACTACAGTGCCAAAAACTTAAAATTGTAAGATTGCGGTTGAGTGTTTTTTATCTTATCTTGCCTTTAAGAGAGCATTACTGTTCCATTCTAAATCAAATCTTTCATTTTCAATTACATATCAAAGTTATTCAGTTATGCACTTTTAATATATTCATATGAAGATTTAATTGAGATGCATGCGTGTAAAATGAAAACAAGTCTTTAACACCTACAAATGTGTTGCAAAATATTAAATTGGTGCATTATTTTTTTAGTTAATTTATGATTTGTTTTAGTTATTGAAGGGTTGGGTTTATACGTATTTTTATACAGTATGACTGCAGTGAAATTCAATGCTTACACAACTGAAAAAAAGTAATGGTAAAAAAAAATCACGTGAGCAACAGAAAAAACATGTAAATGTATTGTATACAATGTAAATGTATATTTTTTTTTCCCAAAACATATTTACATAGTGATTATGTACGAATTTTGGCAGAATGCATATGTATGTTATTGGTGCACAATCCGTGTTTTGTTGATTACTTTTTAAATGTAAATAAAAAAATGCAAACCACTGATCTTGAACAATCATATAATTTAGTACAAAACCAAAACATAACATCCTTTGAATAGATATAAAATCGTTCCATCATTAAAACATAAAATATGATAGGTTAACATTTTCCACTGCCATCATTTGCAAATAAAAAAGCAATGTTACAGACGAAAAGATTTGTATGAACAATTATAAAGTTTAAAATAAAATTCTATAATATAGTCATTTAATATCACTTAAAGTTTGTGTATAGTTGCATCTGATGTCATAATAGAAGTTAAAAAAAAGTATACATCAACATTAAAAGCAAACATACGTTATATATTAAGATTGTCTTGTGTATTTTGTCATAAACCTCAGTGGAATAATGTGAACTACACTTTTATAAGTGATTTTGGCACAAGCGAATAGAGAATATTAAGAATTCTTCTAATAATACGATTGTTGTGGCATATAGTGAGGATTTGTTTTCATCACCAAACATTCTGTGTATGATTTGAATGTGTCTGACCTTGTAAACGGCGGCACGATGGCGTAGTGGTTAGCACTGTCACCTCGCACCACCAGGATCTGTGTTCTGCTCGATGGCATGTTGTTTGACAGACAGTCTAGGTGGGTTATCATGCAGCTATACCCATCCACACAACAATGCAACACCATGCTCCAGGTGATCAGCTTGTGGTTACCATCTATGTGCCTGTGAATAATGAAGACATGGTAAAATAGAGTGTTATTGAGGTTATAGCTAAAATGCCAATGAATATTTAAGGCCATTTAAGCAGAATGGCTCAATTTGTCCACCTTCACATCATCTGTAACGTGTGTGTGTGTATGTGTGTGTGTGTGTGTGTTTGTTTTGTATCTCGCTTTCTCTCTCTCCCACACACACATACACTTAGTATATTCAGACTATTAAAAACTACAGATTCAGCCAGGATAACTACCAGGATTTTATTTATTTTTTTGGCCAAAAGGAGACTACAACTTCAGCTGGGTCTTCCTTCTCTGGGTTGTATTCGGTCATCCTCAACCTCTGACTCTTCCTCCTCTAAAGCTTCCTCACTGTCAACCTGGCTTCTCTCCTCCTGATCACGTCACTGTCAAACACAATTCAACAGCTTCATGTGCAGTATATCATGTGCAGTATAACAATCATGCTGCCATAGACTGAATTGTAAGACCTCAAAAAAGATTTATATTCCAAAGCTGCATGATTGAAGCAATGTTTTGTTTTTTTAACAGGAGGGGTTCCTGTTGGATAAAGATTACATTGTTGATAAGTTCCTGTGCGTGTTGACATGAATGCCAAAAAGGGGCATAAATTGTCTGCTCAAGGAGGCTAGCATGTTTAGGTGTGGAAAAGGAGTGTAGTGCTTGAACTCTGGATTAGACTACAAATTAGTTTATAAAACATTCACTTCCAATGACCAGTCATTTTTGACTAGTTTCATAAAACAAAATTTTCATTAAAAAATATGTACTGTACATTTGTTTTGTGTTCAAATGCAATGTGTAAACAAATTTATGGACACTCGTGACAAACAAGTAATTAACTCCAATTTGTTAGGGAAAAAGCATGTAAATCTGTCAGACTTGATCAGAAGACAATAAGAACATACATATGTCCAAGTTCTATACTGAAACCTGGACATGATTGATTCTGTATGGCTATACACTACTTTGGAATTAGTGAAGCTGCAAAGTTTTATTAACTAAGTGCTCCTAGTTCTGAATGTGTGATCAGCTAGTTTAGAATGGACCCACTCTGCTATTAACTTTACCACACTCGCTCACAAGAAAATCGCTCCTTGACTAAAAACATGGGTGGCTCTTAAAAGAGCCATTGGGTTGAATGAGACGGAAGTAACACGCTTTACTTTGAGCTGGTGTATTTGGTTACAGCCTTGGTACCCTCAGACACGGCGTGCTTAGCCAGCTCGCCAGGAAGCAACAGCCTCACTGCGGTCTGGATCTCCCTGGAAGTGATYGTGGAGCGTTTGTTGTAGTGAGCCAGACGCGAGGACTCACCGGCAATGCGCTCGAAAATGTCGTTAACAAACGAGTTCATGATCCCCATCGCCTTGGACGAAATGCCGGTGTCGGGATGAACTTGCTTCAAAACTTTGTACACGTAGATAGCATAACTCTCCTTCCTAGACTTTCTGCGTTTTTTGGCTCCTTTCCCGGCCGTTTTGGTCACGGCTTTCTTCGAACCCTTCTTAGGCGCGGTCTTGGCTGGCTCAGGCATGACGAAACTGAAAACAAAATGACCAGCTTCCACTCGCGGGCCCTTTATGTACAGGCTACATTGTAATTAAGCGCAAGCCGATAATGTATTTTGATTGGTCGATATTCCAAACTCCTCTTCTGAGGGACCGTCCTCCACGCTGCCTTCGTTACGCTTTGTGTCTCCTCAGGTCAGTTTAGAATCGCGACATTGGGGCAGTTGGAAAGGGGAAACTTCTCATTATTTTTATTTATTTTTTTAATGATATTTACAATAATAATTTCATTCAGAAAAGTATGAAATTAAGTATGCTCAACTATCAGGAAATTAAAGTAAAATAGATTAACATTTGTCATCTTTTTTGAGAGTTCACATCTATAAGGGTAGTGTGTCCCACATAAAGATTAAATGCTTTGTGCAAAGTATACAGTGTACCTAACATTACCTAAGTTCACTTCAGTAATGTCAGGGTGCCTCAGTATAACGATAACAGGAAACACAAGTTGGTTGGAGAAAACAGTGTGAGAGAACACTTATATTTTTATAATATGAAAATATGAAAGAATGATATTAAACCCAAGCTTGCTGTTTCTGCTGAAGTCTGGATGGAAGTGACAGATCAAACCCTGCACACAAATTGTTTCATAAATGATCTATCAAATATTTTAAAGCACAATTAATGGAAGTATTAGTGTTTACTTTTCATAATGTACCTGTACAGGCCAGGCAGACCATATCTCCCCAGCCATTTCCCAGAGCACAAATGGTGTGAGCAATCCGTTTGATGAGTTCTCTGCCTGTGCGTCTCCTTTACAAAGCACCACCTCATCTTATTCATCCAATTCATTACTGAGGACGCATAATACTTTAATAATACTTTAATACTTGAAGAAAGTCCAAAGAAAGAAGAAATTGCTCTTTCTACTGTTTGATCTTGACAGCCTTCAAGGTATTATATTCTTATTCTATAAAATGCTTTCGACCTGTTCCTTACTTACTCTTTCACACTGCTCTTATGCCAAAAGATGTGGATTATTTTTATATAGCATCACAACTCCTGTAGTATATTAACACCTATAACATACATGAAGTAGATAACTTTAAAAAGCTTGCTTTTTGTGTCAAAGTTTCAACCCATTTAACAATTCTAAGGCTTTAATACACATCTTATATTTTATATTTAATCTGTTGTGACTGTTCTTCTTGAACAATTTAATGTAAAACAAAGAATATGTTGCTGTCACATATGTGTCTCATAGGGCCTTGAACCCTAAAATAAAAGGTTTACCTAATGAAGTGGCCAGTGAGTGCATGTGCATTATAATTGTATGAACATTATCATGCCTAAAGTACTACTCCTTTTTTTTAATGTATAAACAATCTAAATTCCAATTCAGATGAAATGGACTGAAATACATGAATTAATATTTTTGTTCCTGTACACACAACTTTATTTTTCTGTTATAAGGTTTAGATTTGCATAGAATTGCCCTTTTTTGTTTGATAGTGTAATGCAAGTGCTGCATGGTGCAATAAATCCCACAGTTTACGCCTCATTGCTTCATCCAGGACACACAAATTATACATCCTAATAGTCAGTAAGGAGAGTGTGTCTTTTGTACTGTTTTTACAAGGGGTTTCACATAGAGGGCTAGCAAAAAACGGGGTAAGCAAGCAGGACTTTAGGCACAACGCTTATTTACTCAGCAATAAAATATAGAAGAGTAATGATTCCATACCAGTGGTCATATTATAAAATCAACCCAGAATAGAAAATTTGAGACTATTTAAAAACTTCACTGAGCATCCATGTTTCCTCAGTTATATTTAACATCGACAGAGCCCCTAATGCATTACCCTCCATTCCTGTTGAGCCTGACCCTGAAATGTCCCTGTATCCACTTGTGACGCAAGACAGGTTTAATTACTCTAAGCAGATGAATCACCTCATGTAATGCTCACCAATAAGCTCTCCAGAACAGCCAAAGCCATTTAAAACCAGCTGATACAGTACACAGTGAAATTAAACAATGTTCCCCTAGGATTATGGTGTTACATAAAACAACAGCAAACAACATGACACTACACAGAACTATGGCTACACAGGACTATATAAAGTGCATATGTGCAGATGTACAAATAGCTCAAGAACATACAGAAATACTGGCAAAACAACAGGCACAGTAAGGAACAGTACAGTGCCTATGTAATTATAGTATTGTTAGAGTATGTTACATACATAGTTTAGAATGTGAGTGAACCTTTAAAATGGCTTCAATAGTGGCAATAGTTCAATTGTACTAATAGTGGAATAAGCAATAGTGCACTCATTCCCTTGGTCATCTGCCAAGTGAATTAGTAGGCCAAGTGAATGAAAAGTGAATGAGCACTGTTAAACTCCCAAGTAACATTAGGAGTTTAATACTGTTATTTACTTGGTGTACACTCTGTGATCATTTGTAATCATCATTTTATTACTAAACACAGATCAATTCCATCCAAAACCATTAAGGTTGAGGATAGAAGTTTACATCAACCTTATGTAAACTTCATGAACATGAAAGTCTTGGTGATATTGTGATTTCAATAATTTCTTAAAGCTTGTCGTTTTTCTGGGTCTTTAAAAGAAGAAGAGGAATTTAGAGTATAAGATCCAATGTCTTTTTTTAATCAACATAAAGTCAAAATCAAACATACGTCCAATGAGATTATGAATATTCATTGGGGCTGAAATTCCCATAATGTCTTTTTCTCATTTTCCAAAACTTTCTGTTTATCTTTCTGTTATTATTTAAAACGTGTTTGGGAAAATGGGAAAGTCCAAGGAGCTCAGTACAGAACCTGAGAAATAGGGTGGCATTTCTAAATAACTGCAGATTCGACCAACATTTTCAGTATTCAAATACTTAGACATAAGTACAAATTATTGGGAGGTGCGGCCACTTTACCAAGGACTTGAAGAAGAACCAGTCACACCTGAGAGGAAGTTGGTTTGGGACAAACCAAGAGCCACCATGAAACTGCAAGCTGCTGGAACATCAGTGTCTACAGTCAAGCCTCAGTCAAATCAAGTTTTACATCATCATGGTTGTGGAATATATAAAGCAGGCTAATTTGAAGCCTTTGGAACCTTAATGCTATTAAAAATTGGCGATATCTTCTATTTAAGATGTACTGTATACTACTTCATAAACACCAGTGGCCATGACATCAGTTTAAATACCAGTAATACATACATCTCCTATCTGAATACGGCATGCACATAATGTTTGTATCTTGAAATCAGAGTCAAAATAGATTCCAATCAGCTAAACCTGCTGGGTTCCCAACCTTGGCCCTGGAGGACCCCACTGGATTAGCTGTTTCATTTTATTGTTTTCTGTGCCTTGTCACAACGATTTTAATAACAGCCAGTTAAATAGATAAATCTGGTATGATGGGAGCTGACAAATTACTAAAATGTGCAGATGGGTACTACAGAACCAGGATTGGGAACCCCTCAGGCCGGTAAAGTCTTTCAGGCAGCTCCGCCCTGGAACAAGATGTCCTCAAGATATATTGGTATATACTGGTGTCCAATGACTGTGACAACGCTCAACATGGTGGATGACAAATTGAACAATTAATCATGTGTTATAAGGTGTCACTCTCTTTTTTCTCTTTTGTCGGTTCCTTTGTGTCTTCTCTCAAAGGCATGGCATATACAGTGTTGTCAAGGTGCCTTATAGCGGCACTCTCAAAGGCCCTCCTCATGATGGGGTGCTCTTCTAACACCTCGTTAAAGCTGTCCACGCTGAGAGAATAGAGTCTGCAGTAGGTGTCGGCTTGCACGCTGGCAGTACGACGCCCACTGGTCAGCAAACAAATCTCTGAGAAAAAAAAATGGAAACTTATAAATAAGAAGTTTTTTTTTTTATAAAATAGGGGGAAAATAGGTGTCAAAGCATAAACCATCGAGAAGCTACAGTATAAGAGAAGAGTATGATCATAACTTAAATCATGTACCTAAAACAAATCAGTAAAATAATTTCTTACCCCCAAAGTAGCAGCCATCGCTTAGCTTCTTTTCCTTCTTATCATGGGTGAGGACAGTGACACATCCATGCTGGATGAAGTACATTTTACGCCCCAGTGTACCCTCACGAATAATGGTATCACCTGGCAAAAAGACCTCAAACCGCAACTTAGTCAGGAGCACGGTGACAAAGTGAGGATCGCTGTTGCCAAAAAGTGGCATGTTTGCTACCAGTTCACGGCAATTGAAGCTCACTATATCCTGTTATGAAAACAGAAAATGTAAACTATAATTAGGTCGCTGTTAATTAGTCTTTTGTAATGTACATTTAAGCATAATATTTATGCAAGCAGGCTGTTTCATTATTTATATTTAAAAGCATAAAACTAAACACAGTTTAAAATGACAAAATATCTAACAATTCCTAATCCCAGGCCTGACGGCATGGTAACCCCATAGACTGCAATAATACCTCTCAGCACCGGGATCCAAGGCTCACCAGGATATAAAATCTGAATTTCAGCTTGGGGTAGTCCTGGACAACCAACCAACATTGTCAATACTCATCACGAAATTCGCTTGGTTATGCAGGTTCAAGAAACATCCAGCCTTTTGCTCTTTTTTTTTTCTCTTTTCAGGGTCCCCAGGTTCATCCATAATTTAGTTTAGTTAATTTCCTCTCCATCTTAGAACTCACCCCTATCAGGACACAGCTACCAACCAGGGAGGTGTATCGTATCACGTGCTTGCTCCGAGACATCCGATGCCAGCAGACTGAATCTTTTTAATCTGATGACCATGCAAAATTAGGGGTAGAGAAAGACACCTTCCAGAAGGAAAGCACAACCTTTTGCCTGAATGACCTCATAGACACCCTTGGGTGCCTGTTGTTGTTATTATTAGTGTTGAAGTGCAGGCATGTCATCCTAAGACAACGGCAATTTTGATCTCTAGGACTCCATGCTGGCATCTTCAACAACAAACACTTCTTGTGTTCAGTTTGTTGCCATTTTGCACCAGGATTACTGCAGATCTGGCTCTTTATGGCGTTTGACCCTTGCAACTGAGCTCTCCCACACCACCATTTTGCTGGCTTCCTGTAGTTGTCTGCTTTGCACCACACTCCCTCTGGGCCTCTAGCAACCACTCAACTGATCTCACCATCTTTCAGGGTACAAGGAAGACATGCATCAAGTGTCTTCTGTCCTGCACTTGGAGGAATGAACTTCTCCTGCCTGTCTGATCACCTGGATTAATGACTATTTTTAAATAAAAAGCAAAAAGAAAACCAAAATAAAAACCTACCTCTTACTAAATAACAGTATTTATGTGTTGTTACGGGATACAACAGTTAGTTCTAACTGAGTAATCTGATTGAGCGAGAGGTTTTGCACAAGTTTAGAAAACAGACGTTAACAGCACTGGGACGTATATGTATTACTCCCTGTCCCAGGTGCTCTACTGTCATTAATTACACTGTCAGTTGCAACCTGGGTGAAAGTAAGTTGGTACAGTCTGCCATACTGAGGAAAGAGCAGCTGCCTGCCAACCCTGAAACCCAGAAGTTATCAGAGCTGAAATTCTAAAGCGGAATAAGTGGAAATATAAAGACAGGACTGTCCATCACCTGAACAGTTTATTCTTCTCACCTTTTGGCTACAAAGTACCATTAAGAATTTCAAGTAACTTCCATGGGTGGTGTTCCATCCAAGGTGTATTTCCCTACTTCAGTAATAATTGCGCTTAAACTAGATAAGTACAACCAACAATATAGTGTAATATACTGTGTAATACAATACAGAAATAAAGACCTCTTTAAGCGGGTCACTAAGTTCTCCCAGAATGTTGTCCTCATCAAACATCTTCCCCTGGAAACGGTGCTCGTAATAGTCATGAATTCTTTGTCGCAATTCAGCAGGCAGCTTATGAAAAGACATGTATTGCTCCACTTGCTTGTACTGTAAAAGACAACAGTGAAAATAATAAAAGAAAGAAAATTTAACAGGTGATGTGGGTAATAAAACATTGACATCAATATGAGTTTAAGTGAATGCATTAAGTGGAATCATATAAAACAGCATCTAATTTGGTGAATGTACAATTGGGGATATGTAATTTTCTTAGCTACTTACAATTTTCCATTTTAACCAAGTAAATATGCACCAGTACCTTTTCCTGGTACTGGCGATGGGAGGCATCCAGGGATTGCACCAGGTTGGTCGCATGGCCAAGGAACATGGCATAACAAGTGGCACCTACAATCATACTCATCATGGTGAGCCAGACATCAGTCATTCTCTCTGGAGCTTGGGCACCGTATCCGATACACAGCATATGGCTCATGGACATAAAGAGAGCATAGGAGTACTGCTCCTCCCAGGTGGCATTCTGACAGCAAAAAGAAATAACAACAATGTAAAAGGTTTTTTAAATTAAAAGTGAAAATTTTGATTGATAATAAGAAACATAAATGCATATGATCAGGTAGTAACTACAACATACTATGCAACAAAAAAATTTGCAACACAAATCTTGAAATTCAAGTTTTGATGTTTAAATTTTGTTTTTATATAGTGATTTAAACAGTTTGTATTGTCACAAAGCAGCTATACAGAAATGGTGTCAAAGAAAAACTCCATG
Organism: Clarias batrachus; assembly: GCA_003987875.1. Lineage (NCBI taxonomy): Eukaryota > Metazoa > Chordata > Actinopteri > Siluriformes > Clariidae > Clarias > Clarias batrachus. Next base: position 263,675 of record QMIH01000120.1, read on the forward strand.
AAAGCATATGCACGTGCTTTCACAATACTGTATACCTTCTTTCAAGTCGATAGGCGCTCATAGTTTTAAAATAAAATTATATGCACCAAAACATTATGCTATTTTAATGTCTACTCGTTGACTCCTTACTTCAAAAGTGTGTCTAGAAGTGCAAATTACAAAAGAAAAAATGTCCGATTTTCAAAAAGACAGATTTTTGGTCAGTCAGAGAGTGGACTGAACCAGACATTAAATAGCTAGAAGTCCAGAAATCCCCCTTTTTAACAAGTAATGTAATATATGTGGTTCAACGCCGTGAAGAGTGTTTGGAGCTCAACATTGGGGAGACCATACAGTATTGGGATAAGAGGGTGTACCAACACAGAAGGAGTAACACCTCAGGGCCTGAATCAGCAGTATACCCTCACCTAAAGGACAAAGGACACATGTTTGAGGATGATGATGTGGAAATTTTGGACAAAGAGGACAGATGGTTCAAGAGAGGGGTGAAAAAAAAAAAGCCATCTATGGATAAGTATCTCTTTCTCCCAACAAAGGTGGAGGTCTTAGGCACAATCTTCTGTTTTTTATGCGGCCCTTTCATCCATCCCCAGGAAGAACAAGACGTCGTCGCAGGTCCACCGGGAAAGCCACACTTAAGAAGAGCACTGACTCACTGCAGGTCTTCAGAAAGACCTTAAACCCCAGAGGGTTAAGAACTCCCCTCAATCTCTCTAGTCGTTACATATTAACAATTGTTCCTATCATGTGATAGGAAAAACTAGCTAACGAGTATAAATTAGTGAACAGTCTTCCTCACCACCATGTTGTTTTTGGAAACCCAGCAGTTTGGGGGGAAATCCTGAAGCAAGGGCACCATGAACTGAAGACAGCCGTCCCAGTGGCACAGTAGAAGCATCATCCCGATCAAGTTGACTATTCGAACAACTGCACTTGCCAGGTCATATGTCATGTGAAAGATCTAAATGAATGTAGACATGTAGAGTGTTAATTAATGTAATCCCCCTTTTTTTGTAATACCCTCAATTGTATTACAAAGTATTAATGTATGCTAAAATGGATCTTAATCTTGATATGCAGTTTTAATTTCAACCTCTGCTCTATGACCAGCTGTAACTATAATATTTTACATTTGCAAAAAAGGACTATGCCATTTTTTAGCTTAATCTGATCAGCTGATCAGAACCTCTTTCTTTTGTCATTACAAAAATTGGTGCACTAATAGCTCTACACACTTTCGAGTACAATTTTCTCATTGCTTACCTCTTCCCACTGGTGAATATAGCGGATAAGCCTGGACAGACGAAGTAACCTGAGCAGGCTGAGGATCTTAGTGAAACGAACAATCCTTAATGCTCTAGCAGTGCGATACACTTCCGCCGACTCAAGCCGAGCCTCCAGGTCCACAGCAAGGAAAATATAATCCACCGGGATTGAAGAGATGAAATCCACAAGGAACCAACTCTGCAGGTATCGGCGTCGGATCACCTGCGGATCCAGGATGATGTGGGAATTATCGTCCTCTGGGATCCCTGTGCGGAAGTTTAGGATTAAGTCAGTCAGAAACAGAGTATCTGAAGCCATGTTGAAAAGCATCCATGGCAGAGTGTTCTGATCCTCAAAGAAAGTGATGCACCATGGAAGGATGACCAGGTTGCTCATCATCAGAAAGAGCATTACCAAGTCCCAGTAGAACCTTGAAAAAAGAGAACATAATCAATTTAAAAATAGGATTTTAAAAAAATAGAGAAAAAATGCACTCTGTTTCTAACTGTTTTATTAGATATCCATATAGATATATTATTTTTAGAATTTACATTTTTTACGTTTATATCTGTTTTATTTGAAATAGGTAGTAAAACTTTTTATAATGACTCATTTAGAAGTGACACATTTATTCCATAATAATACCTTTATTTCAATATACCATATTTGTTTCATAATGCTACATTCATTAAATTATAGCAGTCCAAATACAAAACAAATAAATAGAACATCTCTGATCTTTTGAGTCAAACAACCTTAAAAAATCAATCTCCAAAAGAAAAAAAGAAAGAAAAACCAAAGAAAAAAAAAAAAGAAAGAAAAAATAAATCTTTTCTTTTGGCGTCCAGAGGAGAAAATTCAGTAAGCATGTTTAGAATCTCGTCCTGTGTTTCGGCACTTTGTAGGCACCAGTTTGGCTCCTTTTACAGATTTTTGCTTTTATTTATATTGTAACAAAATAATCTAAAGGAAAGGATCAACCAATCATGACCATATTTGTGTTGACTAACAGATTACAAAGGAATTACATAAATTACAATAACACATTTTGTAATGAAAATGTGTTATGAAATTATTCTAAAAGGTCATTTTGTGATAAAAAAAATTATCTTTTAAAAATTATGAAATAAAAAAATAAATCAAATTGTGAGAGTGTTATAAAAATGGGTATGGCTAAATAATACAGTACTGTGCTAAAACAAAATGCTAAAGCAAAGATGCCTTAGAAACTAAAACTAAATAAAAATTGTAAAAAATGAAATGAAATTAAATTAAAAAGTATTTTAAAAAGCTGTCAAAAGCAATAAATAGTATTTAAAAAATATAAATCTTAATAATGAATCTAACAATACTTTGTTGTTTAAAAATGAATCAGTTGTCTTAGATACATTTTTGCAAAGTTTCCTTATGAACTCTGACCGTTATACCTGTTTCTGTCATACAATGTTTCATTTATTGCAGATGAAAACAGTCTGACTTCATTATGCATTTTGTCTAAAAAGCTTTGTGTTATGTAATATGTTGCTTACTTTACTGCCATGCAAACATCCAGTAACATTGATTGATTGATTGACTGATTGACTGATTGACTGATTGACTGATTGATTGATTGATTGATTGACTGATTGACTGATTGACTGATTGATTGATTTAATGGCAAGTTTCTCGCCTGCCGAAACTGTGGAAGACCCAGATTTGATTCCCATCCAATGCTCAAACCTCAGTCACTGGATGCAGTGCTGGTCCCAAGCCTGAATAAAATAGAAAGTATTTATTTATTTTCAAAAAGTAATGCTTGATAATACAGAGACGTGAAGAAATATATAAACAGTTTTGTACAAATTTATGTAAAAATGAGGGTTTTTCTTGAGCCTTTTGGAGAATCTGCCACAGGTTCTCTGTTACTCTATAGGGACTCTAGTCTGTCATACCTGCTTCTGTTTTTGCAGGTAAAATCAATATGTCTTTATTATGATTTTTGGCTAAATTGTGGTATATTACATAATATGTTGTTTACGCTACTGATAATTTCCAGAATATTATTATTATTAGTAGTATTATTATTATTATATTGAATTGAATTTCAGATTTAAATGGCATTATTTGTTGGTGGAAGATATCATGTCTTAAAATAAAGATAGAAAGTATCGTAAACATCACACTGTAGTTTTATTTCACATATTTCCTTGTCTCCCACAGAAATGAATTCCTGTCTAACTAATTGACTAAGTACTTCATTATTCTAAAATCACAGAATATTTGTAACAGCAAAAATGTTTATTTGTAGCTGATAAATAGTTGCTGATTTGGCATAAAATTGTCTGTCTTGACCACAGAACGTTCAATACCATGCCTGTCCAGGCAATCTTTTAAACCTATTAAACACATTAAAAATAATAATAATAATAATAACTTACAAATGCAAATACTTCAAAGTACATTTTGCATTAAATATGTGATACTCTATTATTGTAGAGGTAACTAGGTGCACTTCTGTCTTACTTCAATCCCTTTATCCATTTATCTGTACTTCCTGCATACTAATATCTGACACTCACTGAGTCATGCACTGTAACCCCAGGATAGAAAGATGAAAAGGGTTGAGAGTGCATAGGTTCTGCCAATTCTTTGTTCTCGAAAGACAGTTGTTTGCAGTTCTTATTTCGACCTGTTTTCTTGTTCTGACATTTTTCTTAAATAAATAAATAAAACACATACAGTGGTGTGAAAAAGTGTTTGACCTTTACTGATTTCTTTTTTTTTTCCATGTTTGACACACTTTAATGTTTCAGATCATCAAACAAATTTAAATATTAGTCAACAAGTAAACACATCATGCAGTTTTTAAATAAAGGTTTTTTTATTAAGGGAAAACTAAATCCAAAACTACATAGCCCTGTGTGGAAAAGTGTTTGCCCCCTAAACCTAATAACTGGTTGGGCCACCCTTAGCAGCAAAAACTGCAATTAAGCATTTTCGATGACTTGCAATGAGCATGTTACAGCGCTGTGGAGGAATTTTGGCCTACTCATCTTTGCAGAATTGTTGTAATTCAGCCACATTGGAGGGTTTTCAAGCATGGACCGCCTTTTTAAGGTCATGCCACAGCATCTCAATTGGATTTAGATCAGGACTTTGACTAAGTCACTCCAAAGTCTTCAATTTGTTTTTCTTCAGCCATTCAGAAATGGATTTGCTGGTTTGTTTTGGTTATTTTTGTTGTCCACTATTCCATGTTTTTGCCATTTGTAGATAATGGCTTTTATTGTGGGTCACTGCAGTCCCAAAGTTTTAGAAATGGCTTTATAACCTTCTCCAGACTGATAGATCTCAATTATTTTCTTTCTCATTTGTTTCTGAATTTCTTTGGATCTCGGCATGCTATCTGGCTTTTGCGGATATTTTGGTCTACTTCACTTTGTCAGGCAGGTCCTATTTAAGTGATTTCCTGATTGCAAACAGGGGTGACAGTAATCAGGCCTGGGTGTGGCTAGAGAAATTGAACTCAGGTGTGATAAATCAGAGTTAAGTTATGTTTTAAGGGGGGGGGGTATATTTGACATATTTAAATCTGTTTGATGATCTGAAACATTAAAGTGTGACAAACATGTAAAAATAAAAAAATAAGAAGAAATCAGTAAGGGAGCAACACTTTTTCACACCACTGTATATAGGTCTATATGCAGCTTTTTCATATAAATGAACCAAATTTTACATAGACTTTTATTATGTCTCAACCGATAACTGAAATCGAACAAAAGTGTTCTCAGGAGCGTACCCTGATATGACTTCTGCTGGGGTAACCCATAAACCTCCAGGTCTGATGTTTTTAGGGCCCAAGCACTATAAGGTGCGCAGGACCGTCTTGTTTTCCTAAGGATTATTTTCCACCCTTTTGGACTTTTCGGGGGTCTTAACATGCTCAAAAACTCATGAAACTTGGCAGACAGGTTGGAATCTGCTGCCATCAGGATGCCTGACAGTCTCGTGGCCCGGGGCCCCCACACGAGGTTTTTTAGAGCTCATTGAGCCGAAAAACGTTTGCAATGCATGTCCTGGGCTCAACTTAACAGGAGGCCAGTTATTTTGGGTCATTTGCAAAAACGCACCCGATGGATTTTGATATACTCCTCCTGGGGAATTTATACAATCGCCACCAAACCGGGCCGAAGAGATCTAAAGACATTGAGGATGCAAAATTGCAGAGGGATTTTCAATATCTCAAACGGGGCAGCCGTGATAATGTCTTAAACTTACACCAAAAAATGATTAATAACTTTCTGTGTGGCATTATATTGCGTGACATTATATTCAGTGACGCCTTCAGTGACATCACTTTCAGTGACATCACATTCAGGAACATCATAGTGTGATGCTTATTTTCCAGCATCTGCGGCCTATTGTACACACATAAACGTCACAAATGTTAACACACATACAGAAACACACACACTAAGGCATTCAAACAAATATTTAGGGCCCAAACTGACATTAGCCCTGTATAGTGTGTGACGTGTGCAGGTTGTGGAGTGCAACCGAGTGACGATTGCTTTTTTCGAGGTCTTAACACACTCGAATAGCACAGGAAGTGCGGTGCGCCTGGGGTGGCGAAGGCACAGGGTGCTTGGGCCCATCATCGTTGCTTGCAACTATATTTTTTGTTTGTTTTTCACACCATTCTAAGTAAAGTCTACAGACAGTTGTGTGTGACAATCCCAGTAGATCAGCAAATTTTAAAATACTTTAACCCTCCTCTTTGACACCAACAACCGTGTAAATCCCAGAGATCACATTTTTCTTCAGTCCGATGTGTGATGTGAATAAACTCTATTTCATTTCATCTAATCCAAACAGAACATTTACTGTTATTATTTCTAAAAGAAAAAAAAAGAAAGAAAAGAAAGAAAGAAAGAAAGAAAGAAAGAAAGAAAGAAAGAAAGGAATTTTTAGGGTAGTGGATGGGACTGTTTACAGAGAATCTATTCTCTCTTCAACTCCACACACAAACATAGTTCCAATATATATATATATA
>QMIH01000120.1:270031-292518 GCA_003987875.1 Clarias batrachus
TATGAAATATATAAAATATATTGCGAGTTTGGCCAAATATTTATATGGACAGAAATATTTGGCCAAACTCGCAATGACACATATACTTCAATATCTAGATTGTCCCCTATTTGCAGCTTTAAAAGCTTCCACTCTTCTTGGAAGACTGTCCACAAGATTTTGGAGTGTTTCTATGGGAATTTGTGCTCATTCATTCTGTAGAGCATTTTTGAGGTCAGACACTGATGTTGGATGAGAAGGCCTTGCACGCAATTTCCGTTCCAGTGCGTCCCAAAGGTGCTCGATGGGGTTGAGGTCAGAGCTCTGTGTTTGGACCAGTCAATAGAGACATGGTTTGACGAGATCGGTGTGGAAGAACTTGACTTCATGTTTCAATAGAAAAGGACCTTCCCCAAACTGTTGCCAAAAAGTTGGAAGCATAGAATTGCAGAAGATGTCTTGGTATGATTAAGATTGCCCTTCACTGGGAATAAGGGGCCTGATTCAAAGATGTGAACTGAAATTCTGGACCTTGTGTATCATACCAGGAGCAAATTTATTCCCAATACAATACACACCAAAACAGAGTAATCTAAATCTCAGATTGTAAATATCCATGAACATTCTATCGCACCCCTGAGTCACTTACCTGAAGTTGCTGTAGGGATGTATAATCCAGACCCCAAAAGACCGGACTCTCTCTTGCTCAGCTTCGACTCCTTGGGTGCTGCCAAACATACGCAGAGAATGCTTGTTGACTCCCGGTTGTAACATGGAGCTCAGCTGCTTCTGGAGGTAAGTGGACTGGTCGGCGGTCTCGCAATCCTCCATATTAGGATTTCTCGAGGTCCCTGCAGATGGAACGGTCGAGGTCATGCCATCACTCCCCATTGTCACTTCAGTGGGTTTGATGTTAAAGTTGGCTGTAGAAACAGCTCTTTCGTGCTTACGGATGAGACTTTGTAGCCTCCGGCTCAGATCACCTCCACCTCCAGCTCCGTGTGTGGAGGACAAAGAGGAGGAACGCCAAGAAGAGAAAGATAACCTGCCTCGGGATTTGGATGCTCCGTTTGGATGTACACAGCTCTCATTACCTGCTTGTCCACTTGAGCTATCCATTCTAATTGTAGGATGTAGACTGGGCTAAGTGAAGCTATAGATTTGTAAGTTAGAGTTATAAGAAAAACAAAAATCAAGTCACTATTTCTTTAGAGTTGCATAACAAAGGAGTTCTTGTGCAGAAATGAGCCACTCGACCACTTCATCCTGCCACTCGCCTAATGCGCGAAAGGGAAATCCACAGGTTGGAGCGTAATCTGCTTGTCAGTTACTTTTATCTCTCTGTCTCTACTGACGCTAGGTTGATCATCCTTTGTGTGTGCGTGTGTGTGTTTGTTTGTATGTGTGTGTGTGTGCGTGTGCGTGTGAGAGAGAGAGAAAGAGCCTGCTGCTCAGCTTGTGAACCACAGTGTAGAAAAAAGACAAAATAACACGCTGCACCTTATTTTTAAAAAAAGAATTGAACCCTTCCATGTTTCTACATTATACAACAATACTGGATTTTTTTTCAAAATGGCATTATGTAATTAAGTAACAACAACAACAACAGTCAGTTGTTATTTTAAGACAAAGGTCAGATGTTCTAAAGCAGTTCTCGGAAAAAAAAACCCTATTAAGCACCATAATGAAACTGGCTCTCATGGAGACCATCCCAGGAAAGCAACACCAAAACTTACTTCTGCTGCAGAAGAGAAGTTCGTTTAGAGTTACCAGCCTCAGAAATGACCAATTAACAAAAAGCACCCCAGATTAGAGTCATTATGAAGACTTTACAGGGCATAAGTAGCAGATGCATCACAATATCAACTGTTCAAAAAAGATTATTGCATATTTTAAACACACTAATGTTGTATAGTGTAAAAAGAAATAAAAATCCATTTACAAACTGTTCATCAAAACCATTTACTCTCACATCTGTAGTTCCTACATGTGTTTTTTTTTTTTTTTTTTTGGTACTTTGAAATGTTCACATGCCATCTGTTGATTGATGCACCAAACCTTGGGTGGGGGGATATTAATCGTTTTGTGGCAGTTATTTAAGGGTAACTTATGTTGCCAGCTTGACCCCCAATTGTAAACACCAATTAGCCTAACCTGCATGTCTTTAGACTGTCGGAGGAAACTGGAGTACCCAAAGGAAACCCAGCAAACAGTAGGAGAACATGCAAACTCCATGCATACTGGCCCAAGATAGGAATTGAACCCAGACGTGCAAGCTGACAGAGCTAACCACTAAACCACCATGCTACCCTTATCATGCTACCCTTACATGTATTCAGTCTCTATTAAGTATTTTTCCATTTTGGGCAATCAAATGCTGCTTAATAGGGATTCAATTCATGTAGGAACTATTGATGTGAGCATAAATTGTTTTTGTGGACAACAGAAACAGGTTTTATTTTGAACTCTTTATCAACATCTTTAGAATCCCCTAACTTATTAAAAAGAAAAAGAGTCCAATAATTGAGTGTTGGAGACACCACAACCATGAATTCCAACGTAAAAAAAAAAAAGATTATCATTGAGGGTTGCAGCAGTTGCTCACTAACAACAATATAGTGACAGTGCTCACTTTTATTGATGCAGGAAACATCTCACACGTTCTGTTCCTCCCTCTAGTGGAGGATGTGGAGCACAATGACAAAACATTATAGAAATCCTGTACAGTATGTCCATGAGCATGACACAGATTCTGGCGGCATGGTGAGTAGCTGTTGCATTTAACAACGTGTACATAAAGTATGCATGTTCTGCTTGTGCCTAGTGGGTTACTCCAGGTTCTTTGGTATTGTCCCACAGTCCAAAGACATGTAGATTAGGTTAACTGGCGTTTCCAAGTTGCCCATATTCTGTGAATGTGTGTGTGCATCCTGTCTCATGCCCTAAGTTTCCTGGGATAGGCTCCAGGCCACTCGCAAAACTGTATAAGCCATAAAGCGATATAGACGATATAAAGTGAGTGAGAAGATTCATTCTGTGGTAGAAATGTGCCTTAACATAGAGAGATTTCTGTAAAGCTGCTTTGCAAGAATGTCTATTGTTAAAAGTGCTATATAAATAAAATGTAATTTAATGTAATTTAATTTACTTTGAATAATTAGTTTAACATAAAGCAAGAGGGGGTACAAAAGTGCACAAATCCTGTACTTGAGGCAGTGTTTCCCCAGGTAAAACATCGCCCAAATGTACTATAGGCTAATAGAATCTTGTCATATAATGATAGTTTTGTGAGAATAGTGTCTTTTTTCTCCTAATGATGACTAAGTGTAAAATAAATGTATTTATATTTAGATGTAGCATATAATCATTTCATTTGGACATTCCATTTTATACCCCTTGGGACATACCTAAAGTGATCCAAGAAAGGAAAACTTGTGAACTCGTGACAGGGTCATGGGTGGCCAAGGCTCACTGATGCACAGTGGAGCGAACCCTTGCCCATGTAGTCCGATCCAGTAGAAGTGCTAGTGTAGAGCAGATTGAGGAAAAGGTTAATGCTGGTTCCAGTGCAATCACTGTTTTGGTGGAAAAAAGGGACCTACTCAATATTAGGCAGGTGTTATAATGTTATGGCTAATCAGTGCATGTTAAGACAATTTTGAGCTAGAAATAATTAGAAAGAAACACATTGCCTAGCCAAAACAAAAAACTAAACTGGATTAGAACTGAATTTAACTAAATAAACAGGTAAAAGTTAGATAATCACTGCTGCTGGCGAGGTTTTTAACCCTAACTGATGCAGCTTCTCATTTCTTAAACAACCATTTAAGAAGAAATCCTGTGGTCGTGTCAAAGAGGTTACTTTGGTTCAGAAGAATCGAATTATTGTCCTGCATCAAGCAAAAAAAAAAAAAAAAGGGATTTGCGAAGAATAAAGAATTTCACTGTGCAGTAATGTATATGTGACCAATAAAGGCTAAGCAAAAAAAAAAAAAAAAACAACTTGCTGAAACTACTATGTTTGTATTGTTGTAATGAGGTTAAGAACTATGAAACGCATTATTAAAACCTGGAAGGATAGTGGTGAACCATCATCTTTGAAGATAAAATGTGGTCTGAAAAAAATCACTTAATTTTGTGAGGGAGCATAAAGAATGGACTGTGAAGCGTTAGAAAAACGGTCATGTGGTTTGATGAGTCCAGACTGACCTTCTTCCAAAGTGATTGGCACATCAAGGTAAAAAGAAAGTGATGCACACGTCATGTCCAGCGTCTACCATACAAGCCTGTGGGGGAAACGTTATGATCTGGGATTGCATCTGTTGGTCAGGTCTAGGTTCACGGACGTTATGTGCCCAAAAAACATGAGGCATCATTTTCACACTTATATTGGCCACCACAGTGGAGTCCAGTTCTTACCTCTACTGAGAATCTTTGGGATGTGCTGGAGAAGGCTTTCTGTAGCAGTCCAACTCTCTCATCATCAATACAAGATGTTGGAGATAAATTAGTGTAACTCTGGATGGAAATAAATGTTGTGGCATTGCACAACATTTATCGAAATGATGCCGCGTCATAATCCAAGCAAAAGGCCGTCCAACAGATATTAGAGTGTGGGACTTTTTTGGCAGGGACTTTTGAGTGGGATGGAATGCAACTTATTTGTAAGTTGCAAAAAAAATAAAAAAATAAAAAAATAAACATTTGAGGAATCGTATTTAAATTTATTTGATTGAGTCTAATAAGATGATTACACCTACAGACACAACAATGAAAAAAGAACAAGCTGAAAAACAAACTTAAACATTTATCTCCATTATGCACCACATTACGTTGTACCGTAACATTTCCAGGATATGTGCTTTATTGATGATGAAAATTATTTAGTGCGTCCTTATTACATGACTTTACACTGCTCCACTCTCGGTGCTGTGTGTTTCAAAGACCGGATGCTATCCATATTGATGCTTAACCCTTGGAAGGCACCAAACAGCGAGTCATCTTTTTTTGGAGATGCTTTGGCTTTCAAGTGCTTCCTGTCCTGGGGTGTCTGAAAAGCAAAGGCAGAAAACAAAGGCTCTTTCTTGTCTATGACGGCTTCCTCAAAGATTAATCTCAGGATCAGAACATGGACGATGGAGCATTTATAGGCTACACTCTTACCTTTGTGTAGTGACGTGGGTTTCTGTAGTGGGATTTCAAAACTGTTCTCTGTGCCTTCTTCTGGGCTAATATGCCTTGTCTCAGTTTCCTGTATGACACAGGTTCATAACAGCTTGTCCAATCATTATAAAGTTAAGGGTTTAAAGGGTAAACCAAAAACAGACAAAAAAGGGGGTAAAAAGCAGCAAATCCAAAAGCACAAATAAGTCATATAATAAGGAATACTCAAATTGGAAAAGGTTGGTACAAAAAGTGAAGCTGCCATTGCACGGTTGTCGTTGTCTTTTACTTAAAAATTAAGTTTGAAAAGGTTCGCAAGTTGCACTGACATTCCAGCAAAACAATATCTTTCCAAGTGATCAGAACCGAAGCGATCTAATGAAGAGATATTAGCTGAATTTGCCTATATTTAATGTTTAATTAAACAATATTACAAGATCAGCATGGCTGTGATGCCTTGCGATATTAAGCACAACAGTGATATTGCTTTTATACAACAGTTCCACAAACATCATTTATTATCAACAGATTTTAATTTGTTGATTTATTTAACCAGTTATTTTTTAACATATATCCCTCCATGACTGGTGGAGCTTGCCACCAACAGTTAGTGTAATTAAAAGGTTTGATAGGAGTTTTCAATTCTTGCCGGTGCTATGTGGCCCAAAGTCGACAAGAATAAACCATGGAGGTAATGGACAGTCCTGAGAAACCTATGAGATTAAGTTTATATTTCTATTTACTCCACTTTAGAATATTAGCTAACCTCCGTGTTTGGGGGTTAAATCCAGAATACTGTTAAATAGAAAATTTGTGCAAATTATGTAACCATGTTCCATACACCAAGTACTGCCCTTGATCAGGGGTTAGAGATTCAGAATTTTGGTAAAAGCCCTGAAAAGAACAGCACGGAGGGATCAGAGGCAATTCAGAAATAGAAGAAATTGGGCCTCCGAGTGGCGCAGTGGTTAAAGCGCTTGCCCTATCATCCGGAGATCGCTAGTTCGAATCCCGGGTGGTGCTGTAACCTCTCGCAGCCGGAGGTCTAGAGAGAGCTGATTGGCCGAGCTCTCTCAGAGGGGAGGGATGAGAGGTACATAGTGCTCCCGCATTAATCACGGCTCTACAGCTATTCAGGGGCGTCTGTGAGCTTGCGCAACGGAGGGAGCGGATAGCGCTGTCCTCCGAGTGTGTTACGCCGACCCCAACGGTGCGCGAGCGAGCAGTTCGAAAAGATGCGGTCGGCTGGCGTCACGTGGTGCGTCACGACTAAATTAGGGAGAAAATCGGGGAAAAAAAAAAAAATAATAATAGAAATAGAAGAAATTACTAAGGCATCAATGTATTTTTTCAGGACAATATTAACAGATGTGTTGGTTTGCATTTTGTGCAAGACTTTAGTGCAGACTTTAGTGATAGCACCATGGGTTTCAAGAATGTTAGCAAAGATGGTAGCAAGAAGAAAAGGGAGTCACTTTCGGGTTTTTTTTTTAAAGCAGCCGGTGCCAAGACGAATCATAAATTAAGGTTTAATGTCTATTTACTTCATATTTTACTTCAATGACCTGTCTTCTCTAAATGCTTCGATTGTTTTATATGCAAAAATATGATTATAGTTTTGGAAATTGGTAATATTGGTAATATTTTTGGGTGACTGGAAATGGATTATCTGCATTTACATTATTTTCTATGGGAAAATGTAACTCACCTCCGAGACAGATTAAATTCGTATGCCAAGGTACCACTGTAGTTAAACATCCCAATGCTGCTAACATCTTTTATCATCTCCTTTGGGATTGACTCTAGTTCAATCTGATAACTCCGCATAACTGTATTTTTTTCCCTAAGTGCTGGTTTAACATTGTCAATTATCATAATAGTCCCAAAATGCAAATAACATCACTTCTGATGCATTAAGAAATGCTTCAAAGACAAATGTTATCACTGTAATAATGTGACATTTATTTCTCTCTAGAAAGCAGTGCAGCACTATCTGGATTATTTGTATTTTTGTATATATTTCAGTCCCACTTTCTGATTTTCCTATTATTTTGTCCTCTCTGAGTATTCACCTTTCTCTGTGGAGCTCAGCTTGGTAGGCTCTGATCCAGGACGAGTCGTAAGTGATGTGGGAATAACAGCAGGGTGCACTTCTCCTCCGAACAGCCTTCCCTTTTTTATCACTTCCATCCTTCATCCTTGATACACAGCTGGCCAGGGATTTCTTCACAATCACATTCATTGTTGTGGTTCTAATTCTATTTATTTTTATTGTTATGAAGGTGCAGGGTTGCAGCTGGAGAGTATTAGGTTCTTTGTCTTCTTCTCAAGACTCAACACTTCCAGAGATTTTCTGACTCCTGTCCATACAAATGACTTTCACTTTATTTAATATATGTGCTTCTGGTCAAATCAGGGGCTGAAAAAGCATGAGAACAAATGACAATTCAGTTTAAGAGAAAACAGTGCATGGTCTACTGATGGACTGCTCCAACAAATACAAACATACACATTAATACAACATACTGGCAATTTAAAAGTTTTATATAAAGTTATATTTTAAATAAAAACCGAACACGCTGTTTAAGTAGTAAAACTGATCAAATTTGTTATAAAATTTCATCATTAATATCCATCCATCCAGGAACCTCTGTAGTCCAACTAGGGACCGTAGGGGCCACAAAGCTGACCATTGTATTTATTCCCATTTTTACAACCATGGTAGGACCTTCAGTCAACATTCACACACTACATGTAATTTGGGAAGATCAATTAACCTAATTTGCATGTCTTTGGATTGCGGGAGGAAACCCAACAAGTACTGGGAGAACATGTACACTCACACCCTGAAGTGGGAATCAAACCCAGACCCTTGAGGTTCAAGGCCACATTGCTAACCACTAAGCCACTTTGTCTCCAATAGTAAACTAAGTACTCTAAAAGTACTTTTGCACTGATTAATTATTGTTACATTAAACGTAACTTCTATTCACGATATATTTTTAATTAAAATTATAAATTTGCCAATAAAAACCTCATGTATTGAAAGAGGACAATTGCAGTGTTCGTTTTTTTTTTTTTTTTTTTCCCCCTCTTCTCTTCAAAGTTTACCCATTATGGTCAAAGTTTTTATTTATTTATTTTTTTTATCTTAAACTTAAAAAACATAAATCAAGACAATAATTTGTTACGTACCTTCTCCCTGATGTTTACGTTCATCAAAAGCAAACATTCATATCAGATCCATCCACAGTGCTGCTTTCTTCCTTTTAAGTCTGTGCCACTTTGAGACTCTTAAGCTCTCTGTCCGAATCTCTGCTGCCTAATTCCAAGACAACATAATGCTCGGTAATCCCATTAGCAACAGCAAGGATGCGTAATCATGTCAGGACTGAAACGGTTTAACTATTTTAGTTTATAATAAATCGATTATTCACATTGCTTGATAAGGCCAATGCATTTAATTGGTAAATTTGTTAATTTAAAATAAAACTTGAGCTCTTCGAACCCTTCAGCTTGATAGACTAAAGAAGCTAAATCTTTCCAGCAGACAGCTGGAGAAGGGGATAAGGAAGACGTTTGAAGGATAAGTAGGTTGGGGAGGTCACATCCGGCAATGGCAGACAGCTGGTTAGAGCATTTCATCTGTTCTTACATGAAACGTTATTTTGGTGACATCGACTGAACTGTGATATAAAACTCATGAACACAAATTACAAATTTCAATTGAACCAATGTAAAGTTATTGTGGGAAAGGGGTTTTTCAGTTGAGTTGCTAAAATGTTATCGCAACAAAAGGCCAATCAACAATTGCCAATTCAGGATTGATAAACCACAGAAATATACATATGTGATCGTCCACAAGGTCGTAAGCCTCTGTAGTAGTCCGGGTCCAAGATGTAAAGTTATGGCCAGGTCCTTCAATTAATGACTCAGTGGTTAAGACATTGGCCTGGTATGACTCGACTCTGAAAGTTGAGAGTTCAAATCCCAAGTTGCCACTGCTGCATGCTTGAATAAGGCCCTAAACCAGGGCTACTGAATTAAATATTTAAGAAGGTCCGGTCAATAAAACTCTTATTTGAGCTGAGGTCCAAATTTCAGGTTTGTGTCAGGATTCAGATCTCTCTATGTGCAGTCATTAAAAAAAAAAGAAAAATATACCGGTAGAACTATGGTCATGATCGAAAGGACAAGATCGCAACTACAAGCAGCCGAAATGGCTTTTCTCTTAGAGATAGAGTAGAGCCGCTTAGATCTCTTAGTAGAGCCGCTACTCCTTCGCTTGGAAAGGAGTCAGTTGAGGTGGTTCAGGCATCTAGTAAGGATGGCTGGGGAAAGGCAAGTTTGGGGTTCCCTGCTGGAGCTGCTATCCCAGCAACCCGATTGGATTGGATGTGGTTGAAGATGGATGGATGGATGTTCTAAACAACAATCTTTAATCTACAAAGATACAATCTATCTTTTATTACATTTTATCTCATAATGGCATTCCACATTAAGGTTTTTTTTTATTATTAGTGCCAGTTTCTGAACATATGAGACAAACAGGTTTGAAACTTCAAGTATGAAGAATAAACATATATTGATCGGTCCATTCATCTTTGAAGGTTCAGTTTTCATAGCCTACTTCCCTTTTCTTGAAGTAAGCCATGCTGTGTCTATACACAGTAAACTATTGCATGGACTGGATATGTTAAGGGAGGCATATAGCCATGCACACCTCGAGGGGAAAAAGCGCTAGATTGCTGTTATATAAATTATATACAATGTTATATCAATTATCAGAAAAGCATCAAGATCTGAATATAACTGGCATTCAATTGTCATTTAGTGATGCCTGCTGACTTTTTAAACTCTGAAAAACTCAATCTGGGCTTATCAGACCACATGACCTTTTTTTATTGTTCCAATATTAACAGACCCTAGCAAACTGGGGCCATTTTTTAAAATTAGAAATAAAAGGGCTTCTTATGTACACAGCGGTTAAGATCCAATCCTGAGAGAGTTCATCACATTGTGTTTGTGTTTACGGAAATGCTCTTACTGTCACTATTGAAAATTGCTGATTTCTGCTGCGTTATTTTTTATGCAGCCATAAAGATTTTATGTAACTTCTGTCAAAAAAAAAATATTATGTGATAATGTGAACAATTCTCAACCCAATTCCGGTCATTTAAAATCCCCTCAGTTGTTTACGTTGCCTAATGCAGACTAATAATTTGACCTAATAATGACATTGTTTTCCAGGCAGTGCAGTTTGCCATTGTAAAAGTCACATGTTCATCTGCAGGTGATTAGTCGATATTTAGTTGATAGGACATGCCTTCTGTGCAGCGACTCCTAATTTAACACAGGACAGGAACAGAGGCAGGAATGAGGTGTTGTGGAGAACAATCTTCCGGTCACACAACCTTCCAGGTGGAGACTGGATAAAGCCACCTGCAGTTTATTGGATCAATCTGAAAAGGTCATCTGACAGAGAGCAACTCAACAGATCAGCAGTTTCATGGGAGGAGAACCCAGGGACAGAGGAAAGATGGAATACAGCACAACAATAGGACCTCAGGACAATAATACTGCCATGGTTTTCCTGCTATGGCTGTTCCCTTAATCTTACTGTAATACAATGAGATTTAGAGGTTTTTAGAGAGGATTTACAACAATAACAGATTTCTAAGGAAGTACACATTCTCCAAAGGTCTTATCAGACAAAGATTATAAAATAAATGATCAGTGCATTTTTCTGATATCTTCTACACACCCTCTTTTTACTCTGGCAATGACACACAATGTGGTGTGATGTGTCAAGCAAGTAATCATGCTCCCAGAACCATTCTTTCACAATTTAAGTCCTTAAATATGGCATGCCATTAGGGTAGAAAACCTCCAGTTGAGATCTAGTAACCTGGTCATTCAATACATTCTGCTTCATGCATCAGCTGACTTTCATTTTACTCCCATCTGAGCAACTGAAGCGACCCCAGATCATAATACTGCCTCCAAAGGCTTGTACAGTGGACACATGATGATGGGTGCATCATTTCCCTTCTTATCCTGACGCACCATCACTCTTGAATAGGTTCAATCTGGACACATTGGACTTCATGATCTTTTTTCTTGTGCATCAAAGTGGTTTTCTCCATTCATTATTTTTTTGACAGTGCACATTTTGATAATGTGTAAAAGATTTAAAATCTCCTTAGTTGTTTTCTTTGCTTGATGCAGCTCAATAATGTGACCCTTCAGAAATGGCTTTTTTTTTTTTTGGGACAGGAAGTGTACAAATAGTATACTGCGGACAAGGGCTGAACCAAGGACCCTGGAGCTGTGACAACCCCAGCAGTAGACCATAATTATTTCCCAGGAAGGAGTAGTAATTAAAATAACTTTAAGCAGGTCTTCCAGACATTAATAATCCCTAAACAAAAACAGAAAATAACCAGAGATGGCATTGTTAGACTTCAGCAGACACACCCATTCAAACCTACCTGAAAATTTTCTTTCTCACAATGTTGATATATTGTTTCCTTTGTGTTCTGACTTTATTAGGACATTACAGAGAAAGATGGTCCGAACTTATGTCTTCATTAAGTAAATAAAACAGCACAGGCAATGCAATATATAAAGAATAAACCGGCTAGTTTCCTTTCTAAGGTATAAACAAAGTACAAGCACTTGATTGACCTCTGCCATTTGCTGCCACGACTTCGACAAACGCCAGGCAGACAGACAGAACTTTTATTCTATACAGTTATAGATACATATATATTTGTATATACAGATATACACCTTTAGCTTCATATAAAAACACACCAACAAAAATAATGCTGATTCAAATAAATACTGTAAACCTGTGCTGGCAAGAATGACACAGAGCACAAAAATAAATTCTGTGCTTGATTACATGAACAAAAGGCTTCAATAGAAAATACGAAAGAGAAAGAGTGTGTGTGTGTGTAGCAGTGAGCTACAGAGAACAGTAGCTGCTGTTGAATGAGACTAACAGGGCTAGGATCAAGGAGTGTGTCTATGCTGAAACAGCTCTTCAACTATTTCCTGTCCAGTAAAAACACTACTATATTGGAGTCCGTGATTCAGGCTCAGCATCCGAATGCAGCCAACTTCTTGTTTACATTCATGTTTTTCCAAAGCTTCTAGAAAACAAACACCTTGTTTGCCCATTTTACAATTAGAGATGGTTATATACGCAACAACACGTGAGATCTTATATGCTTTACCACATTTTTCAAGTCTGCAGTCCTTAATTTTAAGATGGTCAATAGTTCGTTCCATCATGTCCTTGATGTGTGGAAGACTCTGCGTCTAGGTTAACCTTTGAAATGATGCACTCCATAAATACAAAACTACTGTAAACGGGTCCTACTTCATCCTTACATGCCTTAAAGCTGACACGGCAGTGCAACCCAACAAATCTGTCCACCTTAAAACTACTTGGTCAGTGAGGTTGCCTGAAAATAAAAAAAAAGTTTAAAAAGTTTCACCAAGTAAACCCCAACTGTTGTTGCACACCCCCTTTGTTCACAGCCCCTCAAAAAACGTGAAGGTTTTTCTTTTTTGGCGCAAAAAAAAAATTCTAAGGCAAATAGAGTCAAAGGTCACCGGCTAATATCACGATTGGACTCCCAGGGTTTTCCTGACATCTGCTCGCCAGCACTAATGGGACTCTGGAAGAACGGGTGCCTGAGCGATGCGGCCAGAGTGATGCGTTTGGGTGGCTCGTACTCCAGCATGGCTTCGATCAGGTCGAACAGCTGGTGGTGCTCCTCCGCCTCGGATAGGATGTACCGCTGGAACAAGAGGAAACATGATAAAATGGACTTGAATACCACCTCATGTCATGTCATTATTGCCATACAGTAATAATGAGCAGAGCTGTGAATCAGAATTAGACTGAAAATAAGATTTGATTTTGGACATTTAATGCACTAATGCAGGTTTTATTGAGTATTTAAAAAAAATCTAATAAGCCCCGAAGTGCGGCCTAACTTGTTTAAATATAATCTCATACAATGTGTGTATCTTTTTCTGCCTAATAATCTACCACCACCACCACCACCACCACCCCGCCCCACACACACACACACTCTCTCTCTACTTCAGTAGGGGGAAACTTGCGTCGTATTTAGTGAAAAACATTCTAGCTGTATTTTCTAAGAAACTTGTGGGACAATTTTTTTAAAAAATTGGTTTATTTGTTTGAATTGTTTCTTAGTCCAATTAAATAAATAAATAAAAACAATATTAAAAACATAAATATATATAATTGGTAAAGACATTTAATCGCATTGCTCTAATAAAAGAACCCGTGCATAAAAATATCTACAATGCTTATTGGTAATAGCTCTACTAAGCTGTCGATTATTATGTCCGGTTTGTCCCTGGAGAAGATTTATTACTCAATTCATAAAAATTTCAACAGTGTGGGGGCCCTGCCTTCGCTTTTCTTCACATAAATTTATAGTTTAATCCGCTTCTTATTTGATTGGTTGGACTTTCATCTGTTTAGGGGTTTTTTTTTCTCCCGTTCTGTTTTTTTTTTTTTTTTTGCACCAACAAACCAAGATTTCCAGTTCCATGTTTTTTCTTTTTCTTTAAATATGCCTTGTGTCTAGTCTCTCTTACACATGTAAGATTGGCTTGGAGTTGGATGGTACTAATACAGATTGTACTAATGTGGCACGTACAGTATTTATAGTAATAATAATAGTAAATAATAATACTAAAGTAAACTGTGTCTCACTCGCAAGGGCTTGCAGTTCTCTCGGACGTATCTTCCTGCTGAGGAGTTTTCATCCCAGTCTAGACGTCCACGGTAAAAGTACTTTTGTTTCCTGTTAAGAAGAGAATTCCAGGTCTTATTCAATTCCAACAACATGATTAAGTGTAAGATGTGAGAGACATCTGACAATAAGCTGTTTATGCACCTTTAATGAGGCGGAGTAACACATTCGCTATCGAAGTGCTATCCGCCCACTTCCGCCTGCTTGACGTCACAGACATTCATGATTGGCTGGACTGATACCAGAGTATGTTCATGTCCTACTTTCCGGAGAGCATGGGAGCAACTAGATGTAGCTTTTTATTCCTTCTGGATATGCATTAAATGAAGGATAGTGTGTGTGTGAATAATGCCGCTGCTTTAAAGGGAAGAGTCTGACTTATAGGAATCTAACATCATCTTTAGACTGGTTACACAATGCAAATAAAATGTTTAAATCTATATTATAATTGTAAATCAGAGAAATAAATAAATGAGTACAACTCCAACAGCATAATACTTTACAGGTTGTCCCCGACTTACGAATGAGTTCTGTTCCGAGAGCACGTTCGCAAAGTCTGATTTGTTCTCAAGTCCGACACCTTATAAATGTCACAGAGGGGGAATGTGAATATGAGTAAGTATTTGTATACTCTCTCACAAAGCATATGTTCATGTAATAAGAGAAGACGTCTTGGTCAAATAACCTAACGCAAGCCACTTTAATGTGAGCACACTCACGGTGCCTTACCTCGTTTTGCGGATCATCCTAGAAGGAACAGGACCCAGTATCCTCTCCATCATAGCTAAGTGCTCCCTGTTATCATGAGTCTGGAAAAGAAGAGACGATGAGTGAAAGGAGATATGATTTAATACTGGATGCTGTTTTCATCATGGAGCCTGAATTAAATATCAGAGCATCAGTGTTTTAACAATATGAAGAAAACATATTCCTGAAGGGCAACTGAGAACGTCACATATTTACCAGCTACTAGCAAGAAAGAAAGAGAAAAAAAAAAAAAACAGGAGCTCACCTGAAAAAGTGTGAAGCCGAGGTAATACTCGAAGAGGATGCAACCGATGCTCCACACGTCACAAGGCTGACTCCAACCCAGTTCTGCACAGAAACAGAAGATTAATCGGACACACTGAGTATAGGTAACAAAAATGAAAGACTGTGTGTTAAAAAGGCAATTTAACAAAAAAAAAATAAAAAATTATTTCATTTGACAAGTATACACGCAGATTACAGTAATGGGAATCTCAAAACTCCATCACTGTGGTTATCATCATGGCACATATGCCAGAAAACACAGTGTCTGGGTAACACTGGCCTCATGGGTAACTTTTTCTTTTATCCTCTTTTGTCTTTTATACAAACCTTACTGCATAATGTATAAAGCTCCTACCCATCTTTAAAAGCATTATCTAGAGAGGAGGCTCCTAGGATAAAAAGCGCTGAAAAGAAGAGCGTCTCTATCATACAGAGGAAGCATGTTAAGCACATTAATGATTTCTAAACAGTTATTAGAAATGCAGAGCCACCTAGTGGTACAGGACTACCATTACACTGTGACTTGTCATACTGTACGAAGGAGGCTGAAAAATAAACCTTTTTTTTTGTTTCTTTCTATCATTTATAGCTTCAATAAACTTCAACTTCAAACTAAAACAATGAGTAGTTTGAAACGTGACTGTCAATCACATCTGATCAAGCCACATTTAAATAATTTTTTCTATCCTGAAACACTGCACTAAGCATAGGAGTTCAGCAATAAGAATGAACAAACTTCACCGTGTTCTCCAGTCAGTAAACAATCTAGCATTTTGTACTTATGCACTATTCATATTACAGACATGGTTAAGTTAAAAAAAAAAAAAAAAGTCATTTTGCCCTTGAAGTTAAAACTGGTCAAGAGTTTGAATTTTTGATGACTGCATAAAAATTACGACAGAAACAGACTTTGAAACAGACGATTTGGGCGTCATTACACCAATCCATCGACCCATTTTTTTGCTGTACTGTTTGAAGCAATACACCCTTTCAAATGAAACTCCTGATAACCCCATTTCTTTTGGGTCAAGAAAGCAAGCCTGACTAAAAACTAAGGTCCCTGTTAGTCTCTTATGAGAGTTCAGCTTACACTGACGTATTATGTACGCTACTGTTGTCCCAAGTTATAAATTTTTAATAATGGAGTCTGGATTAAGGTGGTCAGGTGGTTTCTCACTTTTAAATCCCCATTTATACTTTTTGTCTTTTGATCCTGTACTTACCGAGAATAACCTCAGGTGCGCGGTAGTGTCTGGTAGAGACGATGGTACTGTGGTGTTCGTGGTCAAACGTAGCACTGCCAAAATCCACTACCCTCACTGCAGTGCTTTTCACTGTACGCTCATCTCTCTTCTAAACGAGGAAACAAGACACACCCTTGTAAATGATTTACTCTTATAGAGAGAATTTTTTTAAATAATGATTAAAAAAAAAAAAAGAACATGGAGTTTTCCCTTTCCGTATTCGTCCCAAGTTCAAATTGAATGTCTTTAAATTTTTGACCAAGGTGAAAGTAACTTGTTAATTCTCTTCATGCCTGTTAAATAACACACATGTAACTCGCATCAGAGTATTATCTTGCCCTTTACTACTTCTTCCTTTATTTTTTAGCATTCGTCAGCCAACTTTTAGTGGCATTACTGCCTCTGGCCTGGATCAATAACATGCCCCTTCCCTGTCAAGGATCAGGTTCGGCATTACTGCCACCTGCTGAACTAAATCGGTAACGCTCTAGAGTGAAGTTTTTGCAAGATCTCGCAAAATGTTTGCAAGATCTAGCAAAACTTGACTCGAGTCCTACGTCCCATTTTTTTCTTCTTCAAATTATTTTTTCTTTTCTATTTTTTTTTTTTATACACCCCCCCCCCCGGTCCATCCATTTCTGTTTACTCATTTAAAAAAAAAAAAAAAATGAAAGAAGAAAAAAAAGGCCCCAATGTAAATAAGCTCACCTTCTCCGCGCTGTATGATATAGTGAAGTCTGAGTTAACGAAGAGAATATTCTCGGGTTTTAAATCCGTGTGAGTCAGCTTGTTGTCGTGCAGAACTGTAGATAAATGAACACTTAGTGAGAAACTCTCAACACTACATTCAAAGTTAATGTTCATTACGTAAAGCTTTTTAAAGTGAAGGATGTATTTTGATTAGTGAACTCACATTTGACGGCTAGACAGAGCTGGTAGGCCATGTGTCGGACCTGGCTGATGGAATAGGGGAGGTAATTGTTCTCCTTCAGGAAGTCGAAGGTGCTGAGCGCTAACAGCTCGAAGCTGAGACACATGTGTCCATGATAGTCAAACCAGTCAAACATCTGCACGCACAGACTGCAAAACAGGAACAAGAAGCAAAGAAAAAAAAGTTTTTAAGTAGGTCATACAGGCCTGAAGGAAAATTAACGACATTATCTCCAAGCTTGAATTTTTGCTCTTTAATTAAACAAAATCTGTTAGTTACTCAATACTTCGGTTTAAAGCAGAGGTTTCAAAACAAGAAGGTCAAAGCTTGAGGTTGTAGAATATTCATGAGGCCCATTTAGGGCTGTTTGCCCCAAAAGTCTTGCAGCCTCTGGTTTCAAGTTTTATATGCACCGTATATAGACAATAAGTCTGTTGGTCTCAACTTCTCACTTTTTGTTTTCAGGGTCTCGCTCGTTGATCCTCTCCAAAACGTTGATCTCCAGTCGTGCAGCCTCCCTGTACTTCTCAACATTTTTTATGATTTTCAGAGCCACGTGAGCTCCACCTCTTGAATATAAACAAAAAAACAACGTATTAGAAATAAACAGTCCAAACAACCAACTATTAAAAGCAACTAACTAATAACAACATAAGAGCACAATGACACAAATATCATTTTCAGTCGTTTCTTTACTACTGAGGTTTAAACTTAGGGCGGTTTTATCAATTTAACTCTCCACTTTTTTAATATGTGTATTGTAAACTGAATTCTTGGCAATACCGAATAATAAAAATGCCCCATAATGCTTCTTCTTCTTCTCTTCCTTTTATAAACAGGATATTTCTACTACAAACGATTTCCATGCATCCATGAACGTTTCCATTTACGCATATATTTATACATAAAAAAATAATAATAACGACAAGTTGGTCAAAAGTCAAAATGCTTAAGCATACACTTAGACATTTTCACTTTAAAATTTCCAAATTTTTTATTTGTTAATTTTTTTTTAATTTATGAAAAAGTTGAGCTCAATTGAGACAAATTAACTTAGAAAAGCATCTGAAATACTGAATTACCTGCGATGGTCAATGCACTCCATCACTCTTCCGAACGTGCCCTCTCCCAGAGTACCAACAATTTCGTCTGAGAGAGAGAGATAGAGGTGGGGAGGAAAAAAAAAAGCAGATAAAAAAAGGACAAGAAGTAAATGATATTAACAAAAAACAGACAAGAGAACCGAAAAAGGCAAAGCGATAAATGCTCTAGCACCCCCGTCAACGCCGTAATCCCTAAAATTTATCTAAAATGCACAAACGATCTGCACACCGACAACGTATGCAAACAAAGTTAGGGTAACGACCCTGGATGGGTATACTGTTAAAAACTACTGAAATGGAGCAACATCATCATCCTCCTGTTTCTGAGGAATCACTGGAAGGATAAGAAAATAATAAGCAGGGAGCCACCCAATCCCACCCCAAACTAAATCATTAAAATGCTGAGAGGAGATCTAAACGAGACTAGTGCATGGGAGACAAAACTAAAACCTACTAATATGATGTTTTAGCAGGGGAAAAAATAAATAAATAAATAAATAAACGGCCCTGACATGACTATACAAAGAGAACAAGGATATCAAAAGCTTGTAAAAGCTTTTTAAACATCCCTGAAATGCACCAGAAAAAAAAATGGTTACAAATTATAAATATGTATAATTGTATATAAATTTTAAGCCGTCTATCTACGTACAGTATAACATTTCTGATCTATTCTAAAGAAAAAATTAAAAATAAATAAATCAAAATGATCAAGACATCATGAGCTCTTGCCCTCGCGTGTGAGTGTGTATGCTCTGTGCTGCTACTGATAGGGAGAAAGGTTACGATATAAGAGTAGAGGAGTAGTAGTAGTAGTGGCAGTGTGTACATCTCTCTTGCAGGACGTCGCCACTCCGACAGATCAGGTGACCCTCCTCGTCGTCCCTCACACAAAGCGGCCGCGTCCCGCTGGCACTCCGCTGCTTTTCAGCCCCACCGGCCAGGGTCACAGGATCAAAGCAGGAGGGGGTGGGCCGAGAGGGAAGGGTGGAAGGGGCAGCCGTAGCCGCGGCGATGGAGCGGAGCAGTGGTGGTGGTGGTGGTGTACGTAGGTTTGGTGATCATGGGAGCGGTTCGTATGACACCACGTGAGAAGATATATATAACGATAGGGATATAGTGCAAGGGAACAAGTCAAAGATCACATTTTGTCCCTTTCGCTTGCTCTCTACATGTACTCCCCCTCCCATCAACTTCCTGTCTACCATCCCTGACAAAATAAATGAATAAATAAAACAAATAAAAAAAACCTGCATCATAAACATTTATGTATACAACAACACATTAGCAAAAAGAACTGGTAACCAGCACATTAAACAAGTTCATACAGACTGAAATTTGCTTCACATTAAAAAAAATCTAATTTTTTTTTTAATCTATAATTTTTTGTTTATTACTAGGGTTATTTTTATATAGAGAGAAAGAAAGAAAGAAAGAAAGAAAGAAAGAAAAAGGAGGTATGTTTAGAGAGATAATATTTGCACTAAGTTATCTAACTACACAAACAACTTTATACTACAAGGTAATAACTTCCACTGAAACAGGATAAATAAAGAATAAAGAAAAAAAAACTGCCTATTTTTCTAACAAATAAAAAGGGAAAAAAAAAATAACAGAGTTCATACTTACCAAGTCCTGGGGCTGTGGAGAGGAAATGTTAAAAAGAAGGAATGAAAGACAGAGGGGCAGAAAGAGTGTGAGGGAGGGAGGGAGAGAGAGAGAGAGAGAGAGAGGGCCTAGGAGCAAGGCCTGGGCTGGGAAGTACTCACCGAGGAGGATGGGCTATAGGACCTGGTTCTACGCCGCCTTCGTTTGTGCTTACGCCTGCTGCTCTTGTGGCGCTGGTGCGTGCGGCGGTAGTCATAACTGGTTGAAGCATCGCGCGAGTGGAAGCCGTCGGGGGTCAGTCGCTCGCGTTCACGGTCGCGTTCGTGCTCCTGCCGCCGGTAGTTTTCACCGTAGCGTCTGTCGTACGGCCTCCTGTCTATAGACCGGTTATCGTAGCTGGAAACATAAAACCCAGCTACAGCTTAGCATCCGATTTATCGATAAAGAGAACAAGAATATAAAGTGCGTAAATTATAGTAAAAAAATCGTTAAAAAAATAAATTTAAAAAAGACTTATATTATATCATTAGAGCTGAAATGAAGTGTTTGAGCGCTCCTGAAGCAAATCATGAGTTCAGAGACTTTCAATAATTAAAAAAAAACTTGAATGAACATTAACGAAAGCATAAACTAAACTTCATTAACCAACTTATTTCCTGCGTAAAAAAATCTCTCCAAAAGAACTCTAGTGCGATTTAGATTTTACATATATGTGATCAGAGATTGTTCTGTACCTCCTGGAGCGTGCATAGGTGGCCACCTGCCTGTGTCCTCGTCCCCTCCGTTCCCGCTCGCTACTCGAGGAGAAAGATCGCGAGCGCCGGTGTCGCAGCTTTCTCCCCCTCTCGCGGTCACGCTCGCGATAGCGGTCCTGATAGCTGCTGCGGCTGGCCCGCTCCGACGATGCGTACCGCCTTGAATAGGGCATCTGAACACATGCAGACATGAATCACAGAGTCACAGAGTGTAACAATGCTAAAGAACAAAAAAAGAAAAAACAAATCCGTGTGAAAATGGACCAGAAAATCCACATAGTTTCACTAGCTACAACTTTTTGAACATGCAATAGTTAAATGGTTTTTTTTTTATACTTGTTAGAATAATCTGAAAGATCTAGTCTGTAAAGTGTGATCAGAAATACTGGTTTAAGCTGAAGCCTCGGCACAGATATATTATGTGGCTGAGAAAACCCGAACATGAAACAAATTTTGATCAGTTTGAATATCAAACTATCATGTAATGACAGGGTGCTCTGGTTGCATTAACTCACTTTGCTCAAGCTCGGTGTATGATTTTTGTGATTTCTTAGTAAAAAGTTTTCTGAGAGTGTTTTCAGTCTTCCATTACTGTACACTACAGTTGATTTTTTTTTTTTCCCCCAATGTCATAGACTTTCCAAAAAGTGCTGGTCCGCAGGTCGACTCTGATTAAAAAAAACATATAAAATTTCAATGTGTATATTACTCTATTTTGTATTTTTATAGCTAAATCAGAATCTTAAAACTTATTTTGGACTGGTTTATTCAGACGCACATAAACCTGCTTGGAAGGAAACAGGATTTCACCATCGTCAGCACGTCATTTTTCTCTGAAAGGGTTTTTTTTTTTTGTGATCCAACCCAAAATTAGACCATGCATCAATTTCTCTTGGTTTTAAAGCATGATTTAGTGTGGACCTTAAAAAAATACAAGATAATGGTAATCATTCAATTACAAGGGCAGAATATAGGGACAGACCTGTGTTTGGTGACAGGGTGTAAAATTAATTTTATGAGAAGGGATTAAAAAGTTTTGAGATTCACACGCCACAGGTCCAGTCACCCTCAGATGCCTTATAGATGGTTTGGGACCTTTGAACAAATTCTCGATGCACAATGACACGAACGCTGAAAAAGGACGCAGACCGGCCTCGCTTTTTTTGGTTGCTTCATCTTAGGGTCGTACCCATACACCCAAGTTTCGGCACTGGTAATGATCCTCGTCATTAAGGACGGGTCATCCACGGCATACTGACGAAGCTCTTGGCAGACTCTGACGCGATGTTTCTTCTGCTCCTCGAAGCGAACTCAGCAGAAATTACACAGGAGGATTGCCTAGACTGTTGTGGATTGATGATCATCATGCACAAGTTAAATCGTTTCGACAGTTTCATGTGGTGAGCTTGGCGAAAATCATCCTGAGCTCTCGTTGTCTTCCACTCTTGAACATCATGTGCGTGACATTCTCAAAACACCTCTTCTTTTTAAACTTACAGAATCATATCAAACGTCTCTTTCACATCCGCTCTATCATATCGTTCTAACTTGCTGTCCATAATGAAAACGCACCCAGGTGGTCAGAATATCGCCATGAGCGACGAGGTCTTTTGGCACACTGACTTATGAAAGTCGGTGCTTCCCTGTGACTGTGCGTGCTGCCATCTGTTGACGCGTTACAAAACTAGTCTTGAAACTTTCTGATAACAACTCATAATAATCAACAATAAGATGATTTTAATTATCGATTAATGCATCTGTAAACAAAAAAATTTGGGTTAGTTCATTTCTTTTTAAAGCCTGATTAAGGAGGTGATCAAGAGCTTCCCTTATCCAGATATCTAAAGACATTAGACTGTATATAAATA
>QMIH01000120.1:292557-322145 GCA_003987875.1 Clarias batrachus
ATATATATGTAATGCGTCACTACTTCTGACTTTTGCGTACCTTTGAGTATTGCCTTATTATTATTTTCAGAGACAGGCAGCTCTACCTGTGCTGTGCTTCTGGAGGCCTCAGTGAAACCTGAACTAGCCAACTTGCTAACGAAACTTTTACACCAACTCAGGCTGTTTTTTAAGCATAAAAACAACACTACTCCGCTAAACCACATTCATAACACTCAAGTTTAAAAAAACAATAATAATACTGTATACTAATTAAAGCTTTTTATGCTAAAGTAGTGCTAGGTCTACTCTTGCCGCCATCTTGCGGAGGTTATTAGCTTAGCTTAGCCTAGCTTAACCTACTAAACTAAGCTAAATGTTAAATAACTCCGTATTTCTATCAGTTTTCTTCAATGTAAAATTAAATATTGCTTTATTACCGTTTTAGCAGCGAGGCCTGTGCGTTTATCCCAAAGAAAATCCGTGTTTGCGCTCAAACTTTAGATTTCTCTCTGCGCTGAATTTTTTTTTTGGACGACTAGCTCTCCACCATCACCACCAGCACCAATAACACTGAGGAGGCTGTGTTCCAAATTCACACATCCTACTGGTTATGTATTGCAACTACACAGGGTGTACAAATTATTTCTCCTGAGCACTTCACTTACTTTATTTTATGATTTTCTAGACTACTGAATAATGTCCAAAAGTATACAGACACCTGAGTATTATTAAATCTGTATGGAAGTCACCCCTTATCTACACCTCATACCCTCCAGTGATGGTTCCAATGCAGGTTAGGCTCATTGCAAATCTCTCACTCATCATCTACACCGCTTTATCCTGTACAAGGGCACAAACACACTCGTTCACACTCTACGTGCAATTTGGGAATGCCAATCGTCCTGATCTACATGTCTTTGGAGTGAAAACCTACCAAGCACTGGGAGAATATGCAAACTCCATGCGCACATACCCGAGATGGGAATTGAACCCTCAACCCTGGTGGCGCAAGGTCACAGTGCTAAGCACTAAGCCACAATGCTGCCCTACACTCATAATTTTACTCTATATAAATGTATATTTAAATATGATTATTTTAATGTGTGCCATGGATGTACCTCGTTTTTGGTTGATTTCATGCTGTGTGGTGGGGAAATCTATGCATCTGCGCATAATAAGTGGTGCCATGGTGTCCTTATAAAGTTTGGTTTATTATTTATGCCAAAGCCAAACCAAAATCTTCGCTGTTAATAAAAAAAAAATTAAGTAGCAGTCACCTGTGAGGACAGCATATGGAATTTTCTTTAAGGGACCAGTTACATACCATACGTGTGTGTGTGTGTGTTTAAGTATTCCATATCTTTTATGAACTCTGAGTCACTCACTCCTCCATGCACATCTCTGCCTGAACCCCATTTCCTCACTACTCCTAACTAGTTAGAACACCTCTAGAGCTCTCCTTCATTTCCTATTTTAAGAATGTTGATAAATTGCTCTTACTCTTACTCCTAGGTGAGGATTGCTACAAGATTTGACCATCCAAATCTTTTTTTTTTTTGAAGGAATTTATGCCCAAGGCTTCCCTTTAACATGCCTACCTTCCTCTTTCAGCACTGTATACAGGATAACGCAGTATACACAATGAGTGAGTGAGTGCCTGAAGGTCAGGTGGTTACAAACTTTTGATGCATGTTTGGTGGGTTTCTTGCAGATTTTCCTCCCACAGTCCACAGCTAAGCTAAGCGTTCCTAAGACTGTATGTATGTAGTGTGTGAATTAGCATGAATGTGTGTGCCCTGTGATGGATCGGTACCCCATCCAGGGTCTACCCCACCTTGTGCCCTAGGTCTCCTGGGATAGGCTCCAAGCCCCCCCACGACCCTGTATACAGGTTAAAGTGGAATAGGTGATTAGTAGTGAGTGAGAATTTCTAGAAGATTTTAGAGAGCATTTTTTTCCAACATGCATATCTTCCTCTTATTGCCTGGCATGTAATGAGATATTGTGCACAACCATAAAAAAGATGATGGTTTCAGACATCTGGTCCCAGGCATCTGTGCCATGGTCCATCAGGTGCACCACACGATCTGGGTACTTTTTGAGCATGTTAAGACCTCCAAAAAGCCGAATGCTTATATTAAAAAAAAAGCCTCACACTATGATGTCACTCAGGAAGTTGTTGAGAACTTAATATTATAATAACATTGTGGGTGAACCAGTGCCCAAACCCCAGTTCCACTGGTGTTGGTCAAGAAGGTTTGATGTAATTTAACCCAAAGGAAGGGGTTGACTGGAGTTGAGATTAGAGCTTGAGGGTTAGTGGAAGACAATGCCAGTTCTTTGGGTTCAAATGTCTCTATGAAGCTGGTTTTGTCCAAGATAGATAGATACATGGAAAGAGAGATACAAGGGCGAGTCAAGAATGATCCGCTCTCTTTATATTAAAACATCTTATTGTCAAACGTCCTGTCCTGTACTAGCAAAAAAAAAACTTTTGGCATAAAGATTGAGTTTGGAAAAAAAAAAAGTGTAGAAGGCATTCGTAATTAGAGCAAACTACAGGAAACTGTTTTCCAGTATTCAGAATTATTTGAAAGCATGCAGTAACTGTGTTAGCAACTGAGGAAAACTTAACAACCACAGGTTGTTACCACAATCCTTTTTTTATTAACAAGTACAACATATCAAAATGGAATTAAAACCGTTAACATGGTAAAAGTATGTTGTGAACATCCAGCCAGCTTGAACATTTGTACTCAGCGCAGTCTCTCTGTAAGTTGTATTGGTTGTACAACGGAGCCGTTCATAGTAGCCGTCCAGTACAGTTAGCCGAACCACAGCAGCAGAGCAGAAGCTTGCCCTCCACACTGCCCACTTCATAACTGTAGTCCCACGTCAGCTCTGTTCCAGCCCTGATACGCCTGACACACAGATGCGCACACACACAGGGAAATGATTGTTCACATGAAAGCATATTACCTTTAAAAAGGCCTGAACCTGTGATCCACACATGAAGTGCATTCAGTATAAAACACTGTTTTTTTTATATTTTTTTATTATTAAACACTTACTTGCTGGTGAAGAAGGCAACCCAGGGGAAGCGGAGATCATGCGTGTCCACAAAAACATTCTGGACAAACAAGTTGGGACTACAGCTATGCTGTGGAAATAGAGTGACAGAATAAGGCATGCGCAAATTGTTTTGGGGAATTTCAATATTTTTATTGATTTTAAACAGGGATATAACAGGGTAAACATGTAACGTTTTAATACACATTTTATAGCCCCCTAATAAAACCCTATACCACCCACCCCACCTCTCCCTGACTCCAAGCCAGCTATACATGTATGGGAAAGGCTAGACGCCAGGCATATTTAAAAAAGGAGAGAAATAAATGAATGAATGAATTTTACATTTATCACAACAAGGATCGACTTCTGGGTAGAAACGGGAAAGCTTGAGTTTGGAGAAATGAACCATGTGTACAACCTTAAACTGTAATAAGGAGTGCCGGGCGCATAAGGAGGTTGAGTTGACAAGCTTGAGAATTGAATTCCAAGTATCATCTGACAGTGTCAAATTTAGGTCTTTCTCCCAAGCAGTTTTGATTTTACTCAAAGAGGTGTGACTCAAACCCATCKGTCCACCATAAATAGTGGATATTAGGCCTTTACGCAGTGGGGACAAACAGAGGAGATTATCTATAATATTTGCTTCAGGAGCCTCAGGGAAATTTGYTATTGATGAGCTAATGAAGTGTCTTACTTGCAGATATCTGAAAAAGTGAGAATTGGGGTAAGTTAAACCTCTCAGAAAGCTGTTCGAATGATGCAAACCTATGATCGACAAACAGATCTTTGCAAAAATATTGCCCTTACTGTACCATTCCTGAAACACTGAATCATGTAAAGAAGGTTGGAAGAGATGGTTAGAGACGATAGGACTGGAGAGAGAAAAGCCCAGAAGACCACTGTGCTTCCTGAACTGAGCCCACACTCTCAAGTTATGCCTAATAACTGAATTATTGATTGATTTAATTGAGGGGATGYGGAGTGCAGATCCAAGGAGTGCAGAGACAGAGAGGTCTTTGACAGAGTTTAGTTCCATTTCCACCCAGACAGGGCGATTAGGTTGGTTATGAAAATATGCCCAAAAGATGACACACCGAATGTTTGCTGCCCASTAGTAAAAACGAAKATTAGGTAAAGCCATGCCACCGTCTCTTTTAGATCTTTGAAGGAGGGACTTGTTCAATCGAGGATGTTTACTTTTCCAAATGTAAGATGATATAATTGAATCTAAAGCACCAAAGTAAGATTTGGGAATAAGAACAGATACAGACTGAAACAGATATAAAAATTTCGGAAGAATACTCATTTTAATGGCATTGATGCGGCCCACCAGGGACATGGACTTGTGGAGAATTTCTTTATGAAATAGTCAGTACATTTTGTTCGCCTTCTTTAAAGATTGATTATGATGCACAATGTGGTGTCCAGATCATGTGTAAAACTGATTCCTTATGCTCCCAAACCCACTGGATGGTCTGCTGCGGTGACCCCTTGATGGGAGCAGCCGAAGGACTCTGACAACTCCACCTGTGGCATTACTCGCTTTTCAGCACCCTCTGCTGTTGTTGAGCAGTCACACCATATATTGTATAGTACTAACCCTGGGTTCCGCAATCTTTTATTAGACCCTCACCCACCCACCCACTCATTCTCACTCTTACAGCGGAACCATATCGCGAGTGTTTTGCAAAAATAGCTATCATTAGTTTGCTAATACTGTGTGGTTTTCCGGATTTGAATAATGAGGACGACATAATATAGGAATAATACCGGAGTTCGTATACTCCATGTGCTTGTAAATTTAAAGGCAAAGCAGTGCAGGAAGGTTGAGCTAGAGTTTTTCATAATGCAGCTTTGATCTTACTATTTAAATTAGATTAAAAAAGCAATACACTCTCTCTCTATTTTATCCCCATGCATTTACTTACATTAATGTATCGTGCCAGGTTTGCCTCCTGCTTGGCGTCGATGAGATAGCAAGCCTTTTCTCCATCAAACAAGCTCCGAGTGCACTTAATGCCATGCTCGTGCTCCATTTGATTTTCCTGCATGCATTTCTCAGGCTCGGCTTGTGACTTAACTCGCCTGTGACTCGACTTGATGGCGAAAGAACGCGTAGACTTCTTGGCAAATCCCAACTTGCGCTCTCCTGGACCTGACAAGGCACACATTTCTATATTAAACAGAGAAAAGAGCCATCTGGGAACCGTCACAACATCATACATGAGAATTACTGTAAACAAACCTTCTTTTCTCATCTTCTTGGCCAAGGAAACGGACACCTCTGTTTGCTCCTCAGAAGATGTCTGGGTGTTATGACAATCTCCTTTTTGTGTAAACGTGAAGCGAAAATTAATTAGGCATCAGATGAGAGTGGTCAGGGGCTAAATGACGTTTATTGTTTAGTTTAAAAAGCAGATCTTACTGCCTGGGTTCTTAGCGTTCCTCCGTGTAGTGTAGCTCCTCGTACAGTCACTGCTCAACTTCACTTCCATCTCGTCACCTGAGCTTATCTTAAAATCTTCATCATCCACGTCATCATCATTGTCAGAATAGTCATGAGGTGTCTTTATCTCCATTTTATCGGGAGTTGTTTTCGGTTGGGTTGCCTCTTCCTTTTCTGAAAAAGGAGAAATAAAATCATGGGTGATTGGCGGGGGGAGTGTCTGTGAGTGAGAGTCTCTATCGGGAAACCGTTTATATGAATATTTTTGGGTTGTTGAACGAACCATCAGAGTTTCCATTATTTCTTATAGCGGAATTTGCTTTGATATAAAAGTGTTTTTATATACAAGGAACAAATTATACACGCAATCCAAGGTTTAACTGAACCCACTCAATCTCGCACTCACACTCACCCTCTTAGACTCACCCATTCACTCACGCTCAACTACTTACTCTGACTCAGACATTCACCCTCTCATTTACCATCACTCCCTCCCGCACTCACACCTACCTTCACCACTGCTGGAACTCGAATCCAATTGGAACACGTCATGTTTCTTTAACGCCCCTGTTGTCATCCTGATGAGCGTCTTCTTGTCGATCTCTCCCTCTGTTTCGGAGCAATACACTTCGCTTTCGTAACCCTCCTTCAGTTTCTCCACTCCTTCGATATAGTCCAGGTTCGCTAAATACTCGTTGCCGGTCATGGCACTTTCTGTGTTCACCATCTCGTCCTTGACTACTTTACCTGCATCAGAAAGTTCTAATAAATCACATCTGCACACTTGGCTAAACCGCTAATCGTCAACGTCTAGCTGCACACGCACCTGTGAAGACGCACACGAAGGTCCCCTTGGAGACGTCGTCCAGGCAGCGCAGGCCCCACCCTTTGTGCTGAGTCATGAAGACCTCCAGACGCAGCTGAAGGCCGTGCTGAACCAGTCTGTTACTGCACAGGCAGGGATCGCAGCGGCACAAAGGGTTACACTCATACACCCTGCAGAAGGAATAAAAGGATCGTATAAAAAAAATTTAAAAAAACTTCTTTTTTTTTTAAACTCATCGGGTCCTAATGTTACGTGTCGAGTAACTCACCCAGTGGGGACGTATCTGGGCAGTCGCTTATGCGTGTAACCGGCAGTGATATCCACAGGACCGCCGTTGAACAGTGACGTGGCCTCGACAGTCATCTGGTAACAGGCGCACTTTGACCTATGACGCAAGCGAGTGCAATTCTAAACATAGTTCGCAACAAAACGTGGTCGGAACTGTTAAGGAATACGCCACACACACCTGTCTCGGCAGCCATCGGTACAGTCGCAGCCCACCATAAAGTCAAGGTCAGTGTTGATAAAGACACCGGGTGCAGGTATCCTGTGACTGGTGTATGCCAGAGGGGGTGGAGTGACATCGTTAAGCTCATTAACACAAGGCACAGGCACCACCTCTTTCCCTCCTGAAATGTCCGGCAAGGAGAAACGAGGACGGCTGGCCATGTAGGATGGCAGCATGGCCCTTTTCACCAGCACAAACGGGTCCAGGCAGAACATGTCCAGGAAGAGGAAATCACAGCGCGACTCGAACAGGAAGGCCTGCACCTCTTCCATCTCGCACAGGCCCCGCCCACACGGGGCACGATAGAAGACGTGGAAAGACATCTGAGGAAATCAGGGACGGAACAGTTGAACATTTGATTTGTGTTAAAAGTAGTACAAGTTTTTGTAACTATAAAAAGTCTCACCTTCCCGTCTACACGCCTTCTTGCGGTCATGCGGCGAAAACCGTGCAGCAGCGGGATAAACAGCGGATTGTGGCCGCGGTGTTGATCCCGTTGCATCGGACGCACAGAGTTCAGACAAGCCGGGCAGCAGCGATGAGGTACGTACTTCAGCCGGGGCTCGACAACCGGAATGAGGGCGCTCGACGATCTGGTGTCTTCCTCCTCAGAAGCATGGCGTTTAATTCTGTAAAGAAAGAAACAGAGCTAATGGTTATTTTATTTATTTTTATTATAATAGTTCTGATGCACTGTTAGGACTGATTAAATGAATAAAATGAATTAAATGACTGTTATAGGAAAGCAAGCAAAATGTTTTATTCCCCTTATACGAGGGTGAGTAAAAGATTATCAGCATTCTGGTTATATTAAAGCTTCTGTTGGCCACACTCTCTTATTAGCACTTTCGGTTCAAGGCTTCAGTCCCCCCGAGTCACTGCTGTGCAGCGTGTAAACATGTTACATCAGTTCATTTCTATCTGCGGTGAGAGCAAAACCAGATACCCCACTTGTGATTTGCACAAAATATGGGCAGCGTGCAGTGATTCTTCATATTATTTGTGGTCCGAGGGTGTACCTGGAGTCACATGGTTCTACTGCTAGCAGGCTGACTAGCTCTGCATACCACGACTCAGGATTAGGGACAGGCCCTGCTGGCGCACCCTCTCTGTTACAAGCAGAATCAGTTCTACTGGAGGAAAAACATACAATAGAGCTGGGGGCCATGAGTGTGCTAGTGCATCGATCCCCAGAGGGGCACTATGATCCGTTATGGAGAAGAATAGTGGGAAGTGAGCATTTTCTTTGGGTGCCAAGAGATCTACTACTGCCCTGCTAAAGCGCTCCCAGATCTGAGCTACCACCAATGGGTGCAACCGCCATTCTCTTACAAGCGGGCCACCCCCGGGAGAGAAAGCCCGCCCCCAGATTCAGATGCCCTGGAATTGATCTCCTCCCGGAGCACCGCTGCGGTGTTGTCCGACACCACAGTGGCTTTGCGCGAAACTGAAGTCGGTATCACACTGAGACATAGTGACTGTGAGACTGCACATGCTCGCCACTCAAGAAAGTGGGAAGCCAACCGGCTCACATTGAGCGTTCCGCCAGAGTGCAGGCTCATGGACGGTACTGGGCTTTTTTGTTTTGCACTTTTGTAAAACAGGAAAACTCTGTTTTAATAATTGAAAATTCACAGTACAAAAGGCTTACCATTTCTGGGACAATCGAAAACATCGAGCGCACTTGGTGCAAGTCCCTGAGAATTTCTTAGCACGCCCCAACTGGGGTTCATAACTTGAGAAGATACACTTGTGTGCAACGGGTGGGAATTTGTGCTTGGGAGACTGTGTTAAGGGAGTGCAACACCGTTTGGGACTGATTCCCTGAACATAACACAGCAGCCTCTTGGGCAACATCAAGAGAGGAGAAATAGTGTCTCCCTGCTGCCAGAGCTCCTCTCCTTTTGAAATCTGAGCTAGGAGGAGTGAGGATTCTTCCACCTAGTTGCTGAATCCTTTCAGAGGCCGGAAGAGGGTCCCGTACCCCTGACCACCTGCTATGGGTTTTGCCCGGGAGGTTGTGGTTTTACCGGGCTAGCTTATGGCGGTGGTCTTTTGTGAGGGGGGCCGCGGAGTGGTCATTTTTCGAGCCTGTTTGGGCTTCACCCCTCATCACGGAATGATGTCTCGCAACGTCTCTTTGCCTGAATGGCATCGAGTGACGAGCCTATCAAACCTTCAGCAGACAGCGATTTATCTAGGTAGACAGCCCTGTCTCGATCTGGGATGTCTGAAAGCATGAGCCATAGATGCTTCTGTGCTACCACTGCGCTCGCCGTCCCCCTGCCAAGGGGTAAAATGTAGTCTGTCGCGGTTCTGACCTCGTTAAGCAGCGCACATATCTGGTTCTCATTAGGCACCAGTGAGCTGACCTCTACCAAGTACATTGCCTGATATGTCTGAATTGAGCACACGAGTGGTGCCCGCTTGAGCGCGGTAAATTTTCCCCAGCTGGGCAGAGGAGAGTCTACAGTTTATAGAAGTATAAAATAAATAAATACAGTACTTTTTAAAAAATATATTAATTAAACCAATTCAGAATATCAATTTTAAAAATACCAAATCAATTCAGAATATCAGTTTCAAAAAAAAAAAAAAAAAGACAAGACTCACCCTTTGTCAGATGAAGCGGTGACCGTGGGCTGGGTTTGTGCGCTGGGTTTCTCACTGGTCGGAGCCGAAGGCAAGGTAACCCTGCTGAGGATGACGCGAGGTTGTGATAATTTATCTCCGAATGTCTTTGCCGTGTTTGAGATTGTTATGACTGGGGTGAGCGTCTGAGGAACACTTGGAGCACTAGAGCTTTTTGAGGATTCGCTATTTGCGGTTACTCTTGTAGAGGAGGTAGCATGGGCGACGGTGGTGGTACTTGAGGTGGTCGAGGTGGGTTGTTTAGTGATCTTTTGAATTTGACTGAATCCAGCTGATGAAGCAGAGAAAGATTTGACAGAAAAAAAAGTGTTTAGGGGCACAATTTCTTTTCTTTTTTTTAAGAAACACACTCCAACACCTTATACCTTTATTTCCAGTCTTTTCCTTCCTCTCCTCAGCCTTTCGCATTTTGATCCTTTGGACTTGCTCCAATCGATTAGAGCCCTTATAGATCCATTCTTTGTCCTTATTTTTCTGAAACACAACCCCAGACATGCATCACTTGAAAATGAATTTAAAAAAATAAATAAATAAAAGATATCCCACTACATCACTTACCAAAAGTATTACCATAAGTGTTCTTCTCCATAAAGATCTGAACAGTTTTGCAACTTTGCCATAACTATGAGCTTGGTTTACACAAGTCTGGGTCAGGTTCTTACCTTGTAGCAGACCTGGATCAGGCTCCCATCCAACTGAATGACGCTGCAGCCCTCAAGGTGGCCGTCACGTTCCACGTTGGTATCCTGCCCTGCACGCATCACCACAAAGATGGGGTTCGGATAAGCCTTTAGGTATTCCTCGACATCTGCACGCCACCCCTCGTCTTCAATGTCTTCACACATGTTGGCCACTAAGAGGAGACAAGCAATTTTTTTTTTATAATGAGAGAAAGTTATTGGAAATGCTATGGGGGGGGGGGGGTGGACAAAACATAACACTCCGGTTTATTCCCTTACTTGGCTTACAGACCAGATGGAGGTCTGGCAGGGAAATGTAGGATGGACGGCCATCATCGAAAAACACCAAGAACCTGAAACAACAGAGATGAGAGCCTGCATTAGAGTAGGAAATAGCTTCTAAGTGAGCAAAACAATTCTCAGAGTGACACATTGTTGGTCCTACTGTTAGGAGTAGGAGTAAGAGCTACTATCTCTCAACGTTCTTTAAGTAGAAAATCTCTCCCATCTCCAAAATGTAGGAGAGCATGAAATCCAAAAAAAAAATAATAATAAGCAGCATTCATGGAGTTGTGGGCACACATTAAAATAATCATTTATATATGTATATTAAATCACAAGAGTGTCGACAATCCTAGGTTCACTTTCTTTTTGAAATTATTTTGATCAGATGACGACAGTCCTACACAGCTCATAATTGGAGCAGTCTGATTGGGACATGGTCCGGCAACCCGCTCTGCTGGAGCCACATGTGGCTCTTTCATCCCTGTGGCTTTGGAAAATAAATAATGAGTATTTAATTAAAATTAATTTTATTTTAGTTGGTTATTTATTTTTTTATGTAATCCTAAATCTGAAGATTATGGTGGTCTTGTAGCATTAAAATAAAACGTTGAATTTTATGTTGTGAAAAATATGCATCACAACCACGAATATTCTTTTTGAGCCCCGGTTTTTATTCAGGTTGACCTCCAACTGCACGCTGCAGTACACACGATAAAAAAATGACGGCACACAGAAACAGGCGGCATTTTTGTTTTGCTGCAGGTGGATGATTTAAGTTCGGCTTTTTATTTCATTAATACGAGGAGGACGTAAATAGACACTGAGTATTTTATTTGAAAGTAACCTTCAACCAAGCATCTGTTTGTTCCGAGTTCAAAATGTTTTTGTCGTGTGCGGAAATAAAATTTAGTTTTCTCTGTAGCAGGTCATTAATTTCATAATATAAACTTAGCTCTCGGTATTGTAAAAAGTGAAATCACAGCTTTCCTTGGCGCAGTCCTACTCCTAAAAAAGGAACGTTTCCTACTCTGAGCTAGGAATAGTTTTAGTCCTAAATGGACTTTGCGTGCAACTCCGAGACGCTTAGTTAATACGGGCCCTTTTGATCGTTGTCATAGGTGAAGCCGAACAGAAAATGAATGCAGAGCGAGCGTGTACACCTCATACGGTTCCTGCGATCTGGCATCTCTGCTACTACTGCAGCGTGGAGCCAAGACTGGTTGTCTTCTTTATAGCAGGCTACAACTCGACATCCAACAAACAGGTCCTTCAGCAAAGGCGGATCAACGCAGGCCAAGTGATGAGCGGATAAAACACTCTTCCCTTTTCCTCCGTCAAACAGGATCTTGTACCTTTGACCGGACTCTGAGCGAATAAGGAAAAAGAAAAAGAATTAAACCAAGAATAATGGGACAATAATTGGAAATTTCTTTCGGAATCAATAAAGGATGCTCCATCTTTTCTAAGGAATCATTCCCATCAGCTTAAACACTTTCATGGGCGCTGACCTGATGAGATGTCCGTTTACGTCAAAACGTTTAATCAGAATAAAACGATCAAAGCGTTTATTTAGAATAAAACTTCCCTCTCAGAAAGTCGTCACGTCACCTGAATTTTAGCCGCACGTGAAGCAAACATGCACCGAAAGAAAACCTAAATAACAGGTCAACAAATCAAAGGTCATTCTAATTATACAGTACATCTTTTCCAAACAGACAGATCAAGTCAGACTGGTCTGCTCAAAGTGCTCGCGGTTCCTTTTGTGTGTGTCTTTTTTTTTTTCCTCGCCTTTGTCTATTATTAGACTTTGTATGAGCATCTGAAACCATTTTGTGTGACAAATATGCAAGAATACAGGTTACAAGTTTAAAAAAAAAAAAAAATTGTACTGTTAAGTCACAGATGTTACCACGGTTAAAACAAAAATTATGAAGTTTATCACTATCAAGAACAAGATTAAATGGATAATATTACATTTTACAATTAATCAATAAATCTTTCTTTTAATGACTCTAATGACCAGTTTCCACTGGTGCATCTGTAATACTCTGGATATTGTTACTCAACTAAATCATACACAGATTTTATTTCAAAAATAAAATTCTATTACTATAAAAAGAAAAAAATATATATATATTATAAAAATATATATTATATTATTATAAAAAGAAAAAAAACCCTCCCTTTTAGTTATATCCTGCTTGCAATCTGTACTTCATATACATTCACCTTATACATCATGTGGCTGTGATCACACCTAACTCTTCTCTCCCTCATTCTCTTTTCTTTCTGTCTCTCTCTGTTGAGCTACACATGCTGCTCTTGAGCTGCCAGACCCCCTCTGCCCTCTGGACCTGTCTGACTTGTCCTGACCTCGTCGGCAGGAGTTTTTCCTTGCTACCTTACTCATCAGGGACAAACAGATAATTATGATTTATGCATACGTCCTCACAAATTACGATAATTTTTTCCTGATTCTGTAACGCTGCTTTGCGACAATGAGCACTCTATATACACTATATTGCCAAAAGTATTCGCCCATCTGCCTTCACATGCATATAAACTGGATAACATCCAATTCTTAGTTTGAGGTCAGGCCAGTCAAGTTCTTCCACACCAAACTCGCTCGTCCATGGCTTTATTGCTATGATGTTGAAATTGGTGTGGGTTTGTTTTTCAGGAGTTGGGCTCGGCCTCCTACTTCAAGTGAAAGGAACCCTTTATGCTTTAGCATACCAAGACATTTTGGACAATTTCATGCTCCCAATTTTGTAGAAACAGTTTGAGAACGGCCCCTTCCTGTTCCGACATGGCTGCGCACCAGTGCACAAAGCAAGGTTCATAAAGACATGGGTTTCCTAGTTTGGTGTGGAAGAACATGACTCGAGTCCTGACCTCAACCAGATACAACACCTTTGGGATGAATTAGAGCGGAGCCAGGTCTTCTCGTCCAACATCAATGACTGACCTCACAAATGCGCTTCTGGAAGAAATTCCCATAAACACACTCCTAAAACTTACCGGTTGTTTTGACATCCAAAATGGTGCCTTGGTGCCATGTTTTAGTCCTCCGCCTTCCCAGAACGCTCATGTTGACCCTCAGCTCCACCTCTTTCTGAACACGAGCGGGCACCTCAGATGTGGCCGGTGTGACTAGAGTGACCGGAGCATTGTGGGATACTTCTTTAGAGTCTGGTGGCTTGAAAGGAATAGTTTGTTTGGAAGCCCTGTCTGAAGTCATGGTGTTCGTGGTACCGGGCTTAGTGTTGGAAGAAGTAGATTTAGTCTCAGGTTTGTCGCTTTGT
This sequence comes from Clarias batrachus, assembly GCA_003987875.1. Classification (NCBI taxonomy): domain Eukaryota; kingdom Metazoa; phylum Chordata; class Actinopteri; order Siluriformes; family Clariidae; genus Clarias; species Clarias batrachus. Next base: position 306,314 of record QMIH01000120.1, read on the forward strand.
TTAGGGATGGGACCTTTAGCTTTTTCTTCAGGTGCAGGTGCAGCTTTAACTTTGGCATTGGATGGTGTGGTGGTGCTTGGAGGCTTGCTGTTGGGTTTGGGACTAGCCTGTTTAGGCTTTTCCTTGCTTGTGGTTGTACGCGATGTGTCCAAGGTCGGTGTTGCTTTCGTGTTTTTGCTACTAGTGCCAGGTTTTGGGTTGGCCTGGGAGACTCTTTTTGAACATTTAGGTGCAGTCAGAGGATTCTCTGGGAGTGTGGATATTGGGGGGGATGGCGGAGGTTGTCCTGGATTTTCTTTTGAATCTGATGATGATAAAGATGATGATGCAGATGACATGTCTGTATTATCTCTGGATGGGCAAAATGCATTTGAAATGGTAGTCAGTGGAGAGGTTTCGGCGGGCTCGTTCATGGCCGTGGACGTGCCTGTCGAGGCAGGAGGAGAACTTTTGTTTTCAGGAAAATCACAGGGCGGTGGATCAGGAGCTGGTGCGAGGCTTTCTGAACTCTGCAAAGTTGATACAGGGTTGTCAGAAGGTATGGTTTCCTTGGGGGTCGTTGGTGATGGTGGGTTGACTTCGAAAGCAGGGTCTACATCCTCAGATTTTTTCACCATATGATCTAACGTCCCCATGGAACAATTCAACTCTGTGCCTTCTGACACCCGAATGTCCTGGAGGAACGAGAGTAAAAGGCATTTTTTTAAAAAAAAATTAAAGACAACTCTGATCTCAGATCTCCAAGATTGGTAGATCATCTCACCTTCGGTTCGTCCTTCAACGCTGCTTCGGGAAGAATGGCTTAAGCATAAAAAAAAAAATAATAATTTAAGATATGGTCATTCTGAAATTCTGACTTTTCTTTCCTTTTAAATATCTTAAGATATCCTAAGGGAAAAAAAAACACATGAAAAGGACAAATTCTATACCCCCCAAATCGAAGACGACATAGTCATCATCATCAGCACCGCAATCGTCATCTCCATTGTCCAAATCATCTGTCAGCTGAATTACATTTTCCGTAGCTCTGGGCCCTTCTCCTTCTTCTTCCGAGTCCGTGTCCCGATACTCCAGTCCCAGCATTCCGTACAAGCCCTTCATCACAGACTCGCACTCAAGGACTGATCTGATCCAAAATAAAAAAAAATCACCAATCACTTACAGATATTACAGAAATTGTAATATTTACATAGCAGACTGTTAAAGAATAGCTTAAACTTACTGGCAGGCACTATTGTATAGCAGCTGCGTGTATGCCATGTCCCTCTCTCTCCGCTTCAGCCAGTCTTCCACCTGTGCCAGCTGCGTCCGCCTGTGCGCCAATGGCCCATTTTTCGCCACCTGCTCCCGCACCCATTGCTGCAGCTCCTCCTTCGGCATGCCCACTTCCACCTCCTCTTCTTCGGTCTTCATCACTTTCCTACATGAGCAAACATCATAAAAAAACAGACATGTTAGAGACTAGCCACAAAATCTTAACTGACTTGGGTTTAAAGTTCAAGATCAAGCAAATGTATAAATGCATCCAGAAAAAAATGGTGAGATATTAGACTCATTAGTCTCTGAGTAATAGTGTAGTACTATGATAATTCCCAGACCTAAGAACAAGTAGGTTTGTCCGTTCCATCCCAGGAGCACGTTTATAAGTCGAATTTGTTCTTAAGTCCGACAAAGTGAATCTTATTCACCACTGACATGAACATACAATGTAAAGCATACCAATCCACTTGGCTAAATCTGAGCAGTCCATCTGTCCCTTTTCCCCACACCGCCACCATGTGTGGCAAGTTTTTTAAAACACATTTCTAAAACCTGATTTTAATTCAACCCGTTAGGGAGGGACAATGCTACATCGTGTTTACTGCAGACGCCATTTTGTCTCAGCGCTGTTTTCCCATTGTATTGGACTGTGAGCTCTGTCTCGTTGAGGATTTTTAGGATTATTCACCATTGGGACAGCTTTACAGGTCAGACATTTTCCATCATCGTGCTCCCCGACTGATTCATTGAAACTGGTGAGACTCATTTCTCCCGCTCCACCACAAGCACACACATATATACAATATACCAGACTTTAGACATTCTATACATTCACTTATACACTGAAAATATTGTATACAATTGTAAATATCGGTATCTGGTGCATTGCAGGGTCTAATTTTTGTACAATACATGTGAGCTTCCTCCGCGAATCGTTCGCATCTACAAATGTTCATAGAACTTGAAGTCAGGGACTTATTCTAGTAGTAGTTGTATATCCTACTGATATTTGCTTAGAGTTTCTACATTTGAAATATTTTTGATGATGTGCTGAAAAAACAAGTATAAACCCTTCAGAACAACTTCCGAGTGACTGTTGGCCTCAGTGTGGCTTCCCTCATTACTGAGATTAGGTGCCTTTACTTTCTAGTACTTTTGGAGGCAGCATTTTTCAGAAATTTACAAATCAACTCCATAATTTTTGGCACCCTTCAAGAAAATGAGCAAAAGCGTACCAACGTTTGTCCTCCGTCAGATATCAGACATACAGAACCCCTAAACTGACATGAAAGAAAAAGCTTACGAGGAAACAAACAAAAAAAAAGTGTCTTTTTATTGCAAGATCTCACAAAATCTTGACTCTTATACTTCAGGGTCTTTTTAAACTGTGCTTAAAATTTAAGTAATATGTTTGTCTTCAGGTGCTAGGATTCTAGCTCATTATAGGTCTAGATGAACGATATAAACAGAAAAGTGTTTCCTACCGCATCACTGATAAGACGGAAATCTAATAATCGTTACTGGTGACAAGACACTACGAGCCTGAGAGTATGGACTGGAAACATCCTCAAGAAAAAGTCCAAAAGTCACCCATCAAAAGAACGCAGAGGACTGCTATCCGAGGGCGTCATGATCTTGCACAATAACGCACTCCTGTCGTCTCTGACGACAATCTGCTATACATCTCATCCTATTCATTATGGCCCAAGCACTAGAGACATCAACCCTATGTCGTCATATGTACTATTCTCATGAGATAAGTATTATCTGGGGACCTCATGCGATTTAGAAATTGCACGAGATAAGCAAAGCCTGCAGATATACAGTATGTGTCTCTGTTAAGAGTGTGTAGTGATGAAAAGAGGAGGGGAGTGTGTGTGCGTGTACACGCCTGTGCATAGTCAGACTGTGTGTGAGGCAGAGAGAGAATTTATGAATGTCCAGATAGATGGATCAAAAAAAAAAGAAGAAGAAACAAATACAGTTATAGTGCCTTGTGTTATTACATTTCACCGGGTTATAATCTAATAGCTCGAGCTGTATGCTTGATTAACACATTAACCTGAGACGTGAACCTCCTCGCTTAATTGTGCACTATTCTGGATAGGCATTATAACTCTACGTAGCTGTATGATATAAACAGCAGTGTTTACCACATCCTGCTATACGGGTCATCCATCACTTTCTAATCATTCTTTTTGCTTTCGCTCTTTTGATGGTTTTCAGCATTCTCCTTCTGCACATTGTATTGTCATATGGTGTACAGCGATATGATCCGGCACCAAAAAGTACTTTCAAAGCACTCCGGCGCAGCCTCCATCCTTTGTAGGAAGAGGGATAAAAAGGTGCACAGGAAACAAAAACATTTAAAGAAATGATACACAACCCCTAGCAAAAAAAAACAAAAACAACAACGGCTAAATCAGACATACTAATTCATATGCGACTAATATCATCACAGGACCAGGGGGGGAAGACATGGCCGAGTCACACAGGATTAAGATCACAGAAAACGCAATTATTACGAGTGACTAGAGGTCACCAGGTAATACTAATCCCGTTCAAGCAGAGCTTAACACTGGGTTGCTAGGTTACCAGTACAAGCTCCGTCACCTGCTTTGGTCGTCCAAGATTCACTTGGAGACGGCGACGAATTTGTGGCTCGGAGCTCAGGCGTAAACGTGTCTTAAGGACGGAATATGAGAGCTTGTTGATGAAAAGGCTATCAAAAGGAGATTATGATGGATTTGAATTTTTTGAAAAAAGAAACAACAAAAAAAAAGTCATTTACAAAGTTCTACAACCAGAGTGTAAATAGAAAGAAAGCTTTAAAACAGTCTAACAGGATGAAATTTCTCTGTCTGTCTTTCTATCTATCTGCTGACACAGATGACTTGAGATGCTCCACTAGGGAAGCCATGTTGCATCATCATCATCATCATCACAGGTTTTTCCCGCCTGCTGACGGAGAAGGAAAGAAAGAAGAAGAAGAACAAACAAACACAGTCAGAGCAGTTCATCTCCAAAAGCTTATTTCAGACATGCGGACTTGTTTAAACACCTTCCGTTGTGCGTATTCAAGCTGCATTGGTGAAGGAGCGTTAAAAAAAAACATAAATAATAAAAAAAAAACATGTGTTTGGTGAAACTCTTAAGCAGGTTGCTAAGGTGACGCGCGGACATGGCGAGCTATGAAGTCCATGCTGTGTTTAGCTCCGAGAAATCAATGCCACTTTAATATCAGAGGTTATACGAGGTGATTTGTAATAGGACTACGATTTCAGCTGTGTGACATGTTAGTGACACATCCTGCGAATGTGTGAGAATAGTTTATTAAACAGCCGTTCTGCTGGAGCTAAGCTAGGCTAGGCTAAGCTAGCACAACACACAGCTAGCAAGTACACAGCTATGTTTTTTTTTTCCCTCCTGGTGGTTCCTCGTGGTTCAGATCTCTGGGCAGATCAGGATCTTTAAGATGCTATAAACACACACACACACACACACACCCTGAAGCTCCATGTGTGTACAGTTTAGTAGAGCTGATGTAGACATCAGCGCTGAAGCTGGTCTCTGTGTTGTGCGGCAGACTGATCAGACTAACCTTAAATCCGGTGATTTTTTACATCCTCTGGATCCTGCAAACTGGACACACGGTGATTTCAGGCATCAGGCTTTTTGTTACTGCACCTCTCCCCACCCGTATTCCGCCAGTTCCAGCCTTCTGTGATTGGTTTGTAGTAAATCCCTGATCACTCACGCACGTGAGTGGCGCCCCTAGCGGCTAACGCGTTGCATTTTTTTTTTCCTAGGAAAAAGAAATCAAGGGCCCTTAACCTTTGATTGCTTGGAAGTACAGTATATACAGAAGAAGAAGAAATTATATAATATATAAACATTTGTAATATGGGTGTATCTATGTGTGCATGCGTGTGTATGTGTGTGTGTGTGTGATTGTGTGAGGGTCAGTGTGTGTGTGAGTGAGGGAACCAGGTGTGTGATGTGTGGACGTGTCAGTCTGTGTGTGATGAGTAAAATGTGCTTGTTTGTGTCTATGGTGTGTGAGTCTGTGTGTATTAACATTGGTGATGTGTGTGTGTGTGTGTGTGTGTGTGTGTGTGTGTGTGTGTGTGTGTGTGTGTGTGTGTGTGTGTGTGTGATGTGTATGTGTGTACAATAGGCTGCAGATGCTGGAAGAAAAGCCTCATACTATGATGTTTCTGAATGTGATGTCACGGAACGTGACGTCACAGAAGGTGTCACTGAATATAATGTCACTCAATATAATGCCACACAGAAAGTTAWTAATAATTTTTCGGTGTACGTTTAAGACATTATCACAGCTGACCCGTTTGAGATATCAAAAATCTCTCCACAATTTTGCATCCTAAATGTCTTTAGAAAACATCAACTCGGTTTGGTAGCGATTGTATCAATTACCTAGGAGGAGTATATCAAAATCCATCTGGTGCGTTTTTGCGAACGACCCAAAAAAACGGGCCTCCTGTTGAGTTGAGTCCAGGACATGCAGTTCGAAAGTTGTTCGGCTCAATGAGCTCTAAATGTGTACTGAGTTTCGTGTGCCTACATAAAAGTGTGTATGAGCTGGGGAGCAAAATCTCTTGTGAGGACCCCTGAGGCCCTCAAGCTATGCCCGTGGCCCAGTCTCCCAGGCATCCGAATGGCAGCAGATTCCAACCTGTCTGCCAAGTTTCATGAGTTTTTGAGCATGTTAAGACCCCCGAAAAGTCCAAAAGTGTCGAAAAAAAGAATAATCCTTAGGAAAACAAGAGGGTCCTGTGCACCTTATAGTGCTTGGGCCCTAAATAATAAAGTGGTATAAGAAGAATAAAACCTATTGGACCTCACAGTTAAGAGTAAACAAGCAGCTCCGCTGTGATTTATTCCTCACTTAGGAGGCAGCTACACAACCACAATGTTACAGAGCAGAGCTTCTCAAACTTAATATGCAAAGATCAGGATCTGATTTCTATTCAAGGTCAAAGGTCCGGAACCATTGTTGATAAGCAAAAGACTTTTATTAAACTCACTTTTAACTTACAAGCAACGTACAGTTACATTTAAGAAGGTCAATATATTTAAGCCTAGTGGGAAAAAATGCCACTGTTTGACTGCAATCAGATGCTTAAACAAAAGCAACTCTAACATTAAAGCAACATACATTCATGTGTCAGAAAGATGAAAAAGTGTGAGAAAGATTCATAATGAGCTCCAAGTGAGCAGCTGTAACTTTTAAAATTACAAATTTTACAGATGTTCTAGAATAAAATTTTAACTACAAGAGGAAAATCTTAATTGAATGATTGAATAAACAGATTGAACAAACTGACCTTAAAGAACAACAAAATAAGTCACTGAAACATTAAAATGATTTGGAAGTAAAAGTTTAAAAACGAGCTGAAGTAAAAATGTGTGGAAAAACGCATTCTCCTTCTTTCCACACCATCTGCCTTTGCAAAGCAACAATGGGCAGCGTGCTCCATGATGATGTTGCATGATATAAATGGATTTCCAGCAATTAAAATATCTCTGATATAATTTAATTGTGGACAAGAGGGTAAAAATGGAAAGAATGAAGGATGGACACACATGGAAAACTCACAAGCGTTCCAACAACATCGCTCTCTATTGTGATCCAGTCAAAACTGTAACCCAGTCACAACACACAGCAGCCTAGTGTGAGAAATCTGCATTCAATTAGCTACCTAAAGCTTGGCACAGAAAGGTATGATTGCTAGACAGAGACACTGATCTTTCCTTTGCATATTTTCATTGTGATGTCCTTACAGCACAGAGGAAGTAACGTACAATGACAGAAGATGCCGAAGTACAGAAGATGAAAGGCTGAAACACTAATTCTGTGCTACAAATTTTGGGATTAAAAAAGTGATTATGCTATGCTATGCTGCTTGTCCATGCTCAGGCTCCACCTGAGCTGAGGCGGTTCTGTTCAGAGGATCCTTAAGTGACATCATTTCCTGTAGTTTCAGGAAGGCCTCACAATCTGGAGGAAAGCTGTTTCTCTATAAATAAAAAAAAAAAAAATCCAATTTCAATCCTGTTTATTAATAATTGTAAATGGAACATACTGTATACAGAAACTCACATTAAGAGAAATACATTGAAGCCCTTGTTTCCCTTGACACTCCAGAGACGACAGGAACATCTGAAGTGACTGCTGTGTCAGTTTATTGCCTGTATAAATGGGAAGGAATGTTGTTAACATGAAAGCATCCATTGACATGTAAAGGGAAGACATGTTAATTACTGACCTGACAAGTTCAAAAAGAGGAGTGTGGTGTTGCCTGGATAAATCACCTTCCCTCCAATGCTCTGTATATCAGGATTCAGCAAAGGGCTGTCTTCTGCCTTTCAACAAATCAAAAAACACAAATATTTATTTGAAAAGTAATTTTCGGTGTGAAAGGGAACATAGGAACAGAGCTGCACTGTTTTATTGCCATCAAGAGTCTGATTAGCAGTTACTAACTAAGAGCATCCATGAATTCCTAATAAACTGGTCAGTGGGTGAATATCAGAACAAAGGAACACACATTTTGCACAATGCTTCCCAATGCACATTTTGCATTAAAAGAGATGAAAAGACTGGCATTAATTAAAATCGTTTTAATCCCTGAGTAATGTTTTCCATCCTCTTACCTCGTGTTCTTTCATTGAAGAATGTGTGTCTTTTGCGTCTGATTTTGCCCCTCGGGCTTGTGGGATCTTCACATCCGAGGCTGAGATTAACAGCAAATAATAATGTTATAAGGTATTGTATTTTTCCAAAGCCTACTGTAAATGCCAACATATATTCATCCAGTGTTGGCTTTCATTTAGTTTCAAGTTCCGAGTAAATATTAAATTCCAAATATTTTCACATGCTGTAGAACAGATTTGCTCCTTTTGTGCATATTTGTTGCATTTAAATGATCGAGATCATCGAACTAATTTAAATATTACACAAAGATAACGCAAGTAAATACAAAATGCAGTTTTTAAATTACGATTTCCTTCATTAAGGACATAAAAACTGTCCAAACCTGCCTATGTGAAAAAGTAATTGCACCCTCTTGCTACATCATGAATGAACTACGATTTTTTTTTTTTTTCTAGAAAGCTGAGTTAAATTTTACTTGCAACATCCAGACCTATTGAATCAAGAAATGACATAACAGAACCGGTCTGACAAGTGAAGTTAAGCACACTAAAAGATAAAAAAAGGCAACAAAATCATGAAATTCAAGAACAGGAGAGAAACTAAGTAATTGACATGTATCAGTCTGGAAATGGATACTAAGCCATTTCTAAAGCTTTGGGACAATGTGCTCTACCAGTTATTAGGTTTAGGGGGCGATTAATTTTTCACATAGGGCCAGGCATATTTGGACTGCTCTTTTCTCCTTAATAAAAGAAATGCATTTAAAAATTGCATTTTGCATTTACTCAGTTATTGTGTAATATTAAAATTACTGTAGTTTAATGATCCCAAATATGCCAATAAAAAAAAAGTCAGAAAAGGGGAAAACACTTTTTTTTTTTTACGGTACTGTATTTATAGCAAAAATACACAGAGATGAAGGATAAGTGTTTACCTTTTTTCTTTTCCGCTTTGGGGTCCTCTTTTTTTCCTGTTGTTATCACTATCTGAGGCTTCTCATCCTTCTTGGTAGCATCCTATGAATAAGCAAACATTTGTATCCTCATGTGACATTTCCCCAGGGGTGGACAAAGTAAACAAATCCTGTACCTGAGTAAAAGTAAATATACCCCAGGTAGAATATTACTCAAGTAAAAGCAGAAGTCCTCAATTTACTGTTCTACTTGAGAAAAAAGTAGTCACCTTCAAATCTGTAATGCCATGTACAAATATAGTGAAGTAGAACTTACAGATATTTGTTTTTGTAAAAGATACATGAAATATGTAATTATGCACAGTAAATGTAACTAGTTACCCTCCACCAAAGCATTTCTCCAAACTTTTACCTTCCCTAAGTGCTTAAACTGATGCTATACTATAATCCTAAACCTCATAAGCATATTGCAGATGCATCTATTTTTTAAAATATAAAAAATATATTTCACACCACTTAAATTCTGACCAGAGTAAAGAATTTTAACGTTCCTGAAACTTCACATATGAACTTCACCATTTTTTTGTAGCTTGTGTGTAATGTTGAAATACATTTTTTAAATAAAAAAATAACCATGGACTGCTACTTTACACCATTACCTGAATCACATTTTAAATCTTCAGCTTAGCTAACTAAAAAAGAGTGGGATTGTAAGAATGAAATATGAGATGAAGAGTGATGTGAGAAAAAGCAACATTGAGAAAAAAAAAAGGCATCTAATTTTGAATAATTAGAAACTAGAAACAGCATGTTTTCTTTCTTACCGGTTGGTCCTTCCTTTTCAACTCCTTCCTTCTCTCGACTATCTCTTCATGTGTCAGAGCAAATGGGCCTAGCACCTTCAGAGAACGACAAATAAGCTTACATGAAGGAAAATATTATGAACAAAATTTACCTTATTTGTTTCGAACAAATTTTCAAAACTTCACTTTACAGGATTCTGTTTTCATGTGTGCAATGCAATTTTAAGTCAACTGGCAACATCATGAGCTTATCAGGTCATCTGGTGGAGTTCCAGTAAGGGAAACACCGGAGAATTCAATTAGACACAGTTGTATGAGGTAAACAAACATGGGTGCAATAAAAGAGCAACATATTCCTGTACTTATCTCCCACCAACTCTTCTGACATGCATACAGCGCCGTGAAAATATATTTGACCCTTCCCATCCTTTTTTTTTGTTGCATAGTTGCAAATCACACTTGAATGTTTCAGATCATCAAAAATGTTTAATATTAGACAAGTACTGTACATTTCCACTTTAAGACCTCTTAAGGAGTCTTGAGATTTTGAGGATCTTCTAAAGACGACCTGTGGGCTATTCTGCATGCGCACAGGGATAGCGTTCAGCTGCTACTTCTCCATCGACATAGGTAGAGAAATACACTAAGAGCACTTATTATGCTCTTAATTGTGTAAACGTATAAGACGGTTCACCTGAGCCAGCTGGACTGCTCCTACATCGCCTATGTGGTTGTTGGCCAGGGAAAGATGCAACAAAGTGTGATTGAGACGCAACCCCTGTAAAAAAAAAATAAAATAAAGATGATGATGGTTGACTATGAGGGTGCTAGGCAAGCAGTTAAATGATAGATATTACTGTACTTATCTCCCGCTAACTGTTTTGACATGCATACAGTGCTATGAAAAGTTTTTTTTTGTTTTTTTTTTTGCATGGTTTTCACACTTGAATGATTCAGATCATCAAACTAATTTTAATATTAGATGAAGATAACCAGAATAAATACAAAACGCAGTTTAACGCATAGTTAAAAGCAAGTACAGTATATTTCCCCCCTTTCGAGGTTTTGAAGTTCTTCTCTAGACGACCTGAGGGCTATTGCAGTTCAGCTGCTACATTTCAATGAACATGGATACATAAATCCACTAAAAGCAGTAATTATGTTTTTAATAATGTAAAAGTATAAGACGGTTCACCTGAGCCACCTGGGCTGCTCCTACATCGCCTATGTGATTGCTGGCCAGGGAAAGATGCAACAAAGTGTGATTGAGACGCAACCCCTGTGAAAAATAAATAAATAAATAAAAGATGTGTGATATCATTTGACTATGAGGGTGTTAGGTAAGCAGCTGAAAGCTTGCAGGAGAGGACAACATAAAAATGTTTTTGCTCCTAATCTTTACTATGCACTTTGGCAATTATTTAAAAAAAAAACAATAATATAATAATAATATAATATATAAGTTCCAAAATCACCAAAATCTGTTATTTATCCAGGGGTGCCCAAACTTTTGCATACAACTATGTGTATATACACATATATATNTAAACAGGTTAGTTATTTGTATTATTTTTTTTTTAACCCCAGCCAGAAGGGTTTATTATTTTTTTTTTTAATTATTATATTAATCTGATTAATCTAAGATTATTGTTACAATTACTATTACAATCAGTCTCACCTGTGCAAGATGAAGAGCACCAGCATCACCAATAGCATTGAAGGCCAGGCTGAGTGACCGAAGATTCTTGGACAGAGCTAAACCAATCAGACGTGCTCCATCTTCTCCTATGCGATTGTTTCGCAGTGATAGATGGGATATCCTTGGACATATGAAAGAGAAAATAATCTCAAATATAAAATCACAGAAACAGAAATAAACTGCTCTGTGCTGTGATGGTACAATACAAGCACAATTTCTTGGTGTTACAAATATAACCATATACAGTTAGCAATTTATTTACCTAATTTTAAAAAATATCATCATCAAATTTTAATATTACACAAAGATAACCAGTTTAAATGATGATTTCATTTATTACGGGAAAAAGCTATCCAAACCTGCCTGGCCCTATGCGAAAAAGTAATTGCCCCTAAACCTAATAAGTGGTTGTGCCACCCTTTGCATTTGAATTTGTGCACTAACTGGCAATGAGTCTTTCATATGTGGAGCAATTCTGGCCAACTCAGCTTTGCAAAATTGTTTTAATTCTGCCACATGGGAGGATTTTCAAGCATGAATGGCCTGTTTAAGGACCTCAATCAGATTTAAGTATGCAGCCACTGGATGCAGGGAGGGTTGTGTCAGGAAGGGTATCCTGTGCTGAACTTATTGTTTGGATCGGATGCTCTGTTGTAGCGACACCCCGATGGGCGCACTATTGCATACAATTCACACACTGTTTTAAATAGCAGAGCTGATCCGATTGAAAGTCACAACATCTTTATACAGTAAATAACAATACATAATAATATATTTATTTAAAGTGACACTAACATACTAAAAATAACCATGACCTCATGGCTTCTTCCAGTGCAAACTGCAACGCATGCATTTAAAACATAGTAAGTCTCTAGGTCAAGTCTCAAGTGATTATACATGGGTGTAACAGAAAGACACTTACATACTGTCCTCTCCCATGAGAATATGGTAACTGTTTTCCGGAATAGGGGTTCCCTCTAAAATAACTCTCCTGCCACAGATAGAGCAAGAACATACAGGTCTAGTTATATGTGTAAAATATAAGGAAAATTACGATGTGAAAAATAAAAATATTTCATATAAATTTAAAGAAGAGATTATGTTCAGTTGACATTTCTCACAGCCACAGAAACAATCTACATTATTTCCTTAATAATTAGCATTGGTTAAATGTTCTTAAATACAAATAATTCGCAAGCAGTTTAATAAAAAGAATGAAATCTTCAGTAAGAGATGTATTTCTGTTTGCCTGAAACAAAAGACTTTAGTCTGAAAGTTTTACCCTCCAAAAGTACTGGAAAGGTATGACCAGTTCTATTGCTTGAAGACATTAATGATGACACAACAAATCATAATTTTAGACTTCATGTCCAGATATCTACATCTCAATGTGTCAGAAATTTCAGAACATGGCACCTTTTTCATGAATCCATCCATTTTTCTAGTGATCATGTGACTGATTGGTGTTACCCAGACGATGTTAGGGCCATTTTGAAGTAGACAAAAAAAAATTAAAATAGATCAGTGCATAATGCATAAACACTGGGCAATAGCTCAACAACCATCCTGAAAAAGAAATAAACTATTGGAATTAACTATAGCGGCCAAATACAAGTCACAAAAAAGTTTTGGAACCAGTATCATTCATTCATCATCTATACTGTTTATTCCATACAGGGCCGCGGCGGTGCCTGGAGCCTGTCACTGGAGACTTTGGGTGCAGGACGGGGTACACCCGGGAGAGGGTGGCAATCCATCACAGGGCCCACATACACACTCGCACACCTCATTCACACACCACAGGTAACTTGGGAATGCCAAGTCATCCTAATCTGCATGTCTTGGGACTGTGGGAGGAACCCGGAGGAACCCGGAGGAAACCCACCAAGCACAAGGAGAAAATGCAAACTACATGCATATAGACCCAAGGCAGGAATTGAACCCTTAACCCTGGAGGTGCAAGGCCACATTGCTCACCACTGCACAACCATGCCACCAGAACCCAATGTTAACATCTACCAAAGTGATGGAGAAAGAACAGATCTGCGTATGATCTAAAACATACAAGCTGATGGTGAAAGTTCAGTGGAGGTAGTGTCATGGCTTGGGCATCTCTGCTTCTGGAACAGAATGACTGATCTGTATTGATGACAGAATTCATGATGAAGCAGCAGAATGCACCCTACAGAATTATTCTGTTTAAAGAGAAACATATTGTATTTGCAGAGAAAGGGTTTTTCGAATGGCCAAGTCCATCGACAACTGAACATCCATTCACCTGTTTGGCGATGTCAGTGAGACACCAGTTTAATGCAGGTATGACAAGCTACAATTCTGATCTATAGCAATAACAATAAAAATTATTTTACTGATCCATACTAATATGGATCCAAAAAATTAATATTTTAAGGCATTTATGAATTCAAACATTAAAGGATCCAAGAATCAGCAGAATGAAGCTTAACATCCAGCAGCGTCCAAACAGCAGTATGTTTTACTCACCTGAGCTTTGAGCACATAGAAATAGTGTTCTTCAAGGAGCTCAGAATAGAATCAGTCAATCCAACCTGCCACATTCTGTAACATGAACAGAGCATAATACTGTACTTAATGCAATTTATCACATGGCATTTCCCCTGACATTTTTAGGGTTAAAAGTGATTTCATGGGTACACACATTCACAGATTGTCACATGACTGGACCAAAGTCTTCATTACATATCACTCAGGGTCTTTATGAGTTAAAGTCAAGGAGAAAGCTGAATAAGGAACTTTCCTAAACATTCGAACGGTTTGTGACACCTGGGTCAGCATGGGTTCTTAAGGTACTTGTGTGTTCAGTCAACCCAGTTCAGAAGAACCTGGTTACTTCACTCAACATGATGCACCATGTATGGACATTTCTACAAGTAATACAATAATACAAATCTATAAACCTTCTAAGAAAATTTTGAAAAAAAAAAAAAAAATTAAGAAAGTTCAGTCTTGATTTTTTAATTGGTTAATCTGTCTGAATGTTCTGTATGCCGTAATGACTTACTGTAGGGTCTGCAGATTACTGAGGGACGGTAACATCTTACTCAGCGCTTGAGCAATCACCTCATCCACCCGCCATCCTATGCAAGATTACATCAGAGATCACAGTGCCTGCTTTTGTAAGATTCTCCTCACATACTATTTGCAGGATTCTCTATTTTAAGACTGAGGATAGAGCTGCCAAATGGCAGAATGGCAAATGGCCATTTGGCTGAATGTTATGGTCATGTTTCTTTTAATCAGGGTTAGAATTAGGATTAGGGTTATATGTGATTTATTTGGATTAACCCATAAGAAATTTGACTTTGGTATGTGCTATGGTTTTCTATGGTATAGTGCATACCATTATATACCATAGTATTGATGTGGTTCTTTAGACATTACCAAAGTATGCACTGTAGAACCCTGCATCATAGTGTAGTACATGTACTATATCAGCAAATAAGCAAACATACCATGTTACTACTGTACATACATGGACCATGTTACCAGTACATGTATCGTACATGTATCCAGTACAGAAATAATGATATAGAAAAATGTTTTTAGCATATAACACATTTTGCATTACATTATAATATCAGAATTAAATGAGGCATTGTCAGGTGATGCTATTTTATAACGTCATTCTTGTTTAATACAGAGTTTGGTGTAAATCTATAATATTCATTGCCTCACCAGATATCCGGATTCTTTTAACGCTACGAGAGTCCTCGTTCTCCTTTTCTATTTGAAGGCAGGGTTTAGGAGACCACGTCACTGTACAGCTTTCAGACAGAACCTGCTCCTGGCTACTGTCTAAACAGAGACATATGGGTTGTCATTTTAACGTACAAATTCAAAGTGTACACCTACAAAGTGTATAATTTAATTCCAAACCTAATATAATTCTCCTAATCAGTGCCAGGAGTAAAAAAAAAAAAAAAAAAGAGTACAAGTGGAGTAAATGAATCTGTTGAAGTAGTGTTAATGTATCTCGAATTTGGTGATCAGTACTTCTTGTAAATGTGAACGAGGGAAATACATAAGGAAATATATTAGTATGCATAAATATTAGTATTTTCTTCCAATGTGATTTAAGTTTCAAAGTTAAAGCTTAATTATATTTTTGCAGCATTATGGTTAATTATTTGTTTGTGGCTTATTCTGCCTTGCAAACTGACTTTAATTCCAGGCTTTAATCTTAATCGTCCGGGTGCATCTCTTTGTACTTGAACCTTTGAGTTGTAATGTTTTTATTTCACAGAGAGATGAGGACTGATCGTCTATACCCTTTGCTCTTTCTGTAGAATGTGTTATTAGTGGTCTCACATCAGGAATTTCCTTCAGGCCAAGTATAGCACACAGCTCTGGGAAATCCACTTCCACATTGCCTGTGCACTGGTAGTCATCTGTGAACAGAACAGAACAGTTTAACAGCTGGTCCCAGAGCAATATATATA
>QMIH01000120.1:323505-373047 GCA_003987875.1 Clarias batrachus
TTAGTAAGTCAGTAAGTCATGGCCACAACATAATATCTCGTTCCCCCACATCAGTAAGTCGTGGCCACAACATAGTATCTCATTCCCACACGTTAGTAAGTTGTGGCCACAACAATGTATCTTATTCCCACACCATATTAAATTGTGGCCACGACATAATATCTCATTCCCACACCTTAGTAAGTCATGTCTACAACATGCCATCTCATTCCCACACCATAAATCTACATAAATAAAATAAAGGTTTTGTGTGTACATTGGTCAGAACGCACTCTTTCAATTAAATCTTTATGTTTCATACACTGAAGGACCCGAAACTAGTTTCAGCAAATTTTCTGTGTGTCCCGGTTAGAAAATGAGAGGGTTGCGTCAGAAAGGGCATCCAGTGTAAAACCTGTGCCAAGTTGTGTGCGGACCGGCGCGGATCTACATCAGGCCCCTTGACAGGAGCAATTGATGTCTATGTAGATATCTGTAGATACCTGCCACGTATAACCAGCACCATAAATTAAATCAAAATGTTGAGTAAAAGCAAAATTATAAACAGTTACGTGCCCAAATTAAAAATCTATTGCACCAAAAACACTTGCGGCAATAGATGTTAATTAAAAAAGCTAAACTGAAAATTTTGACTGGGATTACATCTGAAATAACAGCACGGTATTTGTGCTTTTTAACATGTTGGAGTCATTTTAAAATCAAACTTCATCTTTATCCGATTTACTATTTCAATTTCTCACTCACTCATCATCTATAGACCCTTAATCCTGTATTCAGGGTCACGGGGGCCAGGAACCTATCCCAGGAGACTTAGGGCACAAGGGGGGGTAACACCCTGGACAGGGTCCCAATCCATAGCAGGGCACAGACACATACACACACTAACACACTCATTCACACACTACGGCCAATTTGGGAATGCCAGTTAACCTAACCTACATGTCTTTGGACTGTGGGAGGAAACCGGAGTACCAGAGGAAACCCACCAAGCACGGGGAGAACCTGCAAACACCATGCACACAGAGAGGGGAATCGAACCCGGGCCCTGGCGGTGCAAGGCGACAGTGCTCCTCCACTTCTCATTGATTGTAATAAGTAAAATTACAGTAGATTCAAACTCTTGCTCATTTCTACCGCTTCCTAATACTTAGCCACCAATCCAGTGTAAAAATAACATGTGTGATGTCACACCATACAAAATGTTTTGGGAACTTACAGTTTAAAAAATGAAGTTGAACTAAAAAGAACAAATTTTTGTTGGAGAGGGAATAGCAGTGATCACCTTCAATCTGATCAGCTTATTTTTTAGCTTTAACCTTTAAACTATCTCTAGAAACACTATTTACTTGTGAATAACCTACTGTATATATACATTATGTAGGATATACAGTGCCCTCCATAATTATTGGCACCCCTGGTTAAAATGTGTCCTTTAGCTTGTAAAAATTCTTTTTTTTTTGTTCTAAATAACAGGTCCAGAGGAAATTCCAACCTAGTTCATGTGAATTTATTCAGTGGAAAAATAATCCACATTAAGAAATAATTCTTTTACATCAAATCATGGGTGCCACAATTATTAGCACCCCTGATGTTTAATACTTTGTACAACCCCCTTTTGCCAAAAAAAATAGCACCCAATCTTCTCCTATAATGTTTCACAAGATTAGAGAACACAGAAAGAGGGATCTTGGACCATTCCTCTTTGCACAATGTCTCGAAATAATCCAGTGACCTGACTCCTCTCCTCTGCACTCTCCTCTTCAGCTCACTCTACAGGTTTTCAATGAGGTTGAGGTCTGGGGACTGAGATGGCCATGGGAGGAGCTTGATTCTGTGTGTGGTGAACCATTTCTGTGTAGATTTGGCCACATGTTTTGGGTCATTATCTTGCTGAAAGACCAGTGAAGACCCATCTTCAGCTTTTGGGCAGAAGCCACCAGATTTTGCTTTAAAATGTCCTGGTATTTCAAAGCATTCATGATGCCATGCACCCTAACAAGGTTCCCAGGGCCTCTGGAAGAGAAACAGCCCCACAGCATCACCGATCCTCCCCCACAGTGGGCATGAGGTGCTTTTCTGCATACTCATCTTCTGTGTTCCGCCATACCACTTAGAGTGTTTGTTGCCAAAGAGTTCTATCTTGGTCTCATCTGACCAAAGAACACAGTCCCACAAACACGGTACATAGTGCCCCCACATTAATCACGGCTCTACAGCCAGTCAGGGGCGTCTGTGAGCTCGCGCGACGGAGGGAGTGGATAGCGCTGTCCTCCGAGTGTGTTACGCCGCTCCCAACGGTGCGCGAGCGAGCAGTTCGAAAAGATGCGGTCGGCTGGCGTCACGTGGTTCGGAGGAAACCCAAAGCATCCCAAAGAGCTTGTGAGCATGTAGAGGGCGTTTGATGGTTGTTTTGGAGACTTTGTGACCCCAAGATGCTATCATTTGTTGCAGTTCTTTAACAGCGGGCTTTGGAGATTTTTTTTTTTCTTACCATCCTCCTCACTGTGCGTGGAGGCAAAATAAACTTGCGTCCTCGTCCAGGCTTGTTTACTTCTGTTCCAGTTTTTAAAATTTCTTAATGATTCCTCTAACAGTAGATATGGGCAGGTGCAGGCGGGTGGCTATTTTCTTGTACCCATTGCCTGACTTGTGAAGGTCGACACACATCTGCCTTACTTGAATGGTGTGTTCCTTTGTCTTTCCCATGTTGAAGAGTGGATAAGAGAAATGGCCTCAGTGTCACGTCATATTTATACCCCAGGGAAGCAGGAAGTGATAAATTACTAATTAAATGTTCCTAGATACTCTGATCAACTTTGTAAACTACTGTAGCAATGATAGAAATACTTCAATTACATTTATTTTCTAGGAATTGTTAGGGGTGCCAATAATTGTGGAACAGGTTATTTTATGAAAAATAATTATAAGTTAGTCAGGGATGTTTATTTCCCCTAAAATTCATTTTATATTCACGTTTTATAACGTATTAAGATATATTTAGGAATTTAGGATAATAAATTAAATATAAACTTTTCCAACCTGGGGGCTGTAAAGGCTCTTCTTCGACTACTTTCTCCTTGCTGGCTTTTTCCGGCTTTTTTTTCATTGCTTTATTTAAAAAAAAAAAAAAAACATTTGCTTGTCTTTTAAATAAATCTCATTTTTTGACTTGCTTCTATTTATATAATTACATTGCGAGTTTGTTTATGAATACATTGACATTTCCATAGTGTGAGAGTCGATCGATTTCTCGCTATGTGTCTCGGTTGCCATAACAACCATCCTTCTGCGCTCCATGAGCGGAATTGCGGAAGTGACGCGTCGCGTAGCGACCTGTGGTGAGCAGAAAACATCACGCGATGCTAAAATTATCGCGCGTGTTCTTCGTTTTAAAATATACTATGAGAGCTGTAATAGTTTTTTCTGTCTGTTTTTTTGTGTCTGTGCGCGCCAGGATAATTAATTAAAAAATTTGTATATGTGAGTGGCGACGCAGTGTGGAGGGGGTTAAGGGCACGCGCGCTCTGCGTAAACGTCCACGACGGTGCTGTGCGTCGGAAAAAGGCGGGGCTTTGAGCCGAGCGCTGATTGGGCGACGGAGAGGCGCGCGCGTTTGCGTATGCGATAACGTTTAAATGTAGGTTTCTTATATATATATAGTACTCTGATAGTAAAAATCATATCATACTGGTGTAATTGATGGTTCTTGATGGGAAACGAGTTTGTAAAAGTAGATCAGAATTTTTTTTTTAATTTAAACTAAAACTAATAACTTAAAATTCTCTCTCACTTTAGCTTTTTAATTAATTAATATTTTAAATATAAAATTAAAATAATGATTTAAATAATTAATGAATATCTAGTGGCGTAGTTAGTTAGCACTATAGCCCTGCACCTCCAGGGTCCGAGTTCGATTCCTGCATCGGGTCTGTGTGCATGGAGTTTGCATGTTCTCCGGGTTCTCCGGTTTCCTCCCACAGTCCAAAGACATGCAGATTAAGCTAAACGGTGTTCCCAATGTACTGTGATGTGTGTGTGCATGGCCTGTGATGAATTGACACCCTGTCCAGGGTGTACCCCGCATCATGCCCTAAGCTTCCCGGGATAGGCTCCAGGCTCCCGGCTCCCATGACCCTGTATACAGGATAAAGCGGTACAGATGATGAGTGAGTCTAGGTGTTTATTTACATTATTAGTAGCTTATTTTGAAGGAGATTATTAAATTAAAACATCTGTTCATAACATCACTTTTACTTAACATGTAGATTTCACTTCTGGTTCAAGCTCAGGCAGATATCTAAGTACTGCAAAAGATTCATTAAATTCTGTCCAGAGAGTTTTGAGTGATGCTGTGAGAGAAAATTTTCCTGAGACTGGTTTCTGGTCCTCCAGTGTATGAAATGTTAAGATATCACTGAAAGAGGAAGAGTTCTGACAAATGTACAGACCATTTTTTTTTCTATTTATATACAGTAGAAGAAATGCATCCTCGCTAGATGGCGCTCTAGACCAGATCAGGGCGACTGAAATACATTCAGGCCTGGCTCATAACCTTCACTTCTACTCAACATTTTGAGTTCTCCTTTGAACAGTGGAGTTTGAGATGCATTCATGATCTTTACCTTCATCTCTGGTGCTGTTTGTTAATTGGTGATTTCTGAGGTAACTGGTAAGTCTAAATGAACTACTTCTCTACAGCAGTGGTAAGTTTTGGTCTTGCCTTCCTGGGAAAGTCTTCATGAGAGCCAGTTTCATCATGGTGCTTGTTGGGTTTTGCAAATGCACTCGACACAATACTGCTCTTTCAAAAACTGTTCCAGAACAGCTGATCTCTGTCTTAAAATAACAATCAACTGTTGTCGTTACTGAATTGCCTAATGCCATATGTGTTGTTTCATAGTTTTGAAATCTCCCAGTATTGTAGAATATAGAAAATAAATCCCTAACCAAAAAACACTGAATTAGAAGGGTGACTGGTACTGTAGGAAATAGGATTGTTTGGATAAATAAAAGTAATCCTAGTTGTCAAAAAAAAGGGTTCCAACCAGTGAATAAATCTAGTAATATATATTAAGGGTGGAAAACCTTTACAGGAGATGTGGGGAACGTCGATTCAGTTAGAATTTATTTCGTGGTAATTAATGCATCGATTCTTTTAAACCAATTTTTTATTTATATCTGATTGCATTTGAAGTGGTAAAATGTCTTGTTGTTCCTCTATGATCCTGCAGGCTCTGAACTCTTCATGCAGCAGAGCAAACAGTGGTAGATAAAACTTTTTTTGCCAAGTTTGTTTAGAATTGTAACAATCACAAAACAGACTGAAAAATCGGCTCCTGGGTGTCTATGAGGGCGTCCTCCTATTTCTTGGGGTAGAGTGTACAGTTAAATGTCTTTAGGACAGCCTTTCTAACGGCATTCCAGCATCACAACTCGTTTCTTTTTGGTCACGGAACACACCTGAAAACTCAAATAACGGTCGACAATGTAAAAGCTCTATGCAATAGTTAAAATTCACTTTATTGGCAGATGTATTAATTGACTATCCATACAATTAAAATATGTTTTGACTGTATACCTTGAGTATCAATAGTTATGACCTAGTAAAGAATTATCACATGATTCTTGGCTAAATGTAAGAGCAACAGGCAGGTATATTCACAACAATGTAGTGCTTTTTATTAAAAAACAAACAAAAAACAGAATATAAAACAAACAAACAAACAAAAAAAAGTAAAAACCAACAGCATTTTCATGACTTTAGAATCATAATTACAAACTTTTAACCAGAGTGGAAAAAGTTTTCGACAAACTGTACACAACACAAAATGTCTTGTCAGTCTGTCCATATACAATGCTTGCATGTTATTTTTGTGATTGTCTAAAAGAACTAAACAAATCACACAAAAACACACAAATACAAGAAATACGAGCATATGACCGTTATCACAAAAGGAAAAAAGAAAAGGAGCTGTTTAATTTTTCCCCCCTAAAAAAAAAACTGAATAAGGGGGGAAAAAAATAGATTAAGAACATGATAGTCAGCTGATATTTTTTTTCCTTGTTTAGTTTTGTTTGTTTTCTGCTATTTCCCAAAATAGCATCTTTACATTTTTATGTTGGTTTGTTTTTTTAGTGTTCAACACTTTGCAGCAACGTAACGAGGAGGACTTTTTCCCTCCCCTTCAAACGTAATAATAATAATAATAATAATAATTAGAATAGCAGTAAAATTAATAATTACAACGACAGTTGTCAGGTCTGGGGTCGCCGAGTCCATCTCACCTTCCTCCTATGTCGACAGAAAATTTCAGACTCACAAAGTTGCTCACAAAATCCGATCAACGTTCAGCCACGTCCTGCTCTCAAGCCCCAAGCTTAAATGAACAACGATGCCAATACAAACGGCGTAATAATAATAATTATTAATAATTAATAATAATAATACATATAGGGTTGAGTCCTGTACAATACAATACACAAAAAAAAAAAGAAAAAAAAAAATCCATTATCAAGATATTGCTTTTTGGAGACATCTCTCTCACATATTCCCGTCTGCATATATACATAGCTTGGCACATCATATACACATCTTCCTCTTTTGTCAGTTTAGCCCCTCCCCCACACACCTTACCCCCGCTTTTTTTCTCTTACTCTCTCTCTCTTTCATTTGTCAGTTTATCCAAAAACATCGGTTTGCTTGGGGCCAAAAAATAAAGAAGAATTGTCTATTTGTGAGCTAAAAACAACACACACAAAAAAAATCAAATAAAATCCAAAGCCCCTCCCCTTTCTTCTTCCTCTCGTCCAATCGTATCACCCAGGGACGTCCTCTATTCTATTTATTTATTTATTTATTTTAATCAATTTGCAAATCTTATTTATAATTTTTTTTAAAAACCTTTTCCTAAAACTGATGACTAAAACAGGCTACATACATTCAGGGCAGAGCTCTCCTTATCTCGCGCTCTCTCTCACACACACACACACACACACACACACACACACACACACACACACACACACACACACTCACTGTCCTCGAGATCATTCTAAGGCGTTATACAGTTAAAGTCAGTGCACCCTCACTGGTTAAGCATCTTGTTAAGCTGGTAAATCGCGCAAAAAAAAAACAAAAAAAAAAAAACCAAACAAAAAAACAGGGCAAGCGTCTTCAGACCAAAATCTGTGCTTTTCTTTTTTTCTTCCTTTCTTTTTTTTTATAGTCACGGGATAACACTCTGCCGCCTCCTCACGGCACTATTCCAAGTTTACAAAGTAGAGAAACCCTTTCCATCCATCCTGCCCTTTCCAATCCTAATATCATTACAGTATGACAAAACAAACAAACAAACAAAAACAGATAATGTACTCATTTGTTTTGCACTTTTTTTTAACCCCCCCCTCCCCCACACCACCGCACAGCATCTTTCTTTCCAATACTGTGACAAGTGTCATGTTAGTGTACACCTCTGGGACTGAATTGACGTCCGTGTTTGGGGAAAAAAGTGCAGCTCGCTTTTTCTTTCTTTCTTTTGTTCTTTCTTTCTTCTGTTCTCTTCAGCATGTACGTGCGCTACACGCCGCACCTCCTATGCGTCCCGCGTACTCCCTCTCACGTCTCGGTAAATATTTCGATTTATCCACTAAGAGGTGCTGGTCTTCTTCCTCTCGCCTGCTCGCTCTCTTTCTCGGAGGCCGCGTTCTTTCTCTATGTAGTACCACCTTGGGGAAAAAACAAAACAAAAAACAAAACAAAAAAAAAAACGCTGACCTCCGTTGTGTAACGGAAAAAAAGACTGTTAAGGTGACAGTTTATACTCATATCGATAGGCTTAAATAGTACATATTCCTATGTTCATCTGTCATTGCAACATTTGTGTTTGTTTGTTTTAAAAATGCATCAAGGCAATAATTCTCTTGTTGCTGGCAAAAAAAAAGGAAAAAACCCTCATGTCCTGTGCACAGACACCAGTCGTAGTTCATTTAGGAAAAATAGAGCAAAATGGAGGACTGACATTTGGAAAAGGGAGGGCCTTTAAGGTTCCGAGCTCATATCTTCATCCCTCTTTTCCAGTTCCTGCATATTGTTGATGTTTGTTTATTTCTTTCTTTTTTTTTTTTTAATATTTAGCTCATCACCTGCACTCATGACATCACTTCCTGCTCACAAAGTCACTCAGTCCAAGTGTGCGTCTGCGCAGGCGGCGCCCGGAGCCCTCCTCGAGGAGATACGTCACGTCTATAACTGCAGGACAGACAAAAGACAGAGTTAAGTCTGAGGGAAAAAAAACAAACAAACAAAAAAAACGTTCTCGTCAAGCATGTCGTCACTTACCGTTCTTGCTGGGGGTCCGGTGCAGGAGGTCCAGCAGGATCTTGTTGAGTCGGTCCCTCTGCGCTTCCCTCCGACCCAAAACGGGCAGGTGCAGCGGTGACTCGGAGAGCGGGGACACCTCGGCTCCTCCTTTCTCGGGCGGACATTCCTCGGCCTCCCTCCTCTCCTCCTCTTCGCCCAGCTCCTCGTCCTCCTCCTCTTCCTCGTCCTCGCCGGGCCTCCTCTGCTCCTGTGGGGGTGCTAGGACGGGCAGCGCTGTCGAGGGCTCCTCCTGGTTACAGACCGTGTGTGCTCCTGCTTCTCGGCTTTCGGCGTCACGTGAGAAGGGCAGCTGGTCACATGTCCCACTCGGGGAGGGGTCTTCGTCGCACGCCCCGGGCCCTTTGGAGCGCTCGGTCTTCCAGGCTGAACGCCCGCCGTTTCTTTTGTAGTTGTCGGGTACATGGTGAGGCTGCGAAGGATGGAAATAAAAAAGATATATATACTATATATATATACAGCAGAATATATTCCGGAAGCGGGCTCGTATTCCAAAATACTCGTAAACCAAATTTTATTTTGCCATAAGAAATAATGAAAACTCAAATTATTCGTTCTACAGCCCAAAACAAGAAATAAAAAAAAATAATTAATACAACATATAAAGTAAAAATAAAACAAATTAACCTGCACTTAACATTTTTAAAAAAGTAAAAATAAATCCAGGCAGTTAAGTGTTTCCTTTTGTGCACGCAGGCGCCGTGTGTGTGTGGAATTAGCCCCTCGCCTCATCTTAAACAGTAAAACTCCTCCCTCCCACACCTCGCTTTTTAAGTTTCACAACTAACATACACAATGCAAACACTGTTAATGGGGAAAAAAAGAAATCTCTCTAATAATACTCGCGTGAGCATACTAACGGAGTCACTGCTGTAAAGTAAAAAATAAAAAATTAACCAGCACCTTACCTTGGAAAAGAATACAAACAAGCGACAGAGCTAAGTTTTCTGTGTAAATAAAGCGCGTGTGTAAAGCGGCGGGGAGATCTGTGTGTGTGTGTGTGTGTGTGTCGTAGTCAGTGTCAAATTACGTGCGTACACGCACACACACAGTAAGTGTGTGTGTGTAAAAAGTGTGTGTGTGTCGGTGTGTGTGGAGCACAGTGTCAAATTACACACGCGCAAACAGGAGAGAGAGGGAGATGTTGATTATAAGACACGAGCACTAAGACGCAGCAGGGGACTCTTATTTTGACACAGGGGACGCAGCAAAGGAGATGATTACCCATAATTCCCGCAGCGCAAGAGAGAGAAAAATCATTGGCTCAGTTGTGATCACTTGCCCTCTCGGTGTCAAAATAAGAGTCGCATGCGTGATACATGATACTCGGCGCTCGTAAACTAACACTTTATCGGTTTACGATTAAAAATGTATTAAAAATCTTTGCTCGGTTTGTGGAACACTCGTAAACCACATTACTCGCAATCCGAGGTTCCACTGTATATTAAACCGAATAAACACTAAACATATGTACAGTTATCTGACTGAGGACGTGTCTGTTTTCTGACACTTGCTTTGACCGAGATCCGTGTATGTTATTTCTCCATTACGATAACCCTAGGTGAGATTTTCCCTCAGTTTCGATGAGTAATGACACGATGTGAATGACACTCGCCCACCACTGACAGCTGTCGACTTTCCCATGGAGTGTGTAAACGATATTTAGAAGCATTTACATAATCATTATGGAGGTCAAAATATCTGCAACATCTAAACAAAAACATTTTTTTTAAATCTTCTGGGTGACAGTAAAACACTTCAGTATTTGTAGGAAAGTAATAATAATGAAGGCTGGAACACGTCCTCTACTCTCTACTCTACTAACATGAGGGCGAACAAACGATGCGTTGTGGTGTCAGCATGTTTTGCGTTTTCCTCTCCATCAGAAGTGAAAATTCGTTCTCAAGGGACCAAACAGGTGAACGTCTGATTGAGCAAAATCAGCACTATATGGCGAATGCGAACGCTTTAACATCTCAAAATGAAGTTTTGGCCCTTTTGATGAATTTTCCAGCTGATGGTTGACTTTTGAACTTTTTCTCAGTCTGCAATTGAACACGTTTCCATTCTGTCTCTGCTGTTTAGTCTCATGAATCCGTGTCTCGTCATCGTAATGATTCTCTCAGTGAAGAATACTTTCACCTTCCTCAGAGTATCGCTCTGAATTCTGACTGCAGATATTCAAACACTTCTGTTTAGGCTAATTGGCATTTCCAACTTGCCAGTAGTGTGCAAGTGAGAGTAAATTTTAGTAAATTTGCGTGCTTGTACCCTGGATGTCCAGGGTCTACCATACCTATTTCCCAGAGTTCCTTGGGATAGGCTTCCGCAACTCTGTACAGGTCAAGCGGTATAGAGAATTAGCGAGTGAGAAAATGAGCTCTTAGTTCGCTGCTCCAAAAGGAGTAAAAGAGTGCCACAAAAACAGATTTTTTTTCAGAATTTAGGCATCACGGCAGTAAGACCCCAGGTTTAAAGAGAAAAGGACTGACTTTTTAATTGGATCGAGACCAAGGCGTTAGGCCTCACTGATGTTACCTTTGCATATCTTTTTTTGCCTAGTTAAATACAATTAAAAGGTGTTGTAGTGAATTTTGAAATAATTATTAGAGTCACAAAAAAACAACAAAAAAAAAACACTTGGTTATTAGACAAGATCTATGTTTTCAAAGAAAGAAATATAATTTATAAATGATCTTTTAATCTTTGACTTTATTGACAAAAATCCGATTGTCATTTTTACTAAAAATGTTTTTTTGTCCCTCAGTTCTCAAGAATAACTGACTTTTCACACCGGGACTTGTGGTGAAATTTCTGGTGAAGGTATGAGGCAGAGCACACTGCAGTTGTTCCCGTAAACATTTATCGAGTGGGAACACCTGATCCCTGCAAATCGACAGTTAACTTGTCGGCAACTTTTTCAGACGTGACTGTACGATCACAAGAAACCTTTCTACCTTGATGGTGTCCGAGCACTAGTGAAGCGCTGGTAAAAGTGCATCGGTGTAGCAGGGGATTATATAGAGCAGTCAAGGGAGTGTGTACTCTCATAACTGTGCAATCAAAAGTCCCAGGTTGACTTGCAAACGTACTGGTTAATATTTTTTGCCGTGAAGACTAGACGGGGCAATCAGAAACTTACTGAGAAGTCCCTTTTGGGCGTCAGCCTCTTGGGGAAGTGGTTGAAGGCGTAGGACTTGGTGCAGACTGGATAGCGGTTGCGGTGGATTTTGTAAAAAAGATGAGCAGATTTGTCCAACCGGTAGTCACAGATGTACACGTCCTGCTCCTTCACACCTTTCGGCCGACCTGCCACCGCGAGGGAGGAGGAAGAAGAAGAGGAAAGAGATCGTGAGTTTTTAGGTCAGATCGTGTATGAATATGCGTTTGGTAAGAGCTTCAGCATGCATGTGATGTGCTCAGGTTAGTACGTCTCACTCACCCTTGCAGTATGTGTAAAGGTCCAGGACGCAGCACGTCCCCACCACTGCCTCCAGAGGGATGATCTCATAGAGCGGCACTCGGAACAGCTCGTTGTGGTAGAAGCGCCGTGATGGCGAGTGGTGAGTCTCGTGAGGTCGGAAATAGTGATGACCAAAAGCAAACCGCTCACCCCTGAAGATGAAAAAAAAACCAGAGATGATTAAATGACTGTACTTTATGATTAATAATAATAATTTTTGAAAAAGTTTGTTGAAGTTTAACAGCAATGTTTTAGTATGATGTGTGTGAACACTTGAATCATATCCTAGAGGACACATGCATTATATGAGGATGCACTGACTGTAATGTTGTTTGGGGGAAAGAGATCATGTGATTGATTATGAATAAAAAAACTTATAAAAAGTATAATACCCATGACCCCTCCCTGTATAATACCCATAATCCCCCCGTATAATACCCATGACCCCCTTCCTGTATAATACCCATAATTCACCCTGTAGAATACCCATGACCCTCCTCCCTGTACAATACCCAGTACCCCCCCCCCTCTGTTTACCTGTGACCGCCCCCATCCCCCTCCCACCCGCTGTACAATACGCATGATCCCTTCCTGTATAATACCCATGACCCATGACCCCACCGTATATCATCATGACCCTCCTCCCTGTACAGTATAATACCCATTACCCCCTCTGTACCATACCCATGATACCCCACCCCCGGTATAATACCCATGATACCCCACCCTGTTCTCCCTGTTTGCACAAACGCCATCCATAAATCCAGCCTACACAGTGATTGGAACATAACGGGGGAATTACAGTTTATCGCTGTGTAGCGTACTAAAATTTTATCAGCAAATGCCTAGAAAATAGCTCACTTTTCATTTTTCCAAAGTTTCTCGATGCGGAAGATGTCCAGTTTGTCTCTGTTCACATGGGACAAGAGGCGGTAGGACTGACGCAGTGGCTGGCCCTCCGGCGTGCGTCTGCTGTCCCTCATCAGGTACACACAGTCACCTGAAAACGCACGCATAGCCGGTGTGAAACGTACAGTTTGAAATAAAGGCATACTCTAGAAATCCATGTTTTCACATCCAACAGATTATCTAGCCTCAAACACACACATACCCTGGTGTAGCAGCAGCTCGTCCCGGAGGAGACAGATATAGTAGATGGAACCTGACTGCGCGTAACTCGGCTGAGGCACCATCGGGACCTCCTATCGGTTAATAAAAATGAGCAGGAAGTTATATAGCGTGAAGTTTTGCGGATTTAAAAGCAGTAGCGGGTTAAAAAAAAAAAGAAAGGCGACGTACACTGTCCACCAGGCGAGGGTCGCACTGCTCGCAGAGATAATGCTCCACCTCAGCCTCCAGACGCATGCAGTCACAGTGCTGCCAGACCTTTAAGAGAGACAAACAAGAGCACTTTAGCAACAAAACAAGTGCAGAATCCACATTAACACAACTTTAATGTTTAAACAACCTGAATTATCAATGCCGCACGATCTCTCAATACTTTACCAATCATTAGAAAACCATTTTGATTCATAGTTCATAATTAAATTTTAAGCAATAAAAAAAAAAAAATACTTTTGAATCTTGAATCTATGTTTGATCCTTAACAAGTTATTTGCTTGCGACACAAGGGACACAGAATAATTAATAATGATCCCCAAAGCTGGCGAACATCAAGCAGATCGTCTTGTTTTATACACCATATAAAAATGCTGCTTTATCTTTAACAGACGAAACAGAAGCGGCTCCTTCGGATAGTTTCTGGTTGAATAGAATCTTTCTCTAAGTACCATGCATTTCTCGCACTGGATCATCAAGCCCTCGTCCTTGTACATGCCACAGATGCAGCGGATGATGTCGTCGTCTTTGTTGACGTGGTGAGCCTGGTCGCGGTCCATCGAATCGGAGCTGTCCGCCTCGCTGACTGTCTCGCCGACGATCTCGTCGATCTGCACGGCCGCCTCGTGCCGAGCCCCGTAATACGCCTTGCGCAGCCGGCACACGTCCCGGCCCACCGAAGACTTCCGTCCGTAGTATTTCTTTACGAGACGGGAAAGAAAATGAGTCTGACAATGATATAATTTATTACAGAAAAGAAACACCAGTTAGGAGAAAATGCTTTTGTTTTGAGTGTCTCTTCAGCACGGAGGTAAACAGTTGTTCATGCTGTAACAGAAACACTGACTTGACCTTTGCCTTGGAATGGAGTGCTGTAGCCAAAAATAAATCTTAAGAAGGAAAACATAAAGAGAAACATTCCTCGATCTGGGCACGGATTCAGCGGGAGTTTATTTTTATTTATTTTATTTTTTTTTACCATTACATTCCATGGGAGTCTGATTTGTTTTTACTTACAGCTGGAATTTAGATTAAAGCCAACTTTACTGAGAATTTTAACTGTTCCCCCATTTATCCTATTACACCAATAACATGTGAGTCGTGAATAGTCGAAGCTGTTAGCAGGCTTGCTTAAAGAGATAAGAAACGTGTACAGGGTGTATTACGAATAAAGTTTGTGCACTTAGACTGACCTCGGCGTTGCGGAACACCTTCAGCATGTCTGTGTCGAAGGCCTCCACTGTTTTGTAATGTCCGGTGAGGATCTGCTTTTCTATGGTGCTGAGGTCCAGAGGATCTGACACCTTCTCATAGTACTGCATGTTCCTGTGTACACGCACAAGCAATGAGACGACACGCTCACAACTGCATTCCAAAAAAAAAAAAATGCGAGGAATTTTAGGAAATCTCATTTTACACTTCAGCAGCAAACTCAAACAATACGACCAACGATATCCTGAGCTGTCAGTGAACTACATGGGTACCTTTTGTTGTGACGCCTAACCACCGTATCAATGCACTTCTAATAATCGCAGGCTAAAATAATTCCCACAGCTACATTAAAGCAAATTAAGACGATCTCTATAGTCTTCAGATCATAACAAAAATCATCAGAGCTCATTACAGTGTGAGAAATCCTACCAAAAATTCATCCTCGTTCGAAAATCTTCTAAAACTTATTCAGCATCTGAAAACAGCGTAAGGTGGACTGCACCGGTATGGAGGTGGCTCATAGCCTTCATACGTGACTCACGCCATTTCAGGATTGATCACAGCGTCCAAAATATGCCTGATTACTCAAAATAATGTTTGCCGTTGAACAGATTTGACCGATCATGAATTAAACTTACTGAATAACACTGTCTAATAGTAAATTTTATCAAGTCAATTTTATTTATATAGCGCTTTTAACAATTGACATTGTCGCGAAGCAGCTTTACACAATCAAAAGAAGTAGACATTACACTTCTATAGGAATCTAAAACACAGGAATCCAGATAAGACATCATAGCAGGTTGTAAGGAGTTGTAGGTACCTCATAAGCACGTTCGACCCCCCCCAAAAAAATATATATATTTTTTTTAATTCACCGGGAATTGTGAAAAACCAGAATTTTGGATGTGGTCAAAACAAATGCCTATTTTTATAGTTTAAACCCTAAACATGCTCCTGAAACACTTTAGGCAGAGAATGCTCTAACGCCCCTTTAGGGCATAAAACAATGACTCTTTTCATTATTACTCTATTTGGAAAACATGGCAGCTTTTCCAGACATGTGCTCTTACCTCTTTTTGGAAGGTAAGTTAAGCAGGGGAGCTGCAAGAGCTTGGCCCGAGGAATCTACAAAGATAAATGTTGTAGAGAGGAAGCAAAAGAAAGAAAGAAAGAGAGAGAGAGAAATTAAACAAGAGAGTCCTCACACACTGTACTACATAATGCTGATGCCATAGTGCTTGGCCGTTAATAATACATTCAATAATTTCATATTACGTTAAAAAAAAATAATAATAGTGCTGTCAATCAGTTAAAAAATTACTCTAGTTATTCACAGTCATATTAGAAAAATCAGAATTTTTTATAATAATATCTCAAACATTAACATTTAACAAATAATGAATTTTTAAAAATCTCCATGCAGCAGCAACCATATTGCGAGTCATCTGTTGCTTTAGTGATGAGCGAGTCGGTTATCTCCTTTACAGCTTTCTTTCTTCTGTTTTTAACACATAAAGCGTTAGCATTGGTCATCTATTAGGTGTTCTGTTACACCGAGGTAGTTATGGTTACTTACTGATGGCTAGCGGTCACCAGTAAGTGTGATAAAACTTCTTGCTTCTGCCAACTGCCTCACTTTGACAGCCAACATTCAGTTCATGTACTCTTGTAAAAATAGTTCCACCTGTAATCTTTTTATAACAAAACGTGACATCTGGTGAGGTGTTTCCTTGGTCGTCTTCTGATCCGCGTTATCCCACACAACCATTCTTGCCATTACGGGAAGCCATTAGGGTCAAACTTGTTCGTATGATATTTAGGGCTGCAACAACTAATCGATAAAATTGATAATTATCGATAATGAAATTCGTTGTCAACGATTGTGGTTATCGATTAGTTAGGATCGATAACGATTAGGACTAACGATTAGATTAGGACTGTTCATGTTACTGATGAGCGCGACCACAAGATGCACAAATACACAAAGGTACACACAGATACGCAGCCGCTCGTGCAATGGAGGTTACAGAAGCGTCTGCAGGAAAAAGCGTTCGTATATGGCGTGTTATATTCCTGCCACAATTCTGAGCACGCGGTTTGACATTTTGAGAGCAGACAAGCACTCCATGCGCAGACAGTGTCTCCACTGCGCGCTCAACAGCTCGATTCTGCGCATGCAATGTCTCCCCTGCTCACACAACATGTTCTCTGCGCACGCGCGACTCTGCCTTCACGCTTGTTCAACTTTGTCCAGGGTTTCAAAAATGCCCCAAAACCAGCCAATCACAGACTTTGACACACAGCTTCTGATTGGCTGTTCCTTCTCTATCAGCTGGCAATATCTGCCATTATTGTTAAAATGCTGTATTTTGCATACTCAAATGCTGTTATTTATGTATCTGTTTTGTTTTGTTTTCGAAAGAGACAAGTCAGCATAAGTTCATTCAAAAAAGAAATCCCGTTGCACTCCTCAACAAGCAGCCACTAAAACAGATGCCATCCAATATAATTAGAGTACAACAACTGTTTTGCTTTTTTATTTATTTATTTATATTTTGGATATAGATTGGATATGGATTTTAGAGGAGTTTTACTGTTCAAAAACAAACTTTGTCTTTAATTTAAGGTTTAAAATGTCAAAATTAAAGATCAGTAAACTCTATTTTTTAAAGTTTAGTTTTATAGATGAATAATACCCTAATTTATGGTTTTATATAGTTATAAGAAAAACATCAAATTAAAGAAGCGTTTAGTTTTTATACGATTAATCGGAAAAATAATCGCCCTACTAATCGATTATCAAAAAATAATCGTTAGTTGCAGCCCTAATGATATTAATAATTTGCGTTTTAAAAAATCGTAAGGCGTTAACATTTATCAATGTCCCACATCCCATCAACAGTCAGATAAACCTGGATGAAAGAATATTAAGTCCCCCCTACATACGGACGAGTTCCGTTCCGAGCGCCAGTCCGGCTTGTGCATAAATGTTTCTTTTTATTTCTTCTTGAAATTTCCAGTTTTTATGTCTCACCACTTACTGATGTGTTAGCGTGAGCATGTGTATATGTGTGTGTGTGTGTGTGTGTTTGTATATATAACGTGCTGACCTTTGTAGCTGGTGATCATGTCGCAGATCTCTTTGAAGATGTGCGCGAGACGAGCCGTGCGAGTGACCTCGGTGTTTTCTTCGGCGGCGGCGAGTCTGCGTGTGCGCACCGAGCGAGACGTCTGTAGCGCTGAGAACTGTGTTAGGAACACGTCTGCAAGACACACACACAAACACACACACAGGGAGAGTTAAGTTGTTAAGACACATTCCCATATGTCAACAGATGTGACCTGGGACACAGGAACACACACACGCACACACACCTGATTTGATGTTGCCGTCATCACGGATGACTCCTCCCCAGCGGGCGTACTGCGACAGGCTGCCGTCCTTATCCCTCTCCCGCTCTCCTTCCCTCTTCAGCAGCTCTCGCTTGTCCCTCATCTTCTCCCAGTTGCGAACCAGGAACACTCGGTGCTTCAGCACAAAGTTCCTGCAATCAGCAGCACAATGTTGTCTACATTATGAGACAACGTTCCTGATCCGTCGTCCAAAAAAAACAAACAAACACAAAAAAAAAAATTAAAAACGAGATCGGATTCTACCTCTCTCTGTTAGACATCGGCTTCATCAGGAGGTGCTGGAAGAACTTGCTGCTGTCGCTGGACTCCTCTTCCTGGGGACAAAAACAGGCGTGTATGTTACTACTAAAAAAAAAAAGAAAGAAAAGAAACAGAAAAGAAAGAAAAGCTCTGTGTTGGTTGATTCAGTAACGTTTAGTCGTTGTGTTCGGTCATCGCCTTACCCGTTTTTTGAGCTGGTGCTTGGATTTGCGCTTCTCCTTCAGCCTCCCGAGCCTCCTTGCCCCGCCTCCTGATCCTCCCGCTTTGCCCGGCAGCCCATTGATCCGTTGACTCTTTCCTCCGATGATGCCGCGGCAGCCTTCTGAGCCACACTTACACACTTGCTGTTGGAGAATAAAGGCAATACAATGTCTTAGTTGTCTAATAAATGATAGCAAATGCTTTACACTTTATTAAAGAAAAAGCTTCGGATTATTTGCTTTTCTACATCACCTTAAAATCCCTAAAAAAAATAAAAATAAATAAATAAATCCTCTGTACTAGTGTTAATTTTGTCAGATATTTTCAATTTTAGTCTTAGTCCCAGGAAAAACTTCCCTGTTATTTTTTTTTATCATATTTAGTCAATCTTATCCTATCTTTGTTTTAGTAAATTTTTTGATCGAATAAAAGTCTGGACATTTCAGTCTAGTTTTAGTCAAAGGAACGTTTAAGTATTTTAGTCTAGTTTTAGTCAATGA
The DNA here is from genome assembly GCA_003987875.1 of Clarias batrachus. Taxonomy (NCBI): domain Eukaryota; kingdom Metazoa; phylum Chordata; class Actinopteri; order Siluriformes; family Clariidae; genus Clarias; species Clarias batrachus. The sequence goes on from QMIH01000120.1 coordinate 342,275, forward strand.
AAACGTAACATTTTAGCAATAAGATTACTACTAATTAACTCTACAGCATTTTTTTAAGGTTTTTCCCAAAATAATTTTCCTAACATTTAACATTTATCTTTTCATCTGATGTTTTCAGCTAACTATATTTATTTCTAACCATCATTTTTATTATTATATTTACACACTTTTAACACACTGTTGTATGAATACTGTACTGTAGCTCCTATGCGTCACCACTATTTGCTAACCTATTAGCTTTAATGTGTTTGGCGACAGTTTAACTATAAAATAAAATACATCACAACAAAATTATGTTAACATGAGGGTGATTCATTCCTAAAAACTGGGTGATTATTACGGTATACCTTGATGCATCTCTTCAGGTTTGTGGTATCTTTCCCAGCGATTGTGTGCCCCTACTTTTTCCCCTCCAATATTATTACGTACAGCTTTTATTCTCCGGTTCAATATGAAGAAAATGGCCCCAAATATCGGCTTTTCTCTTTGGCAAGAGTAATACTGCCGTAATGACAGAAGAGTTCATCCCTAACATCCTGTCACTGCGCGTGCAAACTACTCCTGATACACTGAGCGCCGTGACGCGGGAAATACTGCTGCTCATGTCATCATGAATGAACACCGAATTGTTTTTTTAAACCACATTTTAGTCTCGTTTTTTAAAATTGTAAACAATATTGCATGCTGATTTCGTCACTGTTACTGTTCATTAATATCGTCTCGTCATCGTCTTGTCTTAGTCACTTAGCCTTTTTCAAAGAAAGGTCGTTGATTAATATTTTTCGTCATTATTTTAGCTGACACTACTTTCATACAACTTTTTATAGAAGGCTTGTTTTACAATGACGCTTTATTAGTGGCTTATGCCAACAGCATGACTGAATCCGATGCCTTTAAACAATTTTTTTTCCCTTCACTACACGGCCTCGAAGCTCTAATCCCACGTAACACGACCCCTTAAGTGATGTAAATGAACAGTGCGCCTCATGCCGTGTTTCAGACCATGTGTGTATCTGGAATGCAGGACATAACCCAGAGACTTGTGTACACAACACACCTGCTCTTCTGTGTTAAAGGAGTGGAAATTGTAGTCGTAAGTGAGCTCCGTGCCACTGTCCATGTCTTTCAGGGCAAACAATCCAATCCTGTATACCCCGTTCACCGACCTGGACAGGACAGAAGAAACATGTTGGTTTGTATAATAAGGACTTTGACCATTTGGACACGCACAGGGACCAAATACTATTAATTTAACAATTCAAAGTTAATTTTAATTGAAGTAATTCTTAAAATCTCTGAATGTGATATAAACCATGAAAAAAAAAATTCATAACAGTAAGGAAATAACTATTCTAAACAGCAGTGCATAATTTTCTAAACAGCAGTGCATAACAGCAGTGCATAATTAATAAAGAAATCTGAGAAAGTATCATGAATTTTAAACATTCATTTATTGAAAGGTAAAACATTCTCTTATTAGATTATAAAGAAACTGAAACCAATATGGTAGAATGGGGGGGGGTGGTGTTCCGTTCCTTAACTAGCCGAAATACTTGTATAAAATGCTTCCTGACCTGCAGCACATGGAACACGACTGCGTCAATGAATAAACAATTTGGGAGCCCTATCATGGCTGCTCATGAGTCAGCAGGAGGCGCAGGCGCTTCTTTATTCTATATGTCTGCATTTTTAAGAGACAGTCTGTTCCTCATTCTTATCATCCAGAATCCGTCAGTCACCGTCAGTCCACATGCATGGAGCGGCAAGGCTTTTCGGGAACTTTTCCTGCAGGTGGTTGAGTGAGAGTCGGCCCAACAGCATTCAGCTGCTGGCTTTGCGGCTAGCTTTTCATACTCGGATTATTTGTGCTGCGTTGAACAAGGTTTCTTGTGTTAAAGCTTTTGGTAGACGTTCTCGAACACGGTTTCACTTTAGAAAAAAAAACTTTGCATATTGCAAATTTGGTGACTTTTAAAGAGACCGACTGCAGACTGGCGACGACATTTTGATGTATTTTGCGTCATCGCGATCGTATCGGTTCATGAGAGACTACTGATCTATAGAAACTGGGTAATTAATTGTTAGCCGATCGATCGGAGCACCCTTACTTATCCTTCCCATTTTTCTTTTAGTTCATGTTTGTTTTACCTGCGACCCGATCAGTCACTACTGCTACATCCGATTACAAATCAGATCTCAGAACACACACCCAAACTACCAGTTCCTTCCCTGTTGACTGAAAGATCGACATGGCTGCTCATGCTGTTTTAGATGAGGTGCGCATGTTTCTTTGTCTCGTTTTTTTTTTTCTTCATCACGTAGTCTTAGTCGTATACGCGCTATGCTACAAATCGTAAAGGAAAAAGACCTAAGGCCTAAGACGGAGCGGTTTGAAGTCGTGTTCACACATGGCTTTGGGTGTGTGAGAAAGCATGCGCGGGAGAAGGAATGCACATTTGTGGGTATCGGTGTCTAGTGGGCAGCACAGCTGTGTCCTCCACCCTCTCTTACTAAACAATCGTTCTTCCATGACAAGATGGACGACCCACCAGCTCCTAGTCTGGAAGCACTCTTTCAGTGGTGTGCGTGTGTGTGTGTAAATCATTTGGTACTAAGCAGATGTTGCTCTGTAACCTAGATCTTGAGTTCCAGAGGATGTTTACGTATGGTTAATCATGCCATTTATTATCATCAACATCTGTGAGCTTAATTTGTAGAAAACGTTTAATCGTTTATAAATCACCCCATATAACGACGGCCACGGTAACAGACGCTACGTCACTAGAGGACAACCGGGTTCCAATTATATACGAACTGTATAATCGCTTGATATTTAATCGACACGTCAGTTCTCGGTGGTGTTGATTTAGTTAACCGCGAGCTCTGAGCGAATTTCTGCTTTCTCGTACTCAAATGGAAATTCATCAGGTGGTTATTTGTGTTTCTTACCACTTCTGCATCTCGCAGTTAGGCTCACAGCTATGGTTGATGAAGCGTGCCTCGTTGCCCATGCGGTAGCTGTCGATCACCATGCCGCTGTCCAGATTTAGACAGTACTGACCGCTGTGAGAGAAGTACTGCTCCATCATTCGACTCCTACAAACAGAACAGTTTAGTTACAGACATGAAAAACCGTCAAAGTTTTTATCTGATCTCATCAAAGGAACATCTGCTCGACAACTGCAGAGATGACATGTCATGCCCTTCTGCTTTGCCAGGCTTATTAGCTTAGATACTCTCAGAAGTTAGGGCTGTGCCTGGACAAGTGGCAAGCTTCGTCTACTTTACAGTGTAGGGATTTATACCACCTGTTACATACAGCACCTGTTTCAGCAAGGCAAAACCTCACTGCTTGTTTGGTGCAGGACCTTCTGTTAGTCGACATTTTTATCTTTTTATTCATGTGACAGAAAATGCTGGACGTTTCTTTCTTAACGTGGCCTCATGGCAGATCTCATCTGTGGTCTGACGGCTGCAAATCACATCCCAAGATCGAGATTAATCTCGTACATACTAGTAACAGTAACAGTTTATTTCACTTCGTATTGTACAGGTAGTCCCGGATTTATGAACAAGTTCCGGGAGCATGTTCATAAGTCGGATTTGTTCTCAAGTCCGATAAAGTGAGTTTTATACGCCTTTTCCCGGATATACATTCCAATAAAGCATACAATCCATTTGACTAAATTTCTATCCCCTTTCCCCACACTGCCATCATGTGGCCAAAAACCATAAATCGCAAAATGTAACAGTGTTGTCTCTGATCCTTTAAATCGTGAGGGGAATCCAGGATGCCATTTTTTCTCAAAGCTGTTTTCCAATGTATTGGACTGTGAACTCTGTCTCATTGAGGATTTACTGAAAATAGAATTATTCACTATCAGGACAGCTTTACAGGACAGACAGTTTCTATCATCGTGCTCCCGAACTGATTGGTGAGGCCGACTCATTACTTCCGTACCCCAACACGCACACACACATACAATATACTGGATTTTAGACATCTGGTGCACTTCAGTGTATATGTTTTGCACAATACATGTGAGCTACTTCCGTGATTGTAGAACCGCAGTCCGTTCGTATCTGTGGGAAATTCGTAACTCAAATGTTCGTAAGTCGGGGACTACCTGTAATTAAAAATCTTGACAGCACTTCATTTGTGCAAAGGAAAGAGGCATGTGTTTGCAGAGATGTGAAATAAAATTCACTGGGTTTGCATGGATGGGATCCTTGATGATGTCACTGTTTTATTTTTTTAAACACATTATATGGTGTCCACAATCCAGGAACCAATGAAAGCAAAACTAGTAGCTTAGTATCTGACTTTTCAGACATGTAATTTGATGACCCTGAATCAGCAGGAATTTACTCCATAATGCCAGGCCCAGGGCACAGATTGTGTTTACACCTGCCTCAGATCTGATATCGGCGCGGACCAGACTACCTTCGGGTTGTGGTCTATGAGCTGATTACTTTATCAGACATCGAGAACATGATGAAAACTTACAAGTTCCCAAAGATGTGCCTTAAAAACAGACCAGACTGGATGCATACCACAGGGACACACTAAAGAGGACAGAGCAGACACTACATTCTCGGGAAGCTCTGATCGTTTTATTTATGAGGAGGCCATATTGGAATTGACAGAAGGATGCTATGAACTAACTGTTCCTCAGGCCTCGATGAGTTGAAGCATGAAGCAGTTTTAACAGAAAGCTGAAAATGAGCTCTTTTTTTTTGTCGTGTAGATATTAGCAAGATCACTCACAGTGACTTAAAACTTTTGTTTCTAGCCAAACACCTGTTGACCGAGCAGGTTAGTCAACCTCCTGAATTTTTTTTTTAATGCTTTAAATGTTCCTTCCCTCAAAGGTCCTTCCACCACAGGTATGTGAAAGTTAACTTGAATACTAGAATCATGACAAACAGGTATAACCTGAACACTAAGCTGCTTGGTTAATTGGTTTGTGATGTCGATGAGGAAACAAATAACCAGTATGAGAAAAAAAAAAGTTGGAAGTTACATTCTTCCCCATCGACTAGCTGTGGAACAAAGTGAATTTTATTTTTATTTTTGGAATACTCCAAGCCAACCTATTTGTGATTTTTTAACTAGTTTTCTTGCACTTTGAAGCTAGTACATGGCTAACCTGAACTCCTGCTCGCTGACCACCTCTCCGAGGTACTCGATGATGAACTGGCCAGAACGCAGCGGCTCTTTAGTGCGGATGCCCCAGCCCTTCCCTTCTGTCCTGAAACGCTCCAGACACTGGACCCACTCATGCCGCTGGATTCTCTGATTATCGCAGTGCTCTCCACATGGACACGTGCTGGGGGAACACTCGGCAAAAATCATCCTGAGAGAGAAAGAGAGAGACGGAAAAAATAAGAGCGGACTTAGAATCCTGTATTAAGAATTTATTTTTTTGGGGGGTGTTGTGTCTGACTGGCTTGTACATGCACACTAAGGGAAGGGAAGGAGTTTCATATCAAGCTAAAAGAGTTGGTTTTCCGAAATTAAATCGTTATATACCATATACAGTCGACCTCCGAAATTGGCAGGGGTTACGCGTTCCTAGAGCATCCGGGAATTGTGGAGAGAAAAAATGCAATTTTTTGATGTGGCTTTATAGTTCAAACACTAAACAGTCTCCCAAAACACTTTCGTTTCATTTTCATTTCAAACTCTGCTTAATACATTAAAAAAAAGTTGCTGAGCTCTCCCGCTCGCTTAGCGCGGAGCCAACTTTGAAAACTGCTTGTGTTCTTTTACGTAACTAAACTGCAAATGCCTGATGAGGTTCATGTTAAAATGCTTTGGGTGCTTAACTGCTCGTGGAACTGACTTGTTACACAGGTTGCAGATTGCCAATGTATTGTCATTTTCACACAACACGTAGAATTGCCAGACCGGTGAAGCCATTTTTGCAGCGCACAAAAAAAAAAAAAAAAAAACCTGCGACTTTTGCGTCACCAGATCGGCTTTTCTATATCGGCCATTATAGAGACTGCCGATCAAACTTCCCAAAGCTATTATCGGCCGATTATGATCGGCAACCGATCGATCAAAGTACCCCTAAAAATTATGCAAAAAAAAAAATTTATGTAGGGCGTAAATTAACGGGGCATGCAAACTCTATGCAAACAGAAGCGGGCATCAAACCTGGACCGTGGAGGTGCAAGGCAACAGTGCTGACCACTAAGCCGCCATGTATATCCGGTCATATCCATAAATATTTGTTCACTGACAAACGTTGTTGTTAGGGCTACTATATAGAAGACGTGAATTATTTAAGCACATATTTCAAGGTTTCCAACAACATCCGTGGACAGATGAGACACCCTGAAAGAGTGTAGCAGAGCGACCCGGATAACATTTTTTTTTAAAAGTATGGAGAAGGAAAAGGACCTGCTTGTGATCTTTTAGCAGGGGACTGTCCCTCAGTGTGTGTGGAGTTTCCCTGCTCTTCCTGTGGGTTTCCATCTACGATCCAAAGACCTTGCAGTGTAGTTTGATTTCCAAACTGCCCCTATTTGATGTGTGCCCTGGGATGTATTGGCACCCCATCCAGGTTGGACTCCACCTTGTGCCTTACATCTCCCTGGACAGGATAAGCGCTATAGATAATAGATGAATGTTCAACTACTTGTGAAATACGTGCGTGTGTGTGTGTGTGGGTGTGAGAAATGTGTGTGTATTGGAGAGAGAATAGCTGCAACAACACTGCACATTTAAATCATATACATGATTTAAATTCAGCCCCGGTGTACTGTAATAGACAGCTGAAATAACAACATTGACAATGTGTTTAAATATTTATGTAGCTGACTGTTCAAACATTATGAATAATAGTTCAAAAATCAAGGGGAAAAAAAAAAAACCTGTTAAGGCAGTCGTCCATGCAGCCCTTGGCATTGTGGTCCTCGGGGGACCTGCAGTTACAGGTAGTGGCTTCGTAGCCTGAGAGCGGCTTTACATCGACATAAACGTCTAAAAGGGAGGAAAGACGGGACCGGTTATTGATGAGCCACACACTGGAGAACACGACATTATGTAACCCAAAATGCAAGAGGCGTATGGAGGCAAACTGTAGAAAGCTTACTTGATCTTATTTTCTTGTAGAGAGGGACATCGGGTCTCTTATGCAGCTGAAACAAATAATACATTGTTAACAGTTTGTTAGACTGTTGTGTAAAAAAATAAAGCAAAGTTGCATGCTGAGGCTACCTGGTCATGCTTCCAAAGCCACAGGATGTCATAAGGCAACTGAAAATCTATTCGCTTCTGTCTCAAGTACTTCCCTGGAGAGAAATGGAGGCAAAAAGGTGGTTAATAATAGACAGGCAGAGAGAGAGAGAGAAGGGGGGGATTGGGGGGGGTTGATATATCGGACCACTACGCTTAACCTTGCAGAATGCGGTTTTTGCACAAAAGCCGACGTTACCGAATATCTCGCTGAAATCAATTTATAACCCGATAGCTGGGAAAATGTGTAACTAACGCTCAGAAGGCACTGACCCTCTGCGATCCTCAAATGAATCGATGCTCTGAATAGAGATTGAAATGAAAGCCACCTGCGCAATTTGTTCAATCTCAGCATTGGAGATAACTGATCAAACTTTTAATGGGTCTGTTAATGTTTTAAGCTTTACAAAATAAAAAGGGACATAGAAGGAAGCTAACAATATGATTGAGCAGGATTAAATCACACATTTGAAACTAAAGCTCTAACAAACATTTATGCTAGGACCCTCTTGTATTTTTGTATTTCTAAGGATTATTTTATACATTATATGATATTATATCCAACACGAGAACTTGCTGGATAACTCATACACACTTTCACGTAGGCACACGAAACTCGGTACACATTTAGAGCTCATTGAGGCGAACAACTTTCGCACTGCATGTCCTGGGCTTAACTCAACAGGACGCAGGTTATTTTGGGTCGTTCCCACAAACGCACCAGATGGATTTTGATATACTCTACTTATATGAACGCCACCAAACCGGGCCGATGTGATCTAAAGACATTGAGGGTACAAAATTTGCGGAGGGATTTTTGATATCTCAAATGGGTCAGCCATGATAATGCCTTAAATTTACACAGAAAAATGATAACTTTCTGTGCGGCATTATATTGAGTGTCATTATATTCAGTGACATGTTTTGGTGACATCACGTTCAGTGACATCACGTGGAGTAACATCATAGTGTGATGCGTTTTTTCCAGCATCTGTGACCTATTGTACAGACATACACATCACAAATGTTAACAATCACACACACACTCATACATCACACATGCACACATACATACACACACATTACAAATGTTAACACTCACACAGACACACACACACGCATGTACACACTAATACACACACACACACACACACAGACACACAAGCATACACGCACAGGCACACATGCACACACACATACATATACACATATTACACGCATTAACACTCTTACAATTAACACACACACTAACACACTCAACAAATATTTAGGGCCTAAACTGACATCAGCCCTATACAGTGTCTGGAATGTGCAAGTTGTACGGTGCAGCCGGGCAACGAAGGCTTTTTGTAGGTCTTAACACGCTCAAATAGCACACAGGTTGTGCAGTGCCCCCCCAGTGTGGAAGTGGCGTAGGTGCTTGGGCCCGTCATCGTTGCTTGCAACTGTATTTTTATTTGTTTTCCATGTGATATAGTCATCATTTGGCTCTTGATAATCGGACTCACCAACATGAATTGGAGCAGGAAGCAGGCCGTACTCGTGTTCGCCTGGAATGTACTCCAACTTCTCCTTCTTTAGCTGTAGCAGCTGACCACGAGGACTGATCATGAGACAGAAAGGTAAGACATCGTGAGAAGACATTTTATGAGGGTGTCTACAAACTTTTGAAAAGATTTCCGCTTTACATACTCATCTGTCTTGTAGACGTCAGAATAAAGACCAGCCTTCTGAAATTTCTTCTTCGGTGGCCTAGCAGCTTTTTTCTCCCGTTGGGCCGTCACCGGTGCGGGCAAGGCTTGTACCATAGGGGTCTGACCTGTGCGTTTAGGGGAGGAGTGGCCATCAGATTTCCCTTCCACAGCACTAAAAGGTAAGGGGGTATGTTAGGAGTATTCGCTAGGGTTGAATGATTTGGTCAAATTTTTTACCCGCAGATTTACCACAAATTCAAAAACTTAGCTGTTAATGAAATATAAAAAAAAAAATAGAAACCTTTGAAAGCTTTGCATCTCCTCATGTGAGAGCCATCCTTTCCCTGCTGCCGGTTGTCCCCGTGTCACTGTCTCCTCCTCCCTGACCTCAGGCCGTGCTTCCACCTCCTCCTCCTCTTCTTCTTCCTCCCTCTCGTGCATGGTCTCATCCTCGTCCTCAATGTTTTCATCCCTGTCCCTGTCCCAGTGCTTCCTCTTCCTTCCCTTCCGCTTTTGTCTCTGTATAACAGACTCTATGGCGTCTGTGACTGTGTCTTCCTCCCATTCTTTGCTATGCTTCTCCGGTTCAGGCTCTGGTGGTGGAGGTGAGACGGGAGGCAATGTCGACGGGGAGGGTAGAGGATTCTTCCGGGGTCGTCCCGGTCCTCTTTTCTTGACCATGTTATTTCCTGTGCGTGCCTGCCTCTGCAGCTTCTTGGCCCGGAGAATCTTGTTGACATGATGCAGGTTGTTTTTGGGAGGAGGCGGGGCCAAACGTTGGGAAGGACGAGACGGGGAGGAGTCCAAGCAGCATGCGGGCTGTGAGGAGCGAGGGGGTGGACTCGCCCCAGGCTGCTCCAGGCCACAGGTGGTGATGCAGGAGGACGAGTGGGAGACAGACAGAGGAGTGTGGTGATGGTGTCGGTGTTGGGGCGTGTCAGAAAAATCGGGTGGGCTGAATTGACCGTATCGTGTTTGTATACCACAGGTTCCTTTGAAGACAAATTGGGAAGACAAATTATTAGTTATATTTTAGCTGTTTTAGACTTCAGTGTTTCATAAACTTCTTGTATAATGTAATTCAATAAATTTTTACATCATATTGACGTCAAATAATAGAGTCAAAAGAACCTGTCTGATTAGAACCGATGTGGACATGCCTTACAGCCCTTATACAAGGGTGAGTCAAAAATTATTCACACTTCTGTTGGCTGCACAACGTCTTATCGGCGCTTTTCGTTCAAGGCTACCGTCTCCCAGGTTTGAACATTTTACATCAGTTCATTTGTAACTGCAGTGCGATCAAAAATTGACCCCCTACTTGTGATTTGAACGAAAGAAAAAAAAAGTAGCATGTAATAATTAATTTATTTGTGGTCTGAGGGTGTACCTGGTGCTGTTATTTACCCGAAACTTTGCACGCTGTATGGAGAAAGTGTTCCATTGTGAAGAAATGTGTATGGATGGGTAGGGAAGTTCAAAGACAACACGTGTTGCACAAGTGTTAGCCATCGAAAAAGTAGCCAGACGTCCATGACATTTTTTCTTGAGGTGTTAAAGAATTCTCCATATAGTCCTGATCTTACTTATCAGACTTTCACCTGAAAGCAGCCCTACGCGGATAAGATTAACTTCTGATAAAGAAGTGAAGACAGCGGTGCATTCATGGCTCGCATTTCAGCTTAAAACTTAAAAAGCTTTTTAATGAGGGAATATGAAAGCTTGTTGACATATGTGTATTGAAAAGCAAAGTGTTTTGTCTTTTCTAAACGTTAATGAAAATAAATAGTACAGCCAGAGTGCAGATAATTTTTGACTCACCCTCATGATTATACACAAGCTGCGATTCACAAACAGTTCATGGTCTAGGTTGAACATATGAAAATTAAGGCGGGCAGTGGTTTTGGGCACACTTGACTGCTAATTTGCATCTTCCAGCTATTTCGGTTTAAAGAGCTATGCTGAACTTTGGTTAATTGCATTTGGTTTAAAATGGCTTAAAATTTGCTTCGTTTTCTTCTCATCTAACTGAGTCATTAGCGTCACGGGCTCTGTCTAATAAAGTTCAGCGAAAAACAGATCAACTTTGTCGTATCTGATTAACTTCTAACTCCAGGGTGGCTTTTTCAAAGTGTCCTCCAGATGCGGATCAAGTTTGGTCATGATTACCCAGACAGAAAGAAGCTTAAGCGAGCATTACAGAAGTGGTAAAGAGTACATTTCCAATTTTAAATAAATAAATCAAAATGTATAACAATATAACCCATTCTGTCCTGTTCCATTCCATAAACTTCCTTTAATCAATGTAGCTCATATATGCAGTCAATAAACACCTATTATACAGCCAATTATCACTGACTTAGTCTGACTGGATTCCTGCTACTCTACTGTAGATCGCATGGGGTGATCTACATATGCATTTACGCCATATGTATGAACTAATACTTGCTAACTCTTGTTGCTATTTCAAACATGTTGTATAGATAATGTGACAGACATTTAATACTGTTGAACTGTAGTTTAAGGGCATGTTCATGGAGCGCTTCCTCGCTTTCCTCAACTATAGGTTATGCCTGATCTCCATGTCGTTAAACTCAGGGGGAAAAATGCCTAAGCTGCACACTGACCCATGGTTGTATTACCCAGTTTTACAATTACAGTTTCCCAGCTTCACTTGTTCCCCTCCCCAATGTTTCACAGACTATGGTGTATATTTGCGCGTGAAAATTTCTTAATGAAAATGAACTGTGCTACTGTGCAAAATGTGTGTAAAAACATACAACCACTACACTATGCTCCTGTGATTCAGTCTCGTTTGAATTCAGGCTAACACACTTGAAAGCTAACAGCTATGTGAACCTGACATGAGTGTAGCCAATAAAAGTCTTCTCTTCTAGAAGAATTCCTCAATACATTGTAATAACAGAAAGAGTTTCTGAAGGACATATGATTAAAACCTATAACCCTGCGTTCACACTGAACGCGACGAGAGCGTCAAAGACGCCGGAAGTCATTCATTTTCAATGGGAGCCGGCGGCGAAGAGCGGCGCGGCGAAGAGCAGCGCGGCGAGGACGGCGAAGGGAGTTGAAATCAGCTCAACTTTATGGTAATGAGCTATGACGCGGTTGAGCGGCAACCAATTAAAAGGGAGGTCATCCGCTTGTGCGGATTCCGCTGAAGGCAGTCCTGTAAACTTTTGTTCCGGCGACATTAGTTCCCAAGCAAAATGGAGGAGAGGTTAATTATTGCGGTAGCGGATTTCCCAGTTATTTATGAAATACATTGTCACATATATTATGACACATAAATTTAAAAAAAAGATGCGTGGACAAAGATGTTTGAAATTGTTGGTTTTTAAATATAATATGAAATATAATATAATAATAAAAAATATTAAATTAGACTAGCAATTCACAATAAACAGAAGCCACACCATACAAATGTCTTACACTTTGTTTATTTCTACAATACAGTTCTTTCTATCAATCAGTTTCTTGTTTTCTTGCACATTTTGGTCAGTCTCCATAAGATCAAGCTTGATTGCTTTGCGGCCCCTTTAAATACTAGAAAGTCATTCGGTCTACGTCAGAGCGGCGAAGTGCGGCGACAGGCATCGTAGGCAGGGCGTCCTTTGACGTTCTCGCCGCGTTCGATGTGAACGCAGGGTAAGAGTAAGCTTTGCTGCATTTACTGTATATTCACAGTGTTAAGCTAGGGACACTTTTGATAGGATCTGATTTTTATTTAGTCACTTGTCAAGACTGGCTAAGTAAACCCTAAAAACTGCAGAACAGTCTGTTTCATTGTTATTAAAAACTTGATAACATCACTTACCTGGCTCTCTCCTCTCAGATGTGGAGAGGTCTTTCCTCAGTGATCGGTCCAGACGCGTCAGACTTGAGCCCTCTGAGCTCCCACCTTTCTTGCCCTGATTACATCTAAGAGAAGTCCGAGTGAGGGCTGAAGCAAAAAGGTTAGTGTGGTGGGAGCCTGAGTCCTGTTCGTCATTTGGTGAAGCATGATCTTCATCCTCACTGTCCGAGCAACCCACAGAGCTGTGCACATGCCCGTCAGAGAACGGCCCCTGTCCAAGAGTCTGATTGTGGGAGAGTTTGGAATAATCAACATCGTAGCTGCCGATTCGGAACCAGGAGTCTGCAGGATGGTGCCCCCGATTCCCCTGGCCCAAGGACAATCTTGAAGGCAACAAACAGGACATAGAGGCTTCTTTCTGCTTGTACCTTTCTGCTGAGGATGACGAGGAGGAAGACGGGGAGTTGCCAGAAGTGGCGGCTGTTTGTTTGTTTACGCTGGAGTCAGCTGAGCTATCTGGACCATACCCACAATGCTTGAGTGATTCCATGCTTCCTCCTCTCCTCGTTCTCTCCACTCTTCCTGCTCCTATACCATCGACTCCATTTCTTCCTCCTCCACCACCACCACCACCACCACCAACTCCTCCACCGTCATCACCCTCTTCCTCTCCACAGCGATCACGATGTTTATGTCTGTGCTTGTGTTTGTGGTGCCAACTGAATGACAATTCTGAAGACATAGGAGGGTACAGCACCCCCGAACGCCCCCCACTGAGATACTCTTGTCGTAGAAGCTTATGTTTTTTCTTGTGGAATTTAGAAGGGTTGAGAAGCAGGTGGGGAGGGTGATGGTGATGATGAACATATGAAGGAGGAGGCGGTGGAGGGAAGGACGGACTATGGTGGCCATGGTGAGATGAGGCAGAATGTGGAACCTGGTGGTGAGGGTGAGGGTACAGTGCACTAGCTGGGGGATAACCCCGATAATAACCAAGTCCAAGAGGAGCTGATGAATATGGAACACCATAGGAAGGATGATAGAACCCTCCACTTGTTAGAGGGAACCCTAGCCCAGGAACAAAAGGCACCTCTGACATTGACTCTCGAAGCTTAGGGGGTCTTCCACGCTTTTTCTTAAGATCAGGCTTACGGACATAGTGCAGAGAATCGCATGGGTAGGCTGGGTGGGGTGAGTAGTACCCACTAAAGTTAATCCTGAAGATTGTGGGTAAAAGGTCTCTATGCAAATAATGATGAGTTGCGGGGTTGGTGCCACCACCAATGCTACTGCCGGCTCTGGTACTACCCAAACCAGCCCCATGACTTGTGCCAGATGTTCCAGCACTGAGACCCAAGCTGCTGCCCAGACGAAGAACAGGTGTGCGGTGTGAAATCCGTATTCCACAAAGCCGCACGCATATCTCATCAAGCTCAGCCAGGAAGTCAGGATCTTGTCTGCGTGACCGCAGCTGCAAGTACTTCTTCTTGCGCTTGCGTTTCTGCCTTTTCAACTTATCATAACCTGGGCATCCATGACCACGCCGTTTGCACTTATGTTTATGCTTCTCCTTGTGGCCCACTAGTGCCGAAGCAGGAGCCAATGGATGTGGTCGTCGTGGATCAGCTGATGACCTCTCTCCAAGTGGAGATGGTGTGGGTGAAGGGCAATCAAGAAGAACAGTAGACGAATGTCTCCTACTGCCTCTTGGGTTATGCCCTACCCCGATACCCACTGATGACCCCATCATTCCAGGCATTAGTAGCCCATTGGTCATACTCTGTGAGATACCCAACCCAGGTAACCCACTAGCACTCCCAGCCTTCTCCCCACGATCTGATGTACTGTTGTTGTCTGTTCCAATACCACTGTCGCTAGGCACGGTCTCCTCACTGTGAGACTCACTGACTGGGGAAGGCGTGGCCTCTTTCAGCTCACTAAGAGGAGCAGGGGATGTAGGCAATAGGGGCCTGGGAGGTGAGAGCTTGCGGCAGTGGTAATGTTGTCGGTAGTGGTGGTGGTGGTGATGGTGACCTCTGCAAGAAGGCTTTTTCTGCGAGGAGTGTGAAGACGCCGAACCTCCCAAAGAACGTGGGGAGGGTGCTGAAAGAGTCGGTGGGGTAAAGGGAAATGAGTGGTGGCTACAGTGTGAGTGGGGCATCAAGTGGACTGACCCGGGCTCCACAAAACTAGCGTCGCTGATGGGGCTTTGCCCCCCACTAGATTGGGAAAGTGAGGGGGAAGGAAATATGTCAGAGGGGGGAATCTGGTTTTGCTGGTTTTGTGAAACCAAGGACTGATGTGAGTGATGTGGGGAGGAAGTGTTTGGGGTCAAAAAGGGTTCAGGTGGGGGTGTAGGGGCACCCGGTGAATTGTTGGCTGGTGCTTTTGGCTTGCGGCCCCTTCTTTTACCCATGTATATAGTCCCTTTTTTGCTTACATTGATTTGAGGTCCCAGTTTGCCACCAAATGTTGCAGCAAGGGTTGAGAGAGACTGTGAAGCAGAAGCTACTGTCCCTGACATACTTGTAGTTTTGGGAACCTCTGGCTCAGTTCCCGATCCTGAGCCCAACAGTATCTGACTGAGAAGCCTCTTACGCTTCACAGTCTTCATCTTGTTGATCTTGCCTATAATCGTCTTCATTATGAGCTGCCCATTGCCTTTGTTGTGAAAACCCTTATCACCTGCAGCAGTATCACCAGGCTCTGGAGCAAGTGTTGGAGGCTGGGTCTCCTGCGGCAGGGTTGGAGGTAAGCGTTTTGGTCTTCCTCTTTTGCGTGGCATGGGTTTAGGAGGATTCAGATCCACCTCTGGGTGCAAAACAGGGGGATCCTGCTCCTCTTTGGACATGGAGTAAACTTTTTGGGGAGTAACTTTGAGAGGCAAACGACCACGTGCAGGTGCATCCAGTGTTGGCATTTTGGATTTGGGCCGCCCCCTTTTCTTGGGTGGTGGTGAATAGAATCCAGGGAGCACGCGATTAGCATTGGGGGGCCTTCCTACAGGTCGACGAATAGGTGGGGAAGATGAAAGGTCTGTAGGCAGTATGGTGCATTTGGTTTGACTAGGAGTGGCGTCTTCTATTGCTCTTTGTGTGCGACTGACTGCTTTCGTCCAGCGAGGTCTTCGACCCCGTCGTTTCTTAAGAGGCTTAGAATCCTGTTCTGTCGGAGATCCAGGGGATGCAGGGTCATGGTCATCACAAAGCGGTGAAAAACTGCTGCTAGAACTGGTAGGGATAGGAGGAGAAGCAGTGTGTTTGGTGGACTCAGCAGGGCTATGATCCCCACTTGTTCGACTTTCTTGTGCAGGACTTCGTTTAGATGGACTTAAGCTTTTTCCCCCCTCTCCTCGAGGTGCAGAGAACAGCCCCTTCTCTTTAGTGTCCTGTTTCCCTGACAATGCTGGGGAAGAGCCTTTGCTCATTTCTCTGGGACTGAAAATGTCCTTGTCCCTCTCTTTCTCTCTATCAACTGATTCATCTGTTCGTGAGGGGCTTGCAGTAATCCTTGACCCAAGGGAGACAGGCATCACCTGGTGGCTGATCCCACTCCCTATTCTCTCTAAGGAAGAGGAGAAGAGAGAAGGTGTGGATGAATGTGGCCCAAGGCGAGACTGTGATTTTATTCCATTGCTATTATCATCATCGTTGCTATCAATATTGGATGTTAAGCGGCTGTTGCTATAAGACACTACAGGAATGTTGTTGCTGCTGGTACTGTTGCTACTTGTAATGTCCTTTGAAAGTCCACCAGCTTCCTCTTTTCTAGGTATGCCAGATAACTTCTCCAGGATACTGTCTTTGTTTCGTGAGCCATATGGACGTCCTGGGGGCCGTGACACGGGTGGAGGAGGGGCAAGGTGAGCTACTCGGGAATATGTGTTCCTGTTGGCCATGGCCCGCTCAGGCCGTTGCAAATTGGAGATCAGGGGAGGCGAGCTGCTGTGTGGTGGAGCTGGGGTTACTTTCCGAACTTTAGGCTTAGGACACTTAGTAGGTGGGCAGGTGGCTATAAGCTGCGCGAGTTTCTCAGTGACTGTAGGAGCACCCCAGATTGGAGCTCCTCTTTCTTGCTCCCTCTGGTTATCTGTGTAAATGTATTGAGGGGGCTTTGTGACTCCATCAGTTTTGGGGTCATGTGGAGACGCACTGGGGGGAGGAGTTAGTAGTGAATGAGCTGGTGGGTTGTTTTGGGGTACCAGGCTCTTCTTTCCAGAGGAGTGTGATTTGCCGTCCGATACAGGGCAGTGACTGTTAAGGGATTTTTCTGAAGATGCAAGGGTTTTCACATCAGCCTTTCCTTCTGACTTGCAAGTCATCTTCGGGGGACCCTATTGAGAGAGGTAAAACAACAATTAAAGTATTTCCAAAACTAAACAAGTGGGATGGATTTAACATGATCCAAAAAAAAATAATCTTTTTTTTCTGAGAAATCAATATTACAGACATATGAAAAGAGGAAAGTGAGACTTCCAGGGGCAATACACTGACAGAAAAAAAAAACATAATCAAAGGAAAGAAAGAAATGAGAACAAGAAAGCATGTAGATATCGGGGCCTGATTTTCATCTTGGGATTGAAGGTATTTGGCATGATTTTAATCATTCCCATATTACAAACCAAGCCCAGCATTTGTACTACGGAAAATTCCTGCACAGATTTATCAGCTATACAGATACCGAGATATAAAACGACTAAATGAAATGAAGAGAAAAAAACAACAACTGATAAAACAATTTAGTGTATTTGTAGGCTGTGGTTATCCATCCAACTTTTCATTCTCTCTCTCTCTCTCTCTCAACACTATTTTGCATGTAGCACAGGCATCTTATTTGTGAGGGGAAAAAAAAAACACCACACTAAAAGTTTGCATAATCTGTCTTATAACTATAGGCTTAAACATGACAATAACACGGTACATCGGCAAAAGTATATGGACACCTGGCCATCCCACCCACATTTCCCTTCACTGTAAGGCACTAATGTCCTTCCCAGAAGAGTGGAGATTCCAAAAATAAATCCTTTGTTGTTTTAGTAATGAGGCACAAGCACATGTGAGTGTGACTGTCAAGTGTCCACAAACCTTTGGGCATAAAATGTAAATTCGTACATCTCTTAAGCATTGGAATAAACAAATTCAATTGGTTGAACCAAAATTTTAAAAACCTGCCATAAATTTTAGCTTCCCCCCTTTAATCAATATTTTAGCAGAATGATTATGTAACTCTTTTTTTTTTTAATTCAATTTCAAAAACGCCACATTGACAACCTTACCCTCTTAGCAGGGGTATTCCCATTCACAGGAGTTTCAGGGCTGGTGGTTGTGGAAAGCGGAAGAGAAGGGGTAGTAGGTGCAGTATTTGACGGATGGACTGATGACTGAGGCGCTCCCGGGTTAACAGCGGAGTCCTTTTCTGCTTCTTTACTGTGTGGTACACCAGGAGTGCTGCCACTGCCGTCGGAAGGTCCCACTCGGCGACTGCCTCGTCCGCCACCTCGGCTCCCAGGTCTGACCGTTGCTCTGAAGGCTGGCCGGCACACGTAGTTCTCGAGGATTTTAGGTGGCTTTTTCATCCGCTTGGCCTGGACGCCTATCTTAAGCTTGACGTTGCCTTCTGAGTAGCTCGTCTCTTTGACAGAGAACTGCTGAGCCTGCTGTTGCTGCTGCTGGTCGCCGGCACCGCCCTCCGGATTGCACTGGACGGCGGCCGACGGCGCATCTCTTTCCTTCTCTCGCTTCTTTTTGTCATCTTCATCGTCCTTCTTCCCACCTCCTCCTTCCTTCTCACACTCAACTGGTAGGGCATTTGCGGGGAGAGGAGGTGGTGTGGTGGGTCCTCCTTGTGTCCTCTGATCCATTGATGTTAGGAGAAACAGAGAGGGGCTGAGCAGTGCGTGCTCGCAAGAAGTACAGAACTGGGGGGTGCAGGATCCAGTTGGAAGTGGATAATGAGGGGGGGATATAGTGATAGATGCTGGGTTGAAGCAGGGTTGTCCTTTCCTGGCTGCCCAGCCCTCGTCACCTTCAAACTGGCGAGAAAGACATGAAGCAATCGGTTAAGATACATGTATGGCTAAAAGTAATTCTAAAAGTAGACTAAAACTATAAAAACTGTAAGCAATAAGGAAAAGTCTGACTGCTGTGGATCCTTAAATTTTGTCTTAACATCTCAAATAAAGATCCAGATTTCCTTTAGCATCAAAATTTCAGTTCGAGTCAAGGCGTTCATACTCCAACTTGACAAATTGCTCTGCTTTGTCTTCCGACGTTTATGAACAAAGCCAGAGTGTTGGCAAATCATTAACCTACATCACAGTCACTGGAACAACTGGCCTGGTAACAAATGCATGCTGGGTAATACAAACAGTGATCATAAATCAATCAAATTAACACCCCCCCCACTTCATTTCATATTTCATAGTTATCGATTTGTCTGTTGCTGGAAACGCTGGTTTATTTTGCAGCATCAGAGAGCAAGATGAATACACAAAACATTATGCAAAACCACCAACGTCAAAAAAAAAAATTGACATGTTCCAGGTGAAAATGTAAATTATTAGTTCTTGAGTTACACAGTGCATTTCGTTACTGTGTGTTAGTGTCAGAAAAAGATGGAAATCACCTGTTTGTTATCGCACCGCTCTATGTATGTATATCAGCCAAGCCATTCTGTCTGGTTCAGCTCCCACGGGTAGGCAAAAAAACATCTGAAACCTAAACTGGGGGTTGTGGTTCAGGAGGCCCGAATCACCATCCTTCACTTCCTTCACTTCAATTCCTGTGCACACCTGACCATATCGAGCATATATGATTCTTCTCACAAAATTTATTAAAGAAGAAATTTTGTCAGTTTTGAATCATGCTTCTTTTGTGTGTGCTGATTCATGCATCGCCTCCAAAAATTGATTTTGAAATAGTTTATCATCATAGAGATGCATCAGTTGATCAGAAAGTGGCCGAAATTAGCTGTTTTTCAGCTTCATCAGACATGGCTGCTCACGTTGGACAAAACCGATTCCGTACCTGGAGTGCACAAGCTTCCGAATGCTGCAACAGACACATATCTATTATAAGTTGCTCGCGTTAAAAATCCTTCAATCTGCGTTTTTTTGCAAGCAAATTTCCCGCGTGCTTGCAACTGTTCAACGCGCACTCAAGACTCTGCATCAAAGCTCAGCTGAGATAGTACTGACATCCCGTGTGGTACTATCACAAGTTTTTTTTTAAATAATAATGATAGCGGATGACGGAGACGCATGCTGCTTAGTAACAATGTAGTTTTTTGTTTGATTTAATTTGAAGTTTAAATGTTAAACTCTTGTACAGTATTTGAAGTTTGTAGTGTTTAAATATTGCGCTCGGTTTTTAAGTGAGAAAAGATTATAAATGTCGTAAGGAACTAATTATGTTCCATTCAGATGTGAAGCTGTTGAATAAAGTGAAGATATAAAACTTTCTGATTTATCACTTTTGTAAAATAAATTGTAAAACAAACAAAAAAATCTGAAAAAAAATGTAAGTCACAGTTCACGTCCTGAGTCGTAGGCGGATTTTTCTAATAATAGTAACTAATAATTGTTCACTGGCTTTTTTCGTGGCAATGAACAATATTTTATGTTTCAATGATAAACTATAAAAAACAATATAATTGACTAATTCTGTCGCATAGATGTTAACTAAAAATGTGGCTAAATTTCCATATAATATATAATACTATACAATTTTTTAGTACTGTAGAAAGAACACAAAGCGACTGTAGAAAACAAAACACGGCTTGTGATAGTGAATTATTACCGTATTTACCCTACAGTACTTTATACCAAAGAAAACGCGTTGCATGAATTATAGTACATATAGAGGGGTAACATCTGTATTTCACATCCTAGCACTGCGAGAGACACAGCAGGACAGTATACACGTTTACCTTTCTATTCTGTTTTTTTTGGAAGGGTAATGTATTCAGCAGAGTCTGAAATAAAACTAAAGTGTTTTAGAAGCATATTTAGGGTTTAAACTATAAAATATTTTTAAACTATAAAAATATATTTTTTTACTACATCAAAAATGTCTGCGATTCACAGGTGCTCTAGAATGTAGAATGTCTTCATCAGTGTCCCGTCACTGGACCCTGTTGTGTCCTGTCCAAGCATGCCTGTCCACGACACGGGCTTAATGAAGACATGTTGTGTTACGGTTGAAGTCGAAATCTCTCACTGCTTTGATTGAAATCTACGATTCTCTACGATGAGAGAAGCTCAAAAACAAACACCTAGAGGGGCTACACATTCCCAGCTACCATGACCGAACCCTTTTGTCGGTCAGTGACGCCCCGACGCACACGAGTCCAAGCATCCTGAGGAACACGTCTAATCACGTCTAATAGCGCTGTCGCTGATTTAAATGTCAGAATCGCATGACGCGACAGTATCCTACTCCCTTTAACATTTCAAAGCAGCTCCAGATGAAGGTCTGCGCAGGAACAGGTGGTTTCTGTTGTTGAAATCATCGAGAGGCAAGTCAGAGCTGTGACCTCGGCGCGCACACGGGCCCCTCCCACCAGGAGTCACGGGACCTGGCTGGCTTCTGCGGTCCTGCTGTGTGATCGCCAATCAAAACAGCGGTGATGGAGGAAGAGAAAGAGGCAGAATACCAAAGTACGGGCATGCGTACGGCTCTCCTAATGCCCTGCTAAGGGCAAATCAAAGCCTTGACAACAGACCAGAAACGCATTCTGGTCTGCGGAGGGATTACTGCCAGTGCTACATGATTTCTCGTCTCGCATGTTTATTACGATTACTCAGAAACGTATCGCTTTAAAAAAAAAACAAAAAAAAACAATAATGTAATTTCTGTCGAATGACATCAGGCTCCTTTCTGCTGTACTACGAGTACACCAACCCCATGTTTAATATCCATCGCCTTTTCCCTCTTACTCACTTGTACTCGCTTCTTACTCACTTGGAAAGCTCACAGTACAGCGGTCAAAGCTGCTGTGTTCTCGGTAATCGAAAACACATTTTCTCCCGCGCACCCTCCCTTCTTCTCTTTCCTCCGTCTATCCCTCCCTTAGTGACAATCATTTTCTTATTTCCTAAGTGTTCTTGGCTCTACAAACTTATTCACTACATAGTTATTAAGTCACGTTCTCTCTCCCTCACTCTGTCTCTCTCTCTCTCTCACACACACACACTGCTCGTTTCTAAGGAGTGAAACCTTTCTCTAAAAAATTGCTGTGGACAAAAAAAAAAAAAGTCAATCGCTGTGTGCTTTTTTGGCTAAGAAGAAGAAGAATCTTAAACCCACACTTTCTGTGGCGCTTGAAAGTTTGTGTATCGTGAGTTTTCATTCACGGCTTTCCAGACATACGCGCTGAAACATATTCTTTGTTCCTGTAACCGCACACGTAACAAAAGAACGCCACAAAGCCTCTTCTTTCTCTTATCCTGACTTTCACTTTAAAGCCTGAGGTTTTAGCACCGCCGCCACCGATCCCTCATGCCTCAGACAAGACCATCAGACGGTTCCGGCCCTGACGTCCTGAACGAAACCATAAATCACATCATTCTCGAAACCGAGAGCCTGACATCGATGATGTCATTCTCAGCGCTTATCTCTCGCTTGCATAGTTTCTGACATTAAACAGAAGGACAGTGCTGTTATTACAGCGTTTTTTTGGCCTCGCCACAAATATCAGCCATGTACGTTGAGAACGACAATGTCTGGCAGCATAAAGATCGCCACGCAGGATGTAAAACCCATGAGAGAAACTTTTCAGATGACTGTGGAACAATGCACGACTCAAGCCTTTAAGGTATAACTATTACTCAATAACTTAAACTCAAATTTATGTTATTTGTTAACCCATTGACCCCTTTTTTTAATCTCTAGGACAACCTTACGTTGTGTTCAAGTCAAACTGGGACTCGTGATGGAATTTCTGGTGAATGAAGGTTAAATGTTTACCCGTAAGACGTTTCCACAAGACGTTTAAAGGCGTTCCTGGGAGGCCGGGACGTGGTTTCAGACGTGAATCAGACAGGCAGTCTGATCACGACTACAGAAAAAAAATTTCTACCTTGATGGTATCCAAGCACTAGAGAAATACTGGGATAAGTGCATAAGTGTAGCAGGGGATTATGTACAGACTTTCATAACTGCATCATTAGACTGCTCAATCAAAAGTCCTGGTTTGACTTGAACACCTTTCGGATTAAAAAATAATAATAATAAGCGCTCTCAGGCTACTGATTGTGGTTAATTTTAAGATTTCATCCTCATTAGGTCTCAGGGCGTTTTATCTGTAAAACTGTTTTGTGAGAGTTCTAAACAAATAAAATCAATGTGAAGTAGATCAAAGCAGGGTCATGTAGAAGGTTTACCAATATACTATATTAAGAACAAAACTTAAAAAATAAATAAACAATTAATTCAAAAAACATACAAAATGTTGATTTGGCTGAATTCCTCTGACCCGAACCAAAGCAACAAACAAAACAGGCAGTATCAATTTAGATCAGATTTAGAAACCGGTCAGTTACAGTGTCATGTCACGCTTCGATCTCGCTGATAGCTATGTACCGTAGCAAGATAAACAAAGCACGCGTAATCTGCGCAAAATTAGTCCTGCGCTGTTGGTCAAAAACACAAAGTGGATAAAGTTTATAGCGTCTCATGATCACGTGATTCCTAGCGCAAAAAAATTTTACTTTTATAACTATAGATTTTTTCATTCATTGATACTATTAATACATGTTGCATAATGTTAATGAAATTATTACCTTCTCTATAATATCATGGTTTGACTTCTAATAAAAAACTACACGTTTGTCCATGACCATAATACTTCTTTCTCACGACTGATCAGACCAGATGTGAAATTTCATAGTCACATTTCTATCAGTAATTTTATATCTTATAAACTCAACTGCTACAACTTTTCCCTGCGACAGCTTATTTATTTGTCTTTTAAAAGGAGAGTTTATTTATATAGTGCCAATTTGAAAGCTTCGGTGACCTTTTAATCCTGCTAATACCATCCACATTTCCGTCTCACGTTTCAAAAGACATGAGAGAGAAAGAGTGAGAGAGAGAGCGAGAGAGAGACACACGGGACAGAGTTTTACAGAGTTTAACAGCTGAGTTTTGTCAACACGTTTTGTCCGTGTTGCGTATATATAGGCTTGTGTGAAAGTGACTTGGGAGTTGCTTGTTAACGTATGCGTTTAATATATCACATTAAAGGACTGAAGGAGGTTACGATTCATTAAAACAAGCTCGTAAAAAAAGAAGAAAAAAAAGACTCCTGTGTATATAAGACACTAGTGCAGGACAGAGCTGAGCTGCTCCGGGCAGCTACAATGATTCATCTTTTCATAGATTTATTTTAATAACAATGACAAAAACTATCGATCACTTTCAGAGAAAGGTTTTAAAGTCTGTCTTCAGTTGAATAGATTCCCTCAGGAGCAATTTCACACGCACTGGATCTCATTTACTAATCGTTAAGGAAAGTTGTTTGGTGAAATAAATAAAAAAAATTAAGCCTGATACAGATGATAATTACCAATTGTAACAGTTTGAAACAGATCGTTTTTGCTTGTAACGACGCCCACAAAACTCCATAAAAGGGCATGTGCCCAGACAGCTGGGAGCTTGAAATGAACCGTCAAGGGCAAAAATCTAAAGGAGATTTTTTTATTCACGTCCATGCCAAAAACAGTCATAATAATAATATTGCATAATTTCTTTTACTTTAATTAAAAACTTGTTTTATTTTCCTTTAACATATACATTTGTCTAATCTTTCTTTTATTTTACCAGCATAAGGATGCGTGTTGTTTTCAGGGGGGAAAAAACAAAGCTCTTCTTTTGATATGGTAAGTTGCATTTGATAGAGGCGTCGGTGAAACATAACTGAAAACAAACATTTTAACCATAACAGTGTTTTCTAGATTAGATTTTTTTTTTTTAATAATAATAAAAAACACTTAAGTAACCTGTGCAAACATGTGATTTGACATAGATCAAGTCAAGGTTGAGATTAATTTAAATGAGGAAAAAATAAAATTTGTAAAACTCATGAGAACTGGTTTTTTCTTTTCTCCAAGGATTTTCAAGAATTTCTGTGACAATATCGTACACATATTCGTTCACATCCGATGTGATCGAGTTTCAAAGTTGAACGGTTTAGATATTTTTAACTGGCTATCATTTCACCGTCAAATGTTTTTACGACAAGCTTTTAAACTCCAACTGAAAGTATGCAGCGGAGGAAGAAAAGGCCCAGGCGAGCCGTGAGTTGCCTTGACAGCCGCTGACATTGCTAGGGCAGTGAGGAGGAGGGGGGTAGGGGGGGGTCAAGGGTCAAAGGTGAACGAAAGGTTCCAGACGTCATTTAGCATGTCGCTTTTACTTAACATTAGTGACGGGGTCAAAACATTAGGTCACTTTGAAAACTAACACACACACACACAGTTATTAATACCTTTTCAACCCAAACAGACCGGAGGAAATGTTTTTTTTTTTTTTTTTACACCCCCCCCCACACACACACAGCAGACTTTTATTTAATCAGATTCCAGCTGAACATCAAAATTACAGATGCCTAATAAATAAAAAGCTTAATAATAAATACACCAGCATGTGTGCGTGTGTGCTTTTATTATTTCCCCTGCAGATGTTTTGCAGGAATGACCTACACACACCTCCTTAACAGTCAACACACACACACACAACTTCTTCCTTCTGCTGTACACCCATGCTGAACGAATCACAAGGAAAGTTGGAAACGACTTACCCTGGTTTGTTTTTAAAGGTCAAAGACGAGCTTTCACATCATTCAGATTTATTCCTCTTGAGTGGCAGCATGTTTCCTTTAGTAAACTGCTGAGCTGATGTCCCAAACAAACACGCAAACAAACACAAAAACAGAGAGGGGTGAGAAAAAAAATAAAAAATAAAAAGATGAAAATCCTGGAGGGACCTTAGGAAATAATCCGGATCGTAGAAATGGTTTTAATAGATCTGGAACTGGATTCTCTTCTCAAACACGAAATCACAACAGTAACCTCTCAAACCTTAAACGTGCAGCAATAACATTAACACTAAAGTGTTATTAGATTGTAATAATAATGATAATAACGTACGCAGTAATATGGATCTTAGAATGGTTCACTACTCGACACGCAGTATATATATATATATATTAGTAGTCATGATGCTACTTTTCTCTTCAGCTACAGTAGCTACTCACACTGGGGCTAGCTATCATTTTTCAGGGTTTGCCTGCAAGGTGGCCTTCCTTCCTTCCTACCAACGTGGCAGTAACCCACATGACTTAATCGTGTCATTTTCATGATTGAATTCAGTAAACAAATCAGATCTATTCTCGTGGAAAAAACACGCCGACTGAATGCTGCTGGAGGAGGAATCATCAATCCTGTCAGTGGCACATTGCTGACACGGCTAGCTTGGCTAACTCTTGCAGCGCGAGCAAGCAACGTAGCGTAGCGTAGCCTAGCGTAGCTTAGCTTAACCCGACAACCTGGCTACAACTAGCTTAGCAAACTATCATTCCTGAGTAAATGACAGTGATTCGACTTTAAAAAGCTCGCCCAAAAAGGCCGAGCTAAAACCGAGCGCGGGGATTAGAAACCCGAGTGTATAGGGTTATTAAAAATAACACGAACTGTCAACAAAATGGCGGCCGCGTTGAATCAACAGAAACCCGAAATGGATCTCTCTCTCTCTCCCTCTCGCTGCCTCGAATTTCTTCTGCGAATTTATCGTCTTCGGAGTTGTTGTTGTTTTTTTACCCGTAATATCCTGAAATGTCTCCAGGCTTTCCTTCGTCCAAGGGTGGTGTGTTTAAAGGCGTGAGAAAGGGCCTGTGCCCGTTAATCGGCGGGCCTCCATGTCTGATGAGCCCGTAGCGTTTCTGTCAGTACAACACGGGCATTCTCCCAGTGAGAGAGGAGGGAGGGGAGGAGAGGAGAGGGGAGGGAGGCATAGGGACACACACACACACTGTGCTTGTATATGTGTATATGTTTGTGTGTGTGTGTGAGAGAGAGAGAGAGAGAGAGAGAAAGAGAGAGAAAACGCAGAATGTTTCCTCTTTCTCCCAGATAAACGTTTTAATTCTGCGTCTCTCCCAAAATGGCGGCCGTTTCCTAGCAACACGAAAGTCTACGCGACTATACTACGTATAAAATATGTATTGTGTTGATTATATTCTTTTTTTCACGCGAACACTTGGAACACAATAATATGTTATTAATAAAAAAATATTATTATTATTATTTTATCATTATTGTTATTATTATTATTAATAGTGTGCATGATGGTTGTTATGACAAGTTTACGAAGAGCAATGAACGTGTCTGCGACTCCCACAGGAATGAATTTGAAGTCGCGCGAGGAGGTGTTGGCGGGGGGGGAGACACACTCGCGCGCGCACACATATGTATGGGCTCGTGCGCGTGTGACCGTTTACACTCGATGTTTTTCCACGCTCGCGCCTATTCTAGCTCGCCCATTGGCTGAAAGTAAAAAAAAAAAAGAAAGTGGGCGTGGCTTTAGCGTTGCTCAATCCTCATGCCTAGTTACATGTCCTCCACACACACATGCACACACATACACAGACGGTCCTAGCTGAGTTATTTATTTTATTTAGATAGAAGCCAGATTACAGGGTTTAGCAAGTTGTTGCGCTAAATCTTTTAAAGCGTTATGCATCAGATAACAGTCCACGTGTAATACCCATAGAATAATGAGCTTATAACTGAAAATCTATATAAATAAGAAATCTGAGAAAGATTTGGTTCGGTCATTGGGCAGAACTCTTTCAAGTCTTTCAATGATATCTTTACGTTTCATACATTGGAGGACCCGAAACAGAAAATTTTCTGTCTGGATGTCTGTATATCTATCTGTATGTCTGTCCAGTCAGCTTTTGTCACAGCATCATGCAAAATTGTTTTTTCCCTCAAGGTGCGCGTAGGTATACACGTCACTCAAAGGGGGCCAATCAACGCAATAATTTGCTGTGTATAAACATATGCGGAAGACACAGGAATGACCGGAATGACCCTACAAGCTGCAATCCTCACAAAACAGAAACAAAAGCGTGGCACAGCATGGCTTACTCCAAAAAAAAAAGGAAAGTAGACTATGAAAACTGCATCTTCAAAGATGCATAGACAGATCAATGTATGGGTAACACCAATGAAAGTTTAATGTTTGTCTAATATGTTCGAAACCGTAGTGCTTATAACAAGCAGTTATGTGAAGCGCCACTGTGAGATAAAATATAGGTCATTATAGCAAACAAATCCGCAGTCCAAGGTGAGGGCGTGTAAATACCCGAACAGAGAGTCCGTTGTTATGCATTAAAATTCCCCCCTTTTGTGCACATTGCCCCGCCCCCACACACATAATTACTATAAAGATATCCAATTACAACATAATTTTATCACGCAACAATGTCTGAACAAAATTGAATGAGTGAAATCACAATGTTTGATAAAACGATGAACAGTTATGTCCCGGACTTAATAATCTACTTTAAAATTAGCTACTACAACCAATAATAACTAATAATTCATTAGTATGTTGTAGGGCCTCCTTTTGCGTTAAACAGCATCAGTTCGTCTTGGGAATGAGAGATGCAATTCTTCTTGCAGAATCGTGGCCAGTTCACTATGTGATGCTGGTGGAGGAAAATGTTTCCTGACTCGCTCTTCCAAAAAACACCCCAAAGTGGCTCAATGATATTTAGATCTGGTGACTGTGCAGGCCATGGGAGATATTCAACTTCACTTTCATGTTCATCAAACCACTCTGTCACCACTCTTGCTGTGTGTATTGGTGCATTATCATCCTGATAAACGGCACCGCCTTCAGGATACAATGTTTCACCCACTGGGTGCACATGGTCCTCCAGAGAGGTTCGGTAATCCTTGGCAGCAACGCGCCCATCTAGCACAAGTATTGGGGCTAGGGAATGCCATGATATTGCTGCCTAAACCATCACTGATCCACTCTGGGCATGCAACAGTCAGGGTGGTACGCTTCTTTGGGGCTTCTCCACACCGTAATTGTCCCGGATGTGGAAAAGACAGTGAAGGTCGACTCATCAGAGAACAATACACGTTTCACATTGTCCACAGGCCAAGATTTTCGTTGCTGGCAACAGCAACTGAATCCAACGTTTGGCATTGGCACGAGTGACCAAAGGTTTGGCTATAGCAGCCCGGTCATGTACACTGACCCTGTGGAGCTCCTGACGAACAGTTTTGGTGGAAACAGAAGAGTTGAGGTGCACATTTAATTCTGCAGTGAGTTGGGCAGCTGTGGTTTTATGTTTTTTGGATACAATCCAGGTTCGCACCCGGACTTCCCTTTCAGACAGCTTCCGTCCTTTTTGGTGGTACGCCGACATTACCCTGGATACCGTGGCTCTTGATACATCACAAAGACTTGCTGTTTTGGTCACAGATGCGCCAACGAGACATACACCAACAATTTGTCCTCTTTTGAACTCTGATGTGTCACCCATAATGTTGTGTGCATTGAACTATTTTAAGAAAAACTGTGCTGTTACTCTGCTAATTAAACCTTCACACACTGTTCTTACTGGTGGAATGTGCAATTAATGACGATTGGCCACCAGCCTTTCAAATTTAGCCATTAAACCTCCAACATTAAATTGAACAGTGTTGGCCTCCGAGTGGCGCAGTGGTAAAGTGATCTTATCATCCGGAATCTTATCATGAGATCCCAACAGCTGCACCACTGTTGTCAGGTCTTCATCAGAAGTGAATCTTCATCCTCAAGGTATCAAAACATGTGGAAGTCCAACAGAGCGAGATCAGGACTATCAGGACTAAACATGGAGTAGATATTTACAAAGTACTTCATTGCATATACTGTACAAAGTGAAAGACCATGACGCATTTGGATAGCAGTTCACTGTGTTTTATCTGAGCCTTAGGCTTCAGCTCCTCAATAAGCATATCACAGTAATGAGAACTGTTGATTGTTGAATATTATTTCCTGATAATGTTCCAATACTGGCACTTGAGAATCCAGAAAAAAAAAAGGTAAGCATTGTTGAACTTTCCAGCTGAAGGTTGACTTTAAAATTTTTACTTGTTCAGCGATTGAGAATGTTTCCATTCCAAAATTGTAGTGATGAAACCATGACTTGTCACCAGTAATGATTTCTTTAGAGTATCGTGCAAATTTTGTTTGCAGTATGGAAAGCGCTGATAGGACTGTGCGACCAACATACAATACGTTTAAATATAACCGTTAGTTGGTCAGCAGTTACTGTATGTTGTTCATTGATTGTGGTGCAGGTTGTTCCAGGTTTCTACAACTATTTTCCTGAAAAAGCAGCTAATGCAGTCCATGAAAGGTGTTCGAATTTGCCAGATATACACTCATTTGCACATTCATTCAATCGTTATGATAATTTGCATATCAAACTGTGTTACATGAAAGGGAAAGATTAAGAATAGAAGAAAGCAGAATAGAAGCTTTTCTTTGTCAGAATAAAACTGAGAAAAAAATCAATTTTAACTTATTCATTTTTGAGAAAAATACTTTGGCAACAGCATAACAAACTACATATTTGCATGTTTATAATCAGTGAGTAAGCAGATTGGTAATAGAAATGACAGAAGCGGTTACGGTTGGAAAAATCTCAGTTTTATTACTTTTAAATATAACCAAAAAACAAAGAAGAGTTTAAAACAAAGAACCATTGAAATGTTACGTTGTCTGCTTGTATGCACTTAAATTGTGGTTTATGCAAATTCTGTTTTTAGGTCAACAGACAGTCATGAAAAGCATCTTACTGCATGATGTCCTATTTGTGTGTGTGTGTGTGTGTGTGTGTGTGTGTGTGTGTGTGTGTGTGTGTGTGTGTGTGTGCATGTGTGTGCATGTGCGTGTGTGTGTGTGTGTGTGTGTGTGTGTGTGCATGTGTGTGCATGTGCGTGTGTGTGTGTGTG
>QMIH01000120.1:378977-410680 GCA_003987875.1 Clarias batrachus
ATACATACATACATACATACATACATACATGCATACATACATACATACATACATACATACATACATACATACATGCATACATACATACATACATACATACATACATACATGCATGCATACATACATACAGCAAAACCTTTTTTAAGTAAGCTTTATTAAAAGCTGAGACTGAAACAATTCTTAATCAACTTTAACAAAAAATAAGTTTATACATTATACAAGTCAAAGCAAGAGTTTTGATTGTGCAGAATAACAGAACACAGTTATGAGAGAAAAAAAACTTCCTTTATTTCTCTATATAGTCCCCTGCTGCACTAATGCACTTATCCCAGTGTTTCACTAGTGCTTGGTGCTTGGACACCATCAATGTAGAGAGCCATGATTGGACTGCCTTCTTCACGTCTGAAACGCTGGCCTCCAAGGAACTCCTTTAATGGCCTAAACATGTGGAAATGGCTCGGAGCGAGGTCAGGACTGTACAGGGGATGTGGCATTAACTCCCAGCCGAGTTCCTGTAATGTACAAGTGGTGCTGATGAATAATTGATCACCTCTTCAGCAAGTTATCTGTCGATTATAAAGAATCAGACATTCAACTTGCTGAATTGTCATCTGAACGAGGACAGTGAGCTCTCTGCCACCTCATGCTCCCTAACAAACGTAAGTTTTCTTTCTAATGAATCTCTCTAACAAGTGGGTTTCTTATGGAGACACACCTCTGTGAGTTTTTATCACACTTTGTGGGTGTGGAAATGTTCCTGCTTTCACGATTAAACATAGCTATGGTTTTTATCTTTTTTTTTTTGCCTAGTGTTTAAGTGATCTCTATTCATGAATTCTTCCAACCACATTTCTTACAAGAAGTTGATGGTTTTAGCACTATCCTTCCAGGTTTTGATGATGTGTTGAAGGGTTCTTAACCCAGTTCCAGTCATTTCAAACCTCCTTGGTTGTTTTCTTTGCTTGATGCAGTCCAATAATTTGACCCTTCTGATTTTTCCTTTTTTTTTTTTCTTTTTTCTTTTCACTAACATTTAAAATTAGTATTGGCATTATGTTGATTTATTGCTTCCGTTAGACTTCATTTAGAAGCTAATTAAACAGAATAGAGAGCTAATTTTGCTCATGCCCTTTATGTGAGTTAAGATTGGTTTTTATATTAAACATTTCTAATGCTACATGAGATTTACATGAAGAACCAATCTGTCACTGTTATGCCTCAACAAGTGTCATAACCTTCTCAACTTGAATGCCAGTACACCCCAGCCTTTCCAGTATGTCAAAAATACTGTCCTGGGCATAGTGATACAAAACATTTGAAATGATCTGGCTGTACTCACAGTATATAAATCATACTAATCCTGCATGGTGCATAGCGGAAGCACTTCTCCCTGACAGATTTAGCTCTTACACAAACACACCCCCGGGTCTGGCTGTGCCCGTTGCTGTTGATCGTGCTGTCGATAAGGCTGCTGTGGATTGCTTAAACTCCTCAGGAAAACCTCAGGCTTTCAGATTAGTGCAATGTAACATGAAGCTGTAATGTCACTGTGTGCACCCAGCGATCGGCAATACTCAAGAAATTGTACTGCATCAGTATCGTTGATTAGTATTATAAAAAGTACTTTTAAGTAATTCCAGTACATGTTCACGAATAAAACTTGCTTTTTAACCCTTTTTCGCAAAAGTCTTGAAATGAGCGACTCATTTCTTCATATTAAATGTGCTTCCTGAGCTGCCATTGATCCAGACTCCCTCTGCCCTCCGGACCTGTCTGACTCGTCCTGGTGCCCCAAAATTGCCAGTGCATCATCAAGTAGTGCACTACACAACACTATACCTATTTATGTGTCTGAGAATGGATGAGCCAACAGACAGCAGGGCTGGACATGAGTAATCGTCCTCCCGGCCGGACCTCAGTAAAATGTTCCAATATTCTGGACGAGCCAAAGGCTTATATAAAATTAAATGAGAGGTTTCAATCAGAGAGGGACTACCTTCCAATAATGCATGAAGTACATCTTCTAATCTAATCTATAAATAAATAAATAATAAATAAATAAATAAAACCATAAAACCGGTATGATAGTCAGAGTCCCTATAGGGGAAAAACTGAGCAGCTTGTTTCCTTATAAAACTGCGCAAAGCATACCTGGGTCTTCTGATGCATTAATAAACGGCAAAGACTTGTTACACTTACTACTGACCATGCTTCCTTTACTACAGATTATTTCTGTCAATTAAAAAAGAATGTTTAGTTTTATTATTATGAAATTAACAAGTTATTTTATTTGTGATTTGTTCATAAGAGTGTCGTGTCAGTCATGGTTATGACTAGCAAACTGACAAAGGCTGAATGGTATTTTAGAAAAAAGTAGCGTTCCAACAGCATAACTAAAAAAAAAAAAAATACATTTAACATAAAAGCATGGTATTGACTTTCACTGAGTCTTTAGCTTGTTTTTGTCCATTAATGAGTGGCCTGGTAACGTCGTTCATATGGCAGTCTGGAAAACAGCTCATGTGCTGAGTCACTCAAGTTTGGTGTGACCATGTGAGCCTTCCCTAGCTACCATGACGGGTAAATGTCTTGTACATCTGGGAGTCTGTTGCCTGTGATCGGTTCTGCAGCCCTTGACCCCTCTGTCTGGGAAACACTTAAAAATAAATTATAAAACGCCTTTATTTGTGACGTGTTCTTTACAGCACAGTGAAATTATTTTCTTCACATAACCTAGCTTATTAGGAAGATGGGGTGAGAGCACAGGGTCAGAGCCATGATATGACACCCCTGGAGCAGCAAGGGTAAAGGGCCTTGCTCAAGGGTCCAACAGTTGCAGCTTAATGGACCTGGGGCTTGAACTGCTGACCTTCTGATCAGTAACCCAGAGCCTTAACCTGCAGTCCCCCACTGTCATAAACTATGTAGTCCAGATTCCTACATTTGGGGAATTCTTAAGGGTCAGCACTGCCCCAGTGGAATGGCTGAGCCGCACCTGGGGTGAAACATATTCTTGATCATAGCATTGCCCCTGCCAGATATTTGCATACCATACCTAGTTTTGTTTCATTGTTAATTGTTGAAGATATTGGCCAATTCTTGAGCGTCATTAGCAAATAAGGGTCTCTGGCTGGCATCCCTGATGATCATTCCCAAACGTATAAACCCCAGCACCATGCAGTACTCAAATTAACATTGTTTTAAAATGACCATGGCTTCAAAATCACGAGCAGAGAATCTCATATTCAGAGTACAAACTCGCAGCCTGGTCTCTCCACTGCCATAACACCCGTACATCTTGTCCATTCATCACTATAGCATCCAGTTGAAAGTCCTGGATCAGCAGATCACAAACTTAGACTCTTATGTCAAATATTTTTTAAATTTAAGCCAAAGTATGTACCTTACCCCCTTGACAGAACCCTTGTCTGTGCTATTGACCTACAGTCTGCTACCCCTCCTAGGCCACAAAAACTTTATCTCCAACTGAAAGTAAAGCTTTGTATGAACATACTGTGTTCCTGAAGCCCTGATCAGTTCACCATCACCGTCACCTGTGGTGACATTCGGCGTCTCTGATTTCCCCTGTACCTTCTGCCCTAGAGCAAACCATATCAGCCACTGTCTTCAATAAGTTTGACCATTGCACTTCTAAGAATTCTTAACAATGTTCAATTAAAAAACTTTTTTTGGAGCCAGTTGGAACTCGTTGCCTGCTAGCTCGAGTTGTGTTGGGTTCCCTTGTTTGCTTGGGGTTCCTCCCACAATCCAAAGACAAGCAGGGTAGGTTAAGTGATGTTTCCAAATTGGCTGTAGGGTGTGAATGAGTGAGAGTGTGTGTTTTTGTCCTAAACCCAGTTAAGGAGGAGGGCTAAATGGGGACGGTGCAGATACCTCCATCTGTAAAAAGCAAAAGACGAAAGGTGATGGATATCAGTCAAAGGTGAGCAACCAAATCGACACCAAATAAATAAATAACAATAAAAACAGTTTTTACATATTAAAAAAAAAAGAATCCTGTTTATCCTGTCACTTGGCAGACATAATCACACTCACCAAATAGTGTCAGGCAAGGGTCTATGCTTAGCTGGGAATGCTGTTAAACAGTAGTCCTCTTGGGCCTGTTGGAGTTCTGGTGGAGACACAGCTTTTCTTACAAAATGAGTCCACTTGAGAGTAGAGCCCAATGGGACAGAATTAGCCACCATGAACTTACCCATCACTGGTTGGGAATAGTGTGGTGTTACAGAGAAAGTCCCAGGAGGCCTCTGCGACAGCTGTGTGGAAATGAAACATACCAACCAGCTGGAGCTTGTCGCTGTAAAACACTCAACCCCTTGGTCTATATTTTGAGACACCACTATGCATTGGTCCATTTGGATAAGGTGGTGATGGCCTGCTGTATTACTCACCAGAGTGCCACAAGCTGACTCCTGACGCAAGGCTAACATCACTGATCAAATTAATTACTGTTCCTTGATAATTTGTTCATTCATTCATCGTTTATTTCGCTTATCATGTACAGGGTTGCTACGAGCCTGGAGCATATTCCAAGAGATTCTGGGCCCAAGGTGAGATGCACACTGGACAGGGACCCAATCTATTGCAGGGCACACACATAAACACACAAACAACAGGCATTTTGGGAAGGCCAATTGTCTCTTTGTTGAGCTATATATGTAGCCCATGAGCTGCCAATGTTCCAGACCCCCTCTGGACCTGTCTGACTCGTCCGAGTGTCCCGCTTCTGGTTGGAGATCTTGTCGCATGGATGCCCTGTGTGGTCTGCCTGGGATGCATGTGGTGACTGGGGACGGTTCCACTTTTTCGACAAAGATGGTCCTGGCCTCGGCTGACACTGACAGCTGTTCTCTGGGGACTTGTGACTTCAGTGACTTCCAGTCTCACACAGTATGATGCAGATCAATCCCTACTATCAGTTTTTACCCAGATGAGGATGGGTTCCCTGTTGAGTCTGGTTCCTCTCAAAGTTTCTTCCTACTGCCATCTCAGGAAGTTTTTCCTTGCGACTGTCGCCGTCGTTCTCTGCTTTGGGCCAGTAAATGAGCGAGGAGCTGGAAAGCCCTGTAAGTCAGGATGCACTGGCCTCCCACTGTACAGTACACATTGCTTCCTTTACTGCTGGGTTTGGCTTGGGGCCCCGTAGTGGGCCATGTGCCAGCTTGAATAGATTTAGGATTTTAAGCAGGTTAAAAGGTTTAGTACCATTGCCTGTTGGTTAGTTCTGTTGGATGAAGGTCTAGGGCCTTGACACTCATCATGTGAAAACAGAGTGGTCCCAATGCACTTCATGTTTGATTTATGATAGTGGACCAGATTAGACCACATCACCTCACCCGAGGGCCAGTCACCAAAATATTATTAGTGGTTGGAAGCATCAGCGCTTATTACCGCATTCTCCACAGTCTCTTAACATATGAGACGCACACATTTCTCATCTCTGTCAATGAAAACACATTAGTTTCCAGCTGTTTAAATCATCCCTTCTCACTCTCATATATCATTTACTAAATTAATTTTCGGGTGTAATCAGAGAAATAATAAGTGTGCTAATCGCAAAAATTGCAACGTGCCGGGATTCTAAGAGAGATGCCATGTGACAATTAACATCTTTGGCTTTGAACATCCCAACTCCTTTATGAATGAATGACTTTGCTGAGATTTCTTTCAACTGGTGAGTAATGGCTAGTCGCTTCTTATTACCAAGGTAACATACTGTACATTATTTAATGTACTGTATGCATGCATTATATCTACGACATCCAGTTATACAAGTCACAAGTAGGTCAATGACATGAGCCATGAAATGTTCTTTGCTACAAAATTCCTTTTCCTGATTGCCTTCTGTAATCCCGACGGTTCCAATATTTCCCTTCAATTATATCTCTAAATCGTTTTTAATGACATTCTCAATAATTTACTGTCAAACAGCAGGGCTCAGAGACAAGTCGGTTGGTTGTAACTTGAATATCAGTTGAATATGAGAAGTTTGCGCATTAACGCCTAAGCCATCGCGTCTTGGACAACACATTCAAACCCATTTTTATACTCAGACGTATAAGGACAAAAAGAATTTGGGCTCTGCTTCAGCTTTACAGCAGGACAGAAATAGCTATAGTGTGGTTGATACTACTGAGTCATTGGCAGTTTCATGTAATTTCATTCATTCATTTCCAGCAACCGCTTAATCATGGTGGAGTCAAAGCCTATTTTGAGGTTCTTTGGGCTCGGGGGGGGATACAGCCATGCTGGAACGCTAATCCATTGCAAGCATCTTTCGTACACACCTTCGTATAGACCAACACACTTAGGGGCAAGAGAGACTATTTAGCTAGCCGCTAATCAGCCTAATGACATGTTCTTTGGAACCGTACACAGAAAATAAACATATAGGTACTCAGCACTCAGAATCTAACTATGGGCAACACTACTTGTTGCACCACCATGATTTTCCTAGCAACAGGAGACAAACCCCCATGACGTAAAAACAACAATGTCCAAAAACTCAAATCGCTATGCCTGCTGTAATACAGAAATGTCTCGTGTAGATCACACGCAAAAGCCTTGTGTCTAAAAGTCCACAACATTCCAATATGGCCGTGTTGAGTGAATTTGTACATTTGTTGGGATGCCAAGGACCCAAGAAACAAACCTTGCCTAAGGAAAGAGGTAAAGTCATGGCACCTTAGTGGTATGCAGTCACCTCATATACGCAATGTTGGAGATTCAAATCTCACCTCTGGTCTATGTGTACGGAGTGTATGATGTTCTCACTGTGAGTGATTGGTGGGTATTACGGTTTACTCTTAACAGTCCATAGACCTACACCGTAGAAAGATGATTGGCGTTTCCAAATTGCCCGTAGCGTGTAGTGACTGGGTTCCCCTACAGAAGTGACTGCTGGCATGAAGTCATAGATCATTGCGGTTAACCGTCAGCTTAAACGGACAGATGACAGAAGTTCAGCTGTCAAAATCTGACGTGTTTCCCGTGCCTGCCTATTACCACTCACTCGATTTCTTTCTTTTCTGTCACCAGTATAAACCTGGACTTTATTAGGTTAACTTAACACCTACTACAGTAAAGTATTTCCTTTATGAATGTTATGTTGGAATGTAGAACACTTAAAAGTGCTTGATACGCAGACTAAACTGGAGCTTAGAAGACAATAAAACAACAAAAAACAAACTACTAGTGATAATTATAACAATTAATATAATTATTAATACAGTATGATTATTACAGTATTATTATTATTATTATTATTATTATTATTATTATTACAAAAAACCTCCAGAGAGAGAGTAGAAAAAGCAGATTTCACAATCTGTAAAGACGTGATCAGTGACAGATGTCTGTGCTCAGCTCTCAAACATGCAAGGAATTATATTTTTATGACAGAAAACAATTTTATGTAATTACATCATGTAGCAACTTGTCAAAATTGTGGTCCTTCAATGGTGACTGCATATGATTACACTAGTAGTTAATATAATAATAATAATAATAATAATAATAATAATAATAATAGGGGGTAAGGTGGTGTAGTGGTTAACCTTGCATCTCCGGGGACGGGTTTCGGTTCCTGCTTTGGATCTGCGTGCGTGGAGTGTGCATGTTCTCCCCATGCTTGGTGGGTTTCTTCCCACAGTCCAAAGACATGCAAATTAGGCTGATCGGCGTTCCCAAATTGTCTGGAGTGTGTGAATGAGCTTGTGTGTGCACCCTGCAAAGGATTGCCACCTAGTCAAAGACCCTGTACAGAGTAAGTGGTAGAAATATACAGTATACATAAATCTGAATATATTTTACTATTATGGCATGCTGAGAACTGTTCTTGGTGAGCTTTCTGAGAAAGATGCATCACGTGCAAGGAAATCCTATAAATGAGTTAATTAGATAGATAGGCAGATAGATAGACAGTGAGAGAGAGAGAGAGATACAATGAACAGCACTTTGTTCAAGGAAGTAGCCTAATAATAATCTTATAATCCTTATGGAAAAATCCTACAGAGAAAAAAATAAATAAAACTCCAATTCTTTGAGGCAAATGTATTAATTTTTATTAAAACAAAGAAACAACACAGACAAACATGACAAGCAGCACATTTTTAGTGTTCACCTGATCTCACAACATACATCTATCAAAAACAGACCGGCTTAAATCAAGTGCGTTGGAGAAAGTGTACATACATGTATATATATACTGTATATAAAAAAAATCTGAACCAAAAAAAAAAGAATTACACATACTTGGATAAATACATTTGGCAATGTGCAAAAAATAAAAAAACTGGAGATCACAGGAAAACAATGGAAGAGCACAGAACGTTTAGACTGTTAGGTAGCATTTACACATTTCCATACAAAAAAACAACAACAAAAAATGATAGTATCATTATAGTAATGATGATGGGTGCCGACAGGATGCTTCACTCTTAACAGTCTGGAAGTGTTTCACTCAAACGACACAGAGCGGTTAATTCAGAATTGGCGATATGTACATTTTACAGTTGTATGTCGGTAAGTAATGAACAGTCTCGTGAGGGCAGAGATGGTTTAAGATTCGGCTATTAACGTCAAGGTAGACTGGGGTTAAAAAAAAAAAAAAAATCTGGCATGCAGAGCAAACACAAAATCCTGCAAGCATAAGGCTCCGCGCCGAGTGCAGGAGCGAGCACAGCGTCACACTCGAATGAGCGACTAATCTTTTACAAATAACCCTGTTTGTAGACAGAGCTTCAAATAATTCATCTTTCTCCTTACAGATTTTGTGCACAGAGCCTGGGGAAGTTTGGCACACGGTATTAAATTACACAGCGAGACCATGAAGCAACTTTTATATGATCTAATATCAGTTTTTCAAGGCATACACTATTCATTGGGTTCCTTGCCTACAGGGAACACCATTACTGTAGGTTTTTTATTGATTTATTTTGAAATGGTGCATACGAAGAAGCTGACGAAGATATGACTGGAGTATGACTCGTATGCCGTTTCGGATGATTCTGAAGTGAAACGAGATAACCGTCTTATTTTATCATCATGTGTGTTTTTGCACTTGCTTTTGGAGCGGTCAGATCTGATTTTTTTTTTTTTTGGGCCATATACACAGCATTTACATTCTACAGAGAACGAGAGAGAGAGAGAGAGAGAGAGAGAGAGATGCCTGTGTGGAGCAGCTGAATCTATATGGCAGTGCATTCAGTCACAATATCAATAAAAAAACAAAAACTCCCACTGACTCTTAGACTATCTATCAGAAATGACAGCGAAGAAGTCAAGAATATGATAAACAAGCCTAATTATAAAGAACAAAAAAAGTTTTTCAATTTTTCCTTGATCTCTCGTATCACCCAAGCGTCTGGGTTTGTAACAGTGTCGGACTGCAAGTAGCAAAATATACAGACATCTCTCTATACCTGTAGAATCATTCTTTTTCTTTGTTTTTTGTTTTATAAATGGAGTGCTCGTACTCATCCTCCCCATTCCTCGTTTCGGTCTAACGTGGCCCGGTGAAGGCTCCTTGTGCCGCCGTGGCGGTGGCGTTCACGGCCGCTTGGCGCACGGCGTCGTTTGAAAGCACTCCCGTGGCAAACTCGGCCTGGGCCTTCTGGAAACTGGCGCCGGTCTGCCTGTAGAGAGAGTGGACCTGGGCGAGGGACATAAAAGAGCGCAGTGATGGAGTGACCGTTCAAGCAAAGACGGCATGCAAATGAGAGGGCTCGAGTCTTTACTCTGGGCGATTAAGGCAGATAGGGAAATGAGACAAGCTGGCTGAATGTTACTCTACTTTGCATGAGTCGAGGCTGAATGGGGCTAATCGCTCGGGAGCTGCTTTTCCTAACTGAAGAGGACATTAAAAAAGTCGCATTGCTTTAGGGCTCGACTCATGGCATGCCTAGAACCGTTACAACATCCTGGATGTTTACTCAGTATTGCTGAGTAGTGCTGATTTTATTTATTTATTTAATGTTCAGATGTTTTTAAAAGATATGATTTTAAATGTGCCCTAAAAATAATCAATAATCATTTCAAATGTAAATGATTCATATTTCTTTATGAGTATTGATGCTAAAATTGGTGTAAGCTTCTAGATTAGAAGCATATGACCTGTAACGATTGTTGCTTCAATTGTTTGAATTCTTTCTGTAAAAAAATCTGTAGTATGCGTAACCATGTCAAATTCACGTTGCAATATCTTAACAGTTTTGCTTTTTGGAATAAAATACCTTTTCACGTTTATGGCCGTTTCATTTAAAATCTAAATCAGGCCAAGTTTCATCTGAAGGACAGTTAAGACCGTTGAAAGATTTGAATTCAAAAAAAGTTCCGGACACTACGGACATAAAAGGGCAGGAAACTGTATTTAGCAAATGTGTTTCTTTTGATCTGATAAAAATATAGATGTGTATGCATATTTACAAAAAAAGGAGCATGGCTCCAGAGATAAGAAGCTTTAAGTATTATGAAAAATGGTGTTGCATGACCCTATCTCAAAATTCACTTTTTCACCTAGGGGAGACACTTTTTAAGCACGAATGATTATTGTCACAAACAAAAAAAATCTCGTCACTATACGTTGCTTTCTTGATACAATATGTTAACACTGAACATGTACCTATCAAGGTTATAAAAGTTTTACCCTACGTTATGCAAAAGAACGTTTTTTACTAACTGACAAAGGTGTTTCAATTCCCATGTGTTGGTAAAGTAAGTCTTTCTCTATACAAATGTATGACTCGATAACTCATGCCTCTGTGAGATTTTGAACTCGACTCTCGAATCCTCTTTTATTAAAATCCCCTTTGTCACCGATGATGGCCTCGCGTGCCGTGGTTTGTCTTGAACGCTAGGTTCTTCTCCATTGAACTTCTTCTACCGTCTGTGCACACCGCTCTTTTCAATGGTGTCAACATTCTGTAACGCAGTGGGAGACCATCGACTGCAACAAAGTGAAATCTTCAAAGTATTCCCAAGATCTTTAGATTTGCACGCAGTTGTTTGCACAGATGCTCGGTTGTTTGTAAATTGCTTCTGTAAGAACCAGACTGAGATTTTCATACGGTTATAAGGACATAAATAGAGCAGGGTTTCATGGGGGGGCCAAGGCTCATTGATGCACATGGGGTGTCCTGATGATGTTAATTTTGAAAGGTGTTTGACCACACGGTGCATCGCAAATTATTGAACAGGGAGAGAAAAATATAATAAAAGAGAGAGAGCCCCGAATTAACCTCATTTTGGACACACGTTTTTGACACACTAAGCAGGGCCTACGGACACACCATTACCCCTAACCCATTATCAGCKATATTTGGTATCTCCCTCAACACAGACCTGCCCAGAGTAGCGAAACAGGCARTGGCATTTACCACCCTTCTAGCCCGAAAATTAATTTTGCTCGCACATCCTCCATCAAGCTTAGATTCTCTCTCAGGAGCTCCACAGGGAAGTTCCATAAGACATGGGATCCCTTTCTGGATATTACTACCTCACCTGATGGTCCCCAAGACCCAGAGGACGGTTAGGGAGAGGGGTTCCCCCCCCGCCCCCCCTTTTTTTTCTTTCTCTTTGAATGTTTTATTTTATTATTCTGCCCCCCCCCCTTTTTTTTTTTACTTTATTTTATTTTATATGTATGTGCATTTGTATGCAGACGTGTGTGCATGTATGTGTGTGCGTGTATGTATGTATGCGTTTACATACCTCACTTACTATTTATCATTTATCTCATCCACTTCATTCTGCATCCCCTGTGTATGTATATGTATATATGTGTACTGTATATATGTGGGTATATGTATACAGGTGTATATGCTTAGTGCTCAGTGGATGGGTACATTTTGATGTTGCACTAC
This sequence comes from Clarias batrachus, assembly GCA_003987875.1. Classification (NCBI taxonomy): domain Eukaryota; kingdom Metazoa; phylum Chordata; class Actinopteri; order Siluriformes; family Clariidae; genus Clarias; species Clarias batrachus. Next base: position 390,860 of record QMIH01000120.1, read on the forward strand.
TATGGGGAATGGCCTGTGATGGGATGGGTGGGGGTGGGGGGACTGTGGGATCTGGGATGACATACAGTTGCACCTTTGTTTATACATGTTTTTATATTTGAATATGCCTTTTGTTGGATCTATGCTCTATGTCTGTTGAGAATTTTCAAAACAATAAAGATGGAAAGTTGGAATATAATAAAAGAGAGAGAGAGAGAGAGAGAGAGAGAGAGAGAGAGAGAAAGAAAGAACGACAGGATCTGAGACTACCTTCTTGAGCAGAACCACTCCCATGGCAGCCTGAGCAGTGAAGACCAAAGCGTTCAAGAGCATGATCACCCCGACTCCGGTGCTCTTCTTCAGTGCAGCGAGACTCACTATCCACCCGCTGTGGAAGCACAGAGAGAGACAGAGACGGCAGGTGAGATGGGAGGGACAGACGCAGGAAAGTTCGGGACTTTTAATGAGTTATCTGCGTCACCTGAAGCCCCAGCCGGGAATGCCGATGGTCATGAGGACGTACAGCACCACTTGGACGAAGAAGATGAAGAAGAAGACGAAGAAGTTGAAGGAACTATCGGTCCTGTGGAGAAACCGAGAGATCCGCACCTCGTCTTAAATAAATTCTAGTAAATGGTAAACATTACATTTTTCTTCTTCCCTAGCTCTGCTCCCTATCAATCTCTGTGACTTTCTGGGAACAATAGTTCGAGAGGCGTTCAAGTCAAACTGGGACTTGTGACGACATTTCTGGCGAATGAAGGTGATTGACATTTAGAGGAGACTTGAAGCACGGCGATGCGACTCTTACTCATATCGAGACATTTGAATGGTGCAAATGTTTTAAAGATGTCACAGGGACGTTACAGGAACTTGGATGGGAGTTATCGCCACATCCCCTTTGGACAGTCCTGACATCGCTGGAAGCCATTTCTAAAGGAGTTCCTGGGAGGCCAGTGTTTCGTACGTGAAGCAAGAATTTCTTATTAATGGCTCCGGCATGATGAGAAAACTTTCTACCTTGGTGGGATCCAAGCACTGGGATAAGTGCATTAGTGTAGCAGGGGATTATATAAAGAAATTTACCAAAAAGTACCGGTTTGAGTTGAACGCCCTTGTATAGTGCTTTAACTGCACAAAAGTCGACAGAAACGTCTCATTTTGCACATTAGTTTGCACTAGAACTAATTTAATGGCTCTAGTAATAGTAATGGGATTGTACACTTATTCACACTTCAATTATTTTAGGTATACATTACACAACATATTTGTACAACACTACAAAATGTGCAAGGCACTCTCTCTGCTACTGTATTCACTGTCTGAGATGCAGACGGCTCATGACTCAAAACCAAAATGTCATGCAGACTGATTATGTTATATACAGTACCTGAACGCTTTATACACAGGCCTGTACCAACAGACGAAGGAGCAGGGCGTGAAGAGCAGAATCCAGAGGATGGCCAGGCCGAAGTCTACGCCTTTATCAGTGTCCACACAAAACAGAGCAAGGCAGGAGAGGACATTGAAGGCCAGAGTGCAAGCTGTACCTGTATGGAAGTAGCAAAAAACGGAAAAATGGGAACAGGATAACAAACGTCACAGCAAGGCAAACGTGTAAATAAAGCGAGTCTAAAGCAATCAGATTTCAGGCATTCATCTTAAGGTAGGAGGAAAACTGATTATACAGAATATTTAAAATATCAAGACTGAATATTGAATTTTGACCTCTAGTGGTGAAAAAAGGTTACTGCAAGCATGGACCCTTATTTCACAGTGCAAAAATATAAATACTGTATATTTAATTAAAAAATGATGCATTTTATTTTATTTGACAATTTTTTTTAAACTCTAGTCAACGGCACGTTATTAACAAAAGATATTTGAAATAATTTCAATTAGAGATTACAGCTTAACTGTTCACATGGACGCTGATCCACTAAGATGTGCAGCTACATTCTCAAAACGTTTAATCAGACTATAACATTTGTGATGCGTGCAAAGTGGTTTGACTCGCTGTCAAACCGCAACTTGTGATGAAACTTTTGGTAAATGACCATGTAATTAATTTCCAGAGGACTCGGTGATGAGACTCTTAGTCGCAGTAAAACATTTGAATGGAGAAAACGTTTTAAAGAAGGCCGTTTGTAACAGGGAAGTTACAGGATTATTGTCTCAATCGTTCGTGAATGATCATTCTGAAACTGGAATGTCTAATTCTTGAAAATCAACTGATAACTTGTCGCAAATGAGACACATCTGAACAGATGAATGTATGTACACTTATAATTAACTAATGAACTAATCTAATTACAAAACAGTAATATCAAATCAAGATGAAAACTAAGCAAATTCCCATAAATAATAAAAGAGACAGAGTACGTCCCTGACTTATGGACAAGTTCCGTTCCGAGAGCATGTTCTCAAGTCCATTCTGTTCTTAAGTCCGACAAAGGGAGTCTTTTGCATGAATATACAACAAAGCTAACCAATCCGCTAGACTAAATCTCCGTCCCCTTTCCCCACACTGCCATCATGTGGCCAAAAAACTTAATCGTGCCTAAGGAAATTAATCTCACACGTGAAACGCCAGACGCTATTTTGTCTCAGCGCTGTTTTCCACTGTGTTGGACTGGTAACTCTGTTTTTTTTTTAGGATTTTCCTGAAATTAGTATTATTCACCACAGCTTAGGACAGCTTTACCTGACAGACATCGTGCTCCCGGACTGATTCATTGAAACCGATCATTTCTCCCACACCCCCACGAAACACAATATATTGTACTCTGGACATTCCCTTACACACTGAGAATATTGTATAGAATTGTAAATATTGGTACTGCAGTGTATATTTTCTATACAATAAAACTCGAATGTTACCAAGTCGTATTAAACTACCTATTAATACTACATGTATTAAACCTTTACATCAGACACATTAGTCTTTTTACGTCAACAAACAGGATGATACGTACCCATCCAGAAGTAGTACATGTTGGTGACGATGCGCTGAAAGCCCTGGCTGATCTCCACGTTAATGTCATGATAGAAGCACGGGCCCACCGGACAGAACGATGGCAATGGAGGCCAATTCTTCTGAGAGGCTAAGATGAAAAACACAGTGTTACCGAATGTCATTCAATGACATAGAACAAAACATCAAGGTATTCTACTTTTATCCAAAGAGACTATCAATTCATGGTCTGTTAAAGCTGTAGTTCCTGACTTCAGCAGGATCATCGGACACAAATATACACTTTGGGACGGCTTGCAAATTTGGTCCTCATGAAGGCCGTTCCAGGAAAGCAAGTCCAAAACTTACCCCAGCTGGAGAGGAGAAGTTCATTTAGAGTTACCAGCCTCAGAAATCGCCTCAGATTAGAACTGTTATGAAGGCTGATCAACTGTTTAAAGGAGATTATTGTGTATTTTGGATTATTTTGGAACAACCATAGTTAGAAAGTGAGCCTAAACTTTTGAGCGCTAGTGTACGTATATTATAGTGCTTTCCACGCTCTATCACTTTCGCTGTTAGTGAATTGGACAATTAAATCAGGTGAAAAAGACTAAAATGTGATAGGGGACGTCCAAGAGCACTGTTGAGGAAAAAACCTTGAAAAACTAACTTAAAGACAAAGCTACAGGAAGAATAAACAATTTTTCTGTACTTTCCCTATGATGCCTCCATGTGAGGCTGAAAGTCACATGACTACACAATTATTCCAATCTGCTTGACTAAAAAAAAAATTAACCAAAAGTGAAAGCACAAGCACTGTATTTAACTAATATACCCGTCTGTCTGACTCGTGTAGTTCACTCACAAGCTCCGGTGCTGCGGCTCTGGGAGTCGAGCTCTCTCTCCCGCCTCTCTAGCTCCTTCGCTTTCCTCTCCAGCTCCTCCTGCTTCTTCAGCAAGTCGGCGGTCGTGGCGTTCACTGCGGATTGCTTCGAGAGGACGAAATTAAACAAGCCACTTAACTGATTGCACTGTGTTGTAAACAATGCTGCTTAATACACCGCTGCTGTTCTGTACTGTACATGACCACAGAACGGAGTGCTAGGATGCTTATTCATCTGTTAAACTCGATGCGTCCTCAAGCCTGGAAAAGCATGCATTAAAGAGAAGACTTACAAATATAAAGCTCTTCTCTGATTATGCACAATCTTAAAGGGCAGCTTTTACACAAAATTTACTTTTCAGACGTTTTTAAAAAAAATTTTTTGTATTAGCCAGGGGCTTAAACAAGCACATTTTAATTTTCTCCTAATGTGACATCATACAAGAACTTTATTATATTCATATATTACTTATATGTTTCTCAGTTCTGCAGTTTTCTGGAGGGGGCGTGGCTCAGGAGTAGCTCATTTACATAGACAATAAAACAGCACATTCGGACGAGGAGTGAAATAAAGGGGCTATAAAAATGTCATTATCTGATTACACTTCAGCTGGAGCGTTAAACACACTTTGGAGGAGCTCTGAGACCTGCGCTAACTTGTTACAGAAATACTAAAATATGGGACCTTTAAAAAACAATTTTTTTTTTTTTTCCATCTTGATGGCACTACAAGAACAAATATCAATATGGCATCTATTGATAAGGATGGACAGGATCAGTCAGGAGTTACAAGGAAAAAAAAAACATTGACGTCTCTGTGTTGTTCTTTTCTTACCCTCCAGCTAATTCTGATGAACAGAACTTGTTTTAAATCTTTTAAGCTTTTACAGTGCTGTGAAAAAGTATTTTCTCCCTTAAGTTCTGACCTCAAGCTCAAGCGCACTTGGGTTATGCAGCGGTTATTGCAGTCCGCCTCAGAATGCCTCAAAGAAAATAAAAATAAAATAAAATTTTGGAGTCCGGACTTAAATTCGATTGAGATCCTTAAACAGGCTATTCATGCTTGAAAACCCTCGAATGTGGCTGATTTAACACAATTCCGCAAAGAAGAGCAGGCCAAAATACCTCCACAGCGATGCCAAAAACTAACCAGTTATTGCAAACACTTGACTGTAGTTGACCCACCAAGGGTGGTTGTCAGGACCATTTATTAGGGTATGTTATTAGGGGGCAATTACTTTTTCTTTTTCTATTTTTTTTATTGTATTTTGTATTTACTTTTTCACGTGTAACTTATTCCAAAGTAAAAAGTACCGCTGTATTGTTCATGCTGTAGGTGGCCATGTTGAATTCATGACAAGTTCTATGATGCAAGTATCAAAGTAAGGTAGCAAATGAACACACCTGTGTGCTGTAGGATCCATAATTCCTGGGTTCCGTGGGTGTAGTCCTGGTAGGCAGGGTCTGAGGCGGGAGGGTCGGGGGTGCGGTCGGTGTTGATGTTGGAGGCGTGGCCTGATAAGGAGGCGGAGGCTATAAGATTAAAATAAATAATAATAATTATTATATAAAATCAACATGATTACAAAGTGAGTCAACATCATCCGGGATTCACTGTATATACACTGAGTCATGAGAGGATGTGTTTCTAATATACTGGGCAGCGGTCATCAGAGTATAAATGACATGTTTAAGAGGAATGATGTCATGGAATGCTGTATGCGCGCATGCTGTAACAACCTGTTAAGTCTGGATCTGAAACACTACAATGATTAATGATAACATACTGATTGTACTGAAGCTACTCATTGAGCCTACACGCTGTGAGACACGTCACGCTCGGCCGGAAACATTAACCGAATAATACAAATGAGCCAAAAGAAGTGTCTAATGGGACCGCTGAGAATACTGTTTTTATTTTCTCATTCCCCTCATACACATCGCTGCTTATGATGTAGCTCGTGTACAACTCTGACATGATTCATGTTGAGCATGGACGTGGTGCGTCATCTCTATTAGCATGATCAAATTAGACACGATCGGAGCTTGAATCCAGAGCATTAACCTTTACTGGACTCCATAATGAGGTCAGCCTCGCAATAATACTCTGTCATGTGTTAAACACGGCCCTGGATTATTAAAACTAACCACTGTATTAAAACTCGTCCCTGCATTAAAACTAAGCTCTGTATTTAAACTCTGCCCGGCATTAAACCTAGTCTCTGTACTAAAACACAGCCCTGTATTAATACTAAGGTCTGCATTAAGACTCAGTCCTGTACTCAATCTAGGCTCTGTATTTAAAACTCGCCTCTGTATTAAAACGCTCGGCCTGAGGTAACGGAGTACATTTCTTTACTTAGTTACGGTTCTTATTTAACATTTCATCATATTCAGTATTTCCTCTGTACTTTACTTGAGTACTTTTATTAGAGGATACTTTTTCTTTTACTCCGCTCAAAAGTATAGCAAACATCTGTACTTTTACCTCACTACATATCTGCATGGCGCTGTGTTACCTGACCACAGTGGTGTGTAGTATTTGAAGTGAGAATTTCTGCCACCTGCTGACTATTAGGTGTAACTGCATGACTTTCCCTTTCCTTTGAGACACACTTTGTGTGAGGGCGAGTACTGTTTTTGTTTAAGCAGACTTGTGAAGAGAGGACTTCTGTTTTCACTGTTTTTGTACTTTTACTCAAATAAAAGTATATGATTTGCATACTTTGCCCAACACTGATCAAGACTCAGGTCTGTACTAAAACCAAGACCAGGATTAAAAAACAAGCTCTCTACAGCACCAAATTCTGACATGTCAGTGTCTGTGTGTATCAAATCCATGCAGACCAGTTTTTAAATCACTGAACAGAAGACCTTTAATTTTTTTGTTGTCATGATCATACAGTAACAGCATTTAAGCACTGCATTGTTGCATCCAGTGAGTCAAAGCCATAAATAATTATTATGGCAATACTACAGTAATTATAGCCTCCTCAAGAAGATGTTTATCAGCATTTTTCTTGAGAGCAGCCAAGTTTTTAGGCGGCACCTTTTAAAACAAGATAACGTCTCCATCACTCAAATGTACTTTGTTCAGGATCGCTGCAGTGTCCATGATGGATAATAATTAGGAGATTGTCCCCGACGAATAGGTCGAGGACAACAGAAACTCAGTCTCATTTGGGTGATAGCAGGGATTGTTTTGCAGTCATACTGTGTGTACATTTGTGCGAACGCAGACATCAATCTGGAAACTGTCTAGCACTGACAAACATAGGGCTAGCTAGACAGATAGTTTCACTTTTTTAAATGCTGAGAAGAGAAATTTGAGAAAGAGCACTGTCACCACCCAGACGAGTTCCTCTTGTGTCAATCGCTGAATACAGTAAAAAAAAAAGAAAAGAAAAGAAAAACGGATGCACATATTCATGCATAATCATGCATTTCGACATCACCAAAATATCTTTGGTGTTTAAGTCGCAAAGTTTTTTTTATAAAAAAACTTTTATTATTCCAAGAAAAAAAATATATGCCATCTTGAGATATGGTGTGATATTAAGATAACCACAAAGAAATGAAAATAGTTTGAGATCCGCACAAAATAATCTGCATCAGATCGGTTATTATGGATGAGCATCCAGGAGGTGTCCAGGTTTCTCGCCTTCCATGCGGAAGTCCCGCGGTTTGATTCCCACCCGATGCCCAAACCCCAGTCAGCTGGATGCAGTGCCATTCGCCCGGATAAAATGGGAGGGTTGCATCAGGATGGGAAGGGCATCCGATGTAAAAAAAACCGTGCCAAGCTGGTGTGTGGATCGGATGATCCGCTGTGAAGGGCCGCAAGACCAACAAGAAAATTTACTTGGGTGTGTGTGAGTGTGTAAAGAATAGTTTGTGTGCTTTGATAATAGTTAGAGTTACCTTACATTTAGAGCGACTTACATTTTTATCTCATTATACATCTGAGCAGTTGAGGGTTAAGAGCCTTGCTCAAGGGCCCAAAAGTAGCAACTTGGTAGTCGTGGGGTTTGAACCTGTGACCATCCGATCCGCACATCAACTTTGGCACAGGTTTTTATGCCCGGACGCCCTTCCTGACAGAACCCTTTCAATTTAGCCAGGCTTGGGGTATGTATGGCGTATGAGGAGATGTGCGATTTCTCCTCTTTACCTTACTCACCTTGTTGTCGAAGGGATTGTAGAGGTCCAATGTGGGGTAGTCTGTGCTGCTGTGTTGGGTCACTGAAGGATCCTGTAAACACACACACACACACACATTATATATATATAAGATCAAAGATCAACCTTATTAAAAGAAAGAATCTAAACTATATAATAATAATAATAATAATAATAATAATAATAATAATAGTCACCTGAAATGGGTTGTGGTCCTCACTGGGTTCAGGGAAACTTGTGTACTTGGACATGTCGGATCAGTTCCTAGCTCTCGAGCACAGAGAAAACGTGTTTTTACGTGCTTCAACAAAGATTCCTCCGTGTCAAAAATAAAACTCACTCGTCTTGTCTGCGTCTGAGACGTGTTTAATTTTCCTCGCGATCCCTTTCACGCTGAGTGTATTACAGTGTTGTTCTGTCGTATCGCAGGAAAGACCGGAACACGGAAGTGCACAGTCATGTGACTGCAGCTACGGAGCACGTGAGCAGCGAGTGAGGGCGTGTCTCTCGGAAGGAGCAGCAGCAGCCGCAGGAGCAGGAATAGCGGTAGTACTGACATATTCTGTAGCGCGATCATGATTGGTCGGAAGAACTGGAGCTGGAGCACGCGCGAGCGGAGTCGCGTCTGAGAATCTGGAGGAAGAAGCGTAGCGCGCGCGCGTACAGTGTGTCTCAACGGTTCACGTCCTAAAATGGACGCCTGGTGAAGGCTTATTCTAGGAATGAAATGTCAAAATGTCAATTCTAACCTGCAGCTAGATTATTTATAATACCTTTTTTTTTTTTTTGAGAAAGCAACAAGGACAATAAAAGTACTTTTATTCATTCATTAATTCATCTTCTATACTGCTCATCCTGCATACAGGGCTACACCGTGGACAGGGTGCCAATCCATCACAGGGCACACACTCACTTTGGAATTTTGGAAACGGCTATTAGCATAATCCTAATGTATTGGTACCAAGTCCAGCATTATTTATATAAAAAATAAAAATAAATAAATAAACTTTTTAGCTTGTCCCAGACCCCATGTGTTGGAAAATGGGAAACACTTGGACAGTTACATTATCAGTGATAGTGAGCATTCAGCAAAGTAAAACTCATTAAAAAATATATGTGCTTCACAATGGGACTCAAAAAGCTCAATGGACCCAATCCACTTAGAGAAAACTGGTTTAAGGACTAGACTTTAGGACACATCCAAAGACTTTGTCTCTGACATCAGATTGTAAGGGATAGCCAGTTACCTGGACGCCGTGCGGCTGCTTCTTTCGGCCAATCGCGTCTCAGTCCTTCGCAAAATTCAGAGCCAATCATCGTTCCCCGTTTGCAAAATTCTCCAAAATTTACAGCCAGTCATCTTTCCTCGCTTCCAAAAATATCAGCTTGACCAATCCGCGTCGAGTCTCTCCGTCAAATCACGTCCTGGCGTTTGCAAAATTCGAAGCCAATCAGGTTTCTCCGTTTGCAAAATTTCTGCCTTGCACCCGCCCCCCAGTCTGGACGCGACTTATTCAAACTTCTAAACGGTTCGGAATATAAATATTCTTTCAGCGTAACACGGTAAGGCTGCTCTTTAAAAGGTATTGATTTCAGCGATAAATAGACTTTATTTAAGTGGATTGCAGTATATAACGTTAGTGTAAAGTTGCAATGGATAACGCGTCTGACTACGGATCAGAAGATTCTAGGTTCGACTCCTGGCTGGCTCGGAAGATATATATTATTTAGGTCGTAACCATATAAAATATAAAAACGTTACATCATCTTACAAACGGAACACATGCACTGTATTTAGAAAACTATTATAAACAGTAAAGTAATGGTTTCCAAACCAGTTTAGCACTTTGCTAAACTGCACTAATCGAAACGGAGCTATGCTAATGCAATCTAATATATTTTGCGAGGTATTTTAATTCGTTCAAACGAATAATCTGTCACGAATAGCAGTTAGATATCGATTGATGTAAATAATTTTATACTTCAATCAGTACAATCCGCAACACTATCTAGGACAAATACTGTTAACGTTACGTTAATAAAAATTAAGGTGAATCCGCAACACTATCTAGGACAAATACTGTTAACGTTACGTTAATAAAAATTAAGGTGAAAGCATTCAGTATTGTCGTGAAACGCTCCCGAACGACTGGGAATGAAAGATAACTTCATATAGTCCCGAAGCCCCCAATGTACCTGGACGCCGTGCGGCTGCTTCTTTCGGCCAATCGCGTCTCAGTCCTTCGCAAAATTCAGAGCCAATCATCGTTCCCCGTTTGCAAAATTCTCCATAATTCACAGCCAGTCATCTTTCCTCGCTTCCAAAAATATCAGCTTGACCAATCCGCGTCGAGTCTCTACGTCAAATCACGTCCTGGCGTTTGCAAAATTCGAAGCCAATCAGGTTTCTCCGTTTGCAAAATTTCTGCCTTGCACCCGCCCCCCAGTCTGGACGCGACTTATTCAAACTTCTAAACGGTTCGGAATATAAATATTCTTTCAGCGTAACACGGTAAGACTGCTCTTTAAAAGGTAATCGATAAATAGACTTTATTCAAGTGGTTTGCAGTATATAACGTTAGTGTAAAGTTGCCGATGTTGTATTAACATTCACGTTTCTTAGGGAGACATGACTTCATTGAGTTATATTAGTTACACATTAGCGGTGCAGTTTAGTGATTTACAGCGTTTAATGCTTCTGTTTTTCGCTGTTTATTTGTCCAGTAATGACACTTTTCCTGTATTTAACACATGGTCGTGGTGATGTTAGTCCTGGGTGAATTTGCCCTGCATATGATCAGACCAGAAACACAAACGTGCACATGCATTTCTTTTGCATTCCAACATGTAACAGACACTGTTGGAATGCATAATGCAAAAACAGACTATTGTTCCCCAGCCCTGGCGCAGTGGTTAAGGCATTGGACTACGGTTCGAAAGGTCCCAGGTTCAAGTCCCACTTCCACCAAGTTGTCCCTGTTGGGCCCTTGAGCAAGGCCCTTAACCCCAACTGCTCAGATGTATATTGAGATAAAAAATGTAAGTCGCTCTGGATAAGAGCGTCTGCCAAATGCCTAGATGTAGATGTAGGTCTGCCTCTGTCCACAATCCATGCTCTGCAACTGATCCAGAATGCAGCAGCATGTCTTGGAAAAGTTGAAAACCAGTTCTCCCACACTACTCCACTCCTCCGCTTCCTCCACTGGCTTCCTGTAGCTGCCCGGATCAAATTCAAAACCCTGATGCTTGCCTACAAAGCTAAAAATTGCTCAGCACCCACCAACTTCTCTGCTCTAATCCCACCATGCAGTGCACCACGTTCCCTCCGATCCTCCAGCACTGCTCGCCTCATTCCACAATCTCTCAAGGACATTCATCCAGGCTCTTTTCTGTTCTGCCACCTACAGTAGGTGGTGGAACAAACTTACTCTAGATGTCCGTTCAGCAGAGTCATTGATGATCTTTAAACTGCGACTCCAGGTGCATACTTAAACAGTGCAGTGTCTGATAATGGGCTGGGTACCAGTCGTCTGAGTTGCGAGACATCAAAGGTTGGGTTGATGCTGCGCATAGTGAGGGGTAGGGAAAGTCTGACTGAAACAGGATTAATTACCTTAGTGACTGTGAACGGCCCAATGAATCTAGGCGCCAATCTGTGGTAGCTGTTTTAATGGGAACGTCTCGGGTGGATTGCATCACCTTGACGATTGCGTCTGACCCACCCAGTACCTGGGGGCTGCTCAACGGCATCGGTCCGTTTGCTGTTTGAGGGTGCTGATGGTGTGTAGGAGGCAGGTCCTGGCTTGGGACCAAACCTTCTTGCAGCTGTGTATGAAAGATAAGGCCGAAGGTACCGTTATCTCCTCTTTTTGGGATGGGAACAGGGGTGGCTGAAAACCCAAGCAGCATTGGAAGGAAGAGAGGCCTGTGGAAGAGATCGGTTGTGAGTTGTGTGCATACCCTATCCAGGGAAGGGCTCTGCTCCAAGTAGTGCATCACAGGACACCATACATCTTAGGGCCTTAGGGCCTTCTCCAATTCCTCGTTAAGTCGCTCTGTCTGCCCGTTTGAAGGCTGAGCCAGAGGACAGGCTGGTTGTCGCTCCAATTAGTGTTTGCCTTAAGAATTCTGCTGAGAACTGAGGGGCATGGTCTGAGACAATGTCAGAGGGGAGACCATGCAAGATGTGGACAATCGTCAATTCAGCTGTCTTGGCTGACAGAAGTTTTGGCATGGGAACAAAATGGGCAAACTTGAAGAATCATAAATCACGGGCAGGATGCAGGTATTGCCATTAGAGCTGGGAAGACTGGGGATGAAGTCAGAGCAATATGAGACCAAAGCCGGCGGGGAACCAGGAGCGGCCTCCTCTCAGGTCTAAGTATGATCTAAACCATTTTAGTACCATCCCAGAAAGCCTGACCCAGTTTTCCAGTCTTTCTATTAGTATGTTATGATCGACAGTGTCATATTGTATTATCAAGATTGCTCTTTTTCAGAAGTGACTTTACAGTTGATGTTTTCAGAGAGTTGACAATTTGAGGTGCTGTACTAATTCTCTCAGAATTTTGGTATCAATTGCTAGAAAGACAGAAATAGTAACTGTTTTTCGAGGTCATGATTAAGTTTTTCTGACCTTTGTGCTCTTCTAATGTTACTAATTTTCTCAGAAAAGAAGGAAGCAAACTCATTGCATTTGCTGTAGGAGAGCATTTCAATGGGAATCTGACTTGGTATATATATACCTGTATGTGTATATATATATATTCCATTACTTATGGACCCAAGTGTATACACATTTTTTCTTAATTATGCCTACTCCTATCAAATTAAGTATTAATACATATAAATTATATGTGTTCTAGGATAAACCTGATTTTATAGTTTTAGTAATTTAGTTATGATTCTGATTATTATCAGAAACAACTTCTATACATCTTCAGCAGTCTTTCGGTCTGTATTTATGATACTGACTTTTCTGTGAGCACATGTAAAGCCAAAATGAATTTTAACTATGTATATTTCGTCCTTCTGAAGGGCCCATAATTAAGATGAAAGGACAGATAAAGTTTTACCAAAATCTGATATCTCTGGGAAGCACCATAGGTCTAACTAGAACATTTTACAAAATAGTGAAGACATTAACATTTGTTCAGGATATCCAATATCGAATAAAAAAAATAAAAAAAAACTCATTCTATTATAAAGTATCAGTGTCTGATGAGCAGTACTAGGTAATTCTCAATTTCAAACATTAGCCTTGTTTTAGAATACGTTTAAAGTCCTTTCTAAAAGGACTTTGATGCAACTCATAAACTTGAGCTTGGTGTAAGGAAACTTTTGGTTCACTGGAATTCCCATATTGTTAATTAATGTTGAAATAATTTGAATTGATGTGAACAAAGTAGAGGATGTGACATTTTTTGCCATTTTTTTGGTCTGGGCTTCTGTGGTATACTATTTAAATAATATATTCCCAGGTACAATAGGCACTTTTGCATCCAATACTCTGGGCCATTGTCTTTTTTTATTATTTATTTTATTTATTTATTTATTTTTTAATGAAAATGGTTGCCAGCTTGTGCTTGTTATACACACCATGTCAGAGGTGCGCTTATGTTAAACATAAGTTTGTCAGTAGTTTTAGGTTTACGATGAGCAAATTCATCAACGCGAGACCTGGGATGACTTTNATATATATATATAAATATATATACACACAATGTGTACAATACAAGCTGCACAATGTTACTCCAAAATAAAACTTTAAACAACAAGACCCTTAACCCTAAATTAATTAAATTAGGTTGAACAAACATACTCTTCAAATAATTATAACCATGCAAGCACTTTGGTTCAAGTGCTGTTGTTTAAATATAACATATAAATTTAATGAAATTTAATTTAAACTGGTGACAAAATCATGGCACCCAAGGGTAAGCGAAGTCTGCAAGGAGCAAAGGCCAGCTCATCTAGTCTGATCCAGAAATGCTAATATTGTCATGATTCACAACCTGTTTGCCACCTTTTCCCACATTGTCACTTTCCACACATGCTCATGTTTTCCCGAGTCCAGGGGTCGGCAATGCGAGGCTTCGGTGTAGCATGTGGCTCTTTCATCCTTCTGCAGCGGCTCCCTATGGCTTTGGAAAATAAATAATGTTTAAATAATATTTAATTTAAATAAATTTTATTTTAGTTTGTTAGTTTTTTCAAATGTACTATAATTCTGAATTCAAAGATTATGGTAATCTAGTAACATTAAATAAAATGTTACATTTTTTGTTGCTCAAAATATGCATCAGACCCACCGATTTGTGTGACACTCGCCGGGACGCAAATTATTGAGCTTTTCAAGCCCCGAGTTGCGTTCCATTCCGAAGTGTACTGCACAGGGTGCTCCCTACTACTCCATTAGCAGTGAATGTCGGTGAAGGAGATTTCCCTTGACAAAACTCCACCATACAAAACACGCTGGGGAGTCTCCATCACTGACATCACTTCCTCTATATTGTTGATGTTAATAATAATTGATTATAGATGATTACCGAGATTTATTTATTTTTTACAGATTGCTAGCCGATATAATACTAAAGATTTCTTGATTTAATTAAAGTCCTGTTATTGTGTTATATTAATATGATGTTGTTGTTGATAACAATGATAAGAAATATACAGTGGAACCTTGGATTGCAAGCATAATTTGTTCCGGAAGCGTGCTTATATGTCAAAATGTAACACTCCTGACCAGAATAAAAAATAAATAAATGAAATAAAGACATGCGCAGCAGTGAAGGATTCCTCGACTCTGTATTTAACACAAATGAAAAAAAAATTTTTAAACCGTATATGACAGCTCAGCACATCAATAGTTACAGGAACTAGTTATAGTTATATCAACCTGAGATTTTACACACTTTCCATCACACTAGAAGAAACATGAAATTTCATTTAAATTAACTTAAGTTCAGTTAACAAGCATCCCCCACACAGTTAACATGCTAAACACAAAAAAAGACATATCCTTCACAGTTGACACTCAAACCTTTGACAACCAGAATCAGATTTTCATAAAAATATATAGCCTTCTATAAATATGATCATACAGTACAGTATATAATCCTCACTAATATACATCTGCAACAATGAAATATCTGTATGACCTTAATAATGCAAATATACAATTACTATATTAGCCAGAAGATATGAGAAGTGAGCGGCTCATTCTGTTCATCATAATATGTCCTTCGCTGCATTGTAATATTTTTATTACTTGAACTATAGCCAAAATTTGTGAATGTAAATGTGTTGGGGGTCTGTTTATTGAACATTTTACATTCTATATTATTTCTGATCAAAAGAACAAAATGAACTAAATGACACAAAAAAAAATTGTTCATTTTGATAAACGAGATTCAAAGAACCGAGACACTAAAATGATTCAAACTTCCCGTCACTAGAATGAAGCACAGCACACGCGCGCCACCTACTGAGGCATGTGATGACGTCATGACTCAGGTACGCCAATTAACAGGAAGCATTTTTTAAAGGCACAGAACACTTTTTTTTCTCAGGTTAACACAAATAAGCAGACAACAACTTCTTTTATCAATAGTATCTGAATAACATCCAACATGACATGTATTCAATATATATCACACTAAGCAGTCAAACATTTTTAGCAATATTATCAAAATAACATTTAACATGACGTATATTCACCATATTTATCACAAAACACTTGTAAATCAAAAAAGTTCACTTATACGAAATAATGAAAACTAAAATAAAACAAATTAACCTTAACTTTACTTTTGACGAAAGTAAAAATTAATCCAGAAATAAGTTAGTTAGTGTTTGTACGTGCACACGCTGTGTATGTGTGTGTGTGTGTTTGTTAAGATAAAGTAAGACTAGAGAAGGAAAGACAGTAACCCTTCCTCCTCTCTCATTTGAGGGGGCGTGTGTGTGTGTGTGTGGCTGCATGTGCGTGTGTGTGTTTAGGTGTGAAGATGAGAGGAGGAGGGAAGGGGCAGGCTGTCCAATGACACGTGCGCATGGAATCAGTGCAGTGTGATAGAGAGAGAATGGATCTTTAACCTCTCTAATCAAAGTTGCTTTTGCTTTGACACACGTCCACAGAGGTGTTATAATAAATAGTAGGGACGACTTTCGCACAAACATAATAGAACTAAATAAAAGATGCTTTATGCGCACACACACAGTCAAAGTGTTGTAGTAAAGAGTACATGTATGCAAGGATGTTAAATAATTTATCCAATAATACTTTTTAATAATAAAAAGTGGTGCACACACATTAAGACCGAACATGGGAGACGATTACCAACAATTCCGCAGCGTGAGACAGAGAAGAACCATTGGCTCAGGTGTCATCACGTGACACTTGGCGTCAAAACAAGAAGCGCATGCATGCTACATAATACTCGGTAATCACTGTATTAATCTTTTTTCAAGCTCCATTTTTTGAAGTTTGACAGCTGACTGCACGATCCAGTACATGTGATAAAATGATGATGGCAGACGGCATTTTTGGTTTGCTGCAGATGGATAATTAAAGTTCAGCTAATATGAAAAAAGAACTCAAATAGACATTGAGTATTTTATTTAAAAGTAACCTTCAACCCAGAGTTCAAAAATGCTTTTTTGTTGCATGCAGCAAAAAAACGATACGTGCAGTGTTATTATTTTAGATGCCACATGTGTTTGTGGCTCCCGTTGTTTTCTTTTCTGTGGGAAACGAGTCCAAATGGCTCTTTGAGGGGTTGCCGACCCCTGTACTAGCCCATCATGTGTCCTGTCTCACACCCTCGTTTTCACCCTGTCTGCACACCGGTCTCACATTTCATGCGGATTACTCCAGCATATCAGTACTGGATTACTGGTGAAGTACAGGTGCCTTTCTCACTCTCACCACCTTTGTTTCAAAGTTTTGAAAAAAGATTGCTTTATTTTCTCATTTTTCACCTCTTGATTCACTTTCTGATTTCTTGGTTTTAATCTTGCGGTTGCCTTTTTGACTATGGCTTTTGTCTCATGTTTTTGGGTCTGTCGTCTCAATGTTTAATTTCTTGGTTTTGACCTTGCGCTACCCTTTTGACTACAGCCTTTGTTTCCCATCTTTGTATCTGTCACCTTGTTTTATGATTTCCCAGTTACCAAACTTTCCCTCTTTTGACTAGAGAAACTTGTTTTGACCCTTCTGACTGATTCCCCGGCTTTTGATCCTTCCTTAAACCTTTTGACCTTGCTCTTATCTAATGTTGCAGTCACTGATCTGCACTTGGATTACTCTTGACTTGTTCTGCTTCGTGACAAATGTAGCAAATTGCTGAAAAATCTCAATGTTGGCCAAAATAGAAATGCAAGAAAAAAACCCAGAGCACCTCAGCCTGGGACTTTTGGGCTAAGTCCCAAAAGCCTAACACCACCAACACAGCCTCCAAACTCCTCAGATCCCAATCCGAGTACTTATGGGATGCACCAGATAGACAAAATTAGAGATTGGTTTCAATGGCCAGGGCTTGATGTAGGAGTGAATAAGTTCTATCAGCACTGCACTAAATGCCAGTAGGCAGCACCCAGGAAACCAGCCTCCACCCCACTCATTCCCCAGCCCATCATCAGCATCATGTTTGAGCACATCAGGAATTATCTCATTGGGCCACTTCTAAAATCAGCAAAAGGCCATGAATATATTTTGGTTATAGTATCCTATGCCACCTGATAGCCGAAGTCATTTCTGCTCCACAAGGTTATGTCCAAAAACATCACCAGGGAGCTGGCACTGTCATTCAGCCACAAGAGTCTTCAAAGGTGCTTCTCATCAACCAAGGTACTAAATTCATGGCTAAACTAATGGCAGATGTGTGTTGGCTGTTGCAGATTAATAAAATCCACACCCCTGTCTACCATCCGCAAATCACAGGCCCTGTGGAGCACTTCGACCAGATGCTAAAGAGGCTGTTGCAGCAGTGAACAAAGGTGTCCGAAACTTGGATCAACTGCTCCTGTACATCCCTTTCACCTTCTGAGAGACACCACCCCCTTCCAGCTTTTGCTTTTTGCTGAATGAGACAACCATCTCCATTACATTCAGTGGTGGAGTACTGTATGTGCATTTTGTGATGGAAAACAAAATTAGCAGCAATAGTGTAAAATTAACTCCCAACAGTGTGGGAGCATAGGAAGACAGCACAGACAGAACAATGTAAAGCTTATGACCGGCCAGCGCAGCCCCAGGAATTCCAGTCAGGTGACCGAGTGCTTCACAGCACCTTTACAGCACCACGTGTAAGTTCCTGGCCTAATGGCCTTCCTAGCCTACCTATACTGTAGATGAACGAGTAGGACTAGTAAAGTACAGAATGCAACAGCTGGGTAAAAAAAAGGGAGCACTGCGAAGGTGAAAAACGTATATAAACATTTTAAAATATTAGCATGCAAAATATTCATATTTCAACTCATAAAAAAGAAATCAACGACTGAGAGGACACAGTGAGAAAATGAGAAAGAAGATATTGCAATTTTTTTTTTGTAGTAAAAAAAACATGACAACAGCAGCTTATATTTTTAGACTACATTTTAGTTTAAAAACAAGAAAAATATGGATGTGGAACGGTAACCAAGTTAAATTTATCTACATTACTACAAAATAAAGTTAAGGACACATGCAATCTGAAACAGCAGTAGATCATAAGCATTATTACTGTATTGTAAAAGACATGTCTCTAATGCATTACACCAACCATAAAAAACACCAAAAACTAAAGCAATCAAAAGATTTACAAGTTGAAACACAAAAACAGAAAATATAAGATATTAGTATGTTATCTGGATTTTACAGTTGAAAATATCTTAGATTTAATATAAAATTTTCCATAATTATCTGACTCAATAAATGACCTGTATCTTAAAACAATAATAAACAAGCAGAATACAGAAGATTCATTCACTTAAATGGTTAGATGTGATTCAAATATACTACTGGATTTTAAAGGCGGTGTTAAAATCCTCATCAAACATCTCTTTCATTTCGGCTCCCTTCTTGCCATACATATTATCCTGCAGATACAGACACAAACACACATACACACGTTGAGACTCAAGTCCATGGGTAAAAGAAAATGCAATGTTTTAAACAAGGGCATCTTGTCAAATGGTGCAGTTACCAATGACTGACTAAAGCTAAACTGCAAGATAATATAATCTTTCACTAGCAATGTCAGCTTTAGTTCTTGACTCAGAATAATTATTTATATATTTATCCATTAATATTGACATATCTTTTATCCATATTTGTAGCATACCTTGTAAAAGGTTTGGCAGTTTTTGAAGATGAGTTGGATGTCATGGACAAACTGTTTCACTGTTTTGTACTTGTCTTTCTCCATTTTGGTCCTCACTTTGCCCAGCCACATGGGCTTGGAGATTACACTGCTGTATCCTGGAACCTGCACAAGGACAAGGTTTAACGAAGCTAAATCAAGTCTGTCAAGCGATTTTGTATGCAGGGGGACAATCAAGTCTACCATGTATGTAATGCTGAGGCTTAACCTAGAGCTTTGTTTCATATTGCTAAGTGTAGTTGACAGAAAATGTTAGAAATCATTGTTGAAAACCCCATTGATGCTGTGTTGTGCTGCATTGTAACCAATCAGACTAAGCCAAAAGATGTTTGTGTTTTCAGTTTATCATGTGCTAAATTGTTTAAAGCATTCCAAATTCCTTTCCCAAACCTTACACTATCTTAGAAATGCGTTAGATTTGTGCTGAGGCTAAACAATGGATTGGCAATAGCTCTATA
>QMIH01000120.1:428320-478252 GCA_003987875.1 Clarias batrachus
TGTGTGTGTGTGTGTGTGTTTGAATACCATAATGTTCATGGAAACAGGACTGTTCAAAGCACCTTTCCTGCTCATGTGAATCCACAATCTGTGGTTGGCCTTTAACACACAGAAAGTACAAATCCAGTCCTCCCTGCAGAGACACACACACACACACACACACACACACACACACACACACACACACACACACACACCTGCACATTAATACATACAGAGAGCACAGTTATGATTCTGATTATTTGTCATCAGATTTAGCTCCATATACTGTAATTACCTGCTGCAGTAATATTAATCTAGTGGTCATAAATGGGAACTGCAACAAGCTCGAATAGAGGCAGGACTCACACTGTAAACATTTTCAGTGGAAGAGGAAAACAAAACCCTAGTGACTGATATCAGCTGTTTTGTGTGCGTCTCACACACTCTCTGATAAGAAACAGCTGTTTTATTGAATACATTAAATAAAAGTAAATCCATAACGTTTGAAAACAAACCGATAGCAGTATTCTGGAGCATGAGTTATAGATCAAGTGTAATAAATGTTGCCACACCAAAGTCTTTGGACCACAACCTGCTTTCAATCCATTGCAAAAACCATCCTAGACAGTGGAGTGATTTCAGAAAAAAACAATTAGGATTGTTTATTTATTTATTTATTTATTTATTTATTTATTTATATTCTCACCCAAGTGTGTCGTCCTGTAGAGTGGGTAAGTGACAGTGATGGTGAAAAACCCGTGGACACTTGTCACAGCACACCAGATTCACCCCAGTGTTACAAATGTAGCACACGTCATCATTATTCTGTTCCCACTATTTCAAAAAATGAAGAACACAAATGCATTGCATGTTTATAGAGTAAGTTTTCACCCACACATTAAGTCTACCATATTGTATATTGTAATGTTACAAGCTGGAGTTGACATCGCCTTTATTTTTTTTACCAGTTGATTTAATTTAGGGTTTGCAGATGCAATTTTCTGGTGAAAATTATTTTGTGAATAAACTAAAAATACATATTTACACAATCAAGTAGCATTTGGTTGTGTAAACATGCTGTATACTAATTTCACTGGATAGGAACAGGTTTGGCTCACCTGCAGGTCTTACAGCTGGGAAACGTCTCCATCAGCTTTGTAAAATATATTTAGTTATTATAATAACCTATAACTAATACAGTTTAGTTAAACCAGTATACGCTGACTCAAGAACCTGGCTCATGAGTCTACTGATATTAAAAACTCTAAGACTCACAATATTCTTGGGACAGCATACATGACAGGAACATGATTGTGAATGAATATCCAAGATCTTCATCTGGAAACAGAACAGATGCAAGACATGATGTATACTTTTCTACAAAAAAGTTTCCCTGTATCTAATCTGAGGTTTCTGTTAATCAGAAAAAGAGAAAGTTTAAATATACAATGACTTCTAGGATCTGTACACACAATGCCCCATGTTTTTTCAATAACATGCCCCAGCTGCATTAATATATAAATATCATCTCTCATATCACCTTGACCAGGTAGTTAAGGGTTTTTCCTTGATGCAGGATGTGTTTCTTCCAGTGTCCATCTGTTAGAGTTGAGTCCTGCATTACAAACTCCTCAGGAGTGAACCAGCGCTCCTCTGTGCGGATGCTTTTACTGCGTGATCCTGCAGCAGAAACACACACAGTAACAAACCAACATATTCGAAACATGTACATCTGGTCCTATCCTATTCCACTAGGCATGTAATTAAATTATGTGCTTTTATACATGCTGTCAAAATGTATGCTTGTTTTCTGGAGATGACGCTTTGCACATGACACTGCATAACTCATCTCCGATCTCCACCTACCTGTAAATCTGCTTTTATATAAAATCCCACGGACAGAACCACAGCGGACTGGTAAAGCAGACGTGCCAAATTTAGATGAGTCCGTTCGCTGGTTGACGTTCTGAATTGCTGTTAAAGGTATTAATAATGACCATTAGTTTATATTTGTTTATTTTATTTAATATTCAGTGCTTTAAGAAGTTCCTATGGTGGCTTTTTAATTTTAAATCAACATTTCTCCATGTAAACAAAGGAACAGGAAGTGTGTTTATACAGTACTAACAAGGACTCCAGCATTCCTCAGGTCTAGAAGAAATTTCTTTCTACAATTAGAAAAATAGATATTTTACTGAATAAAATCATAGCTGAATATTCACAGTATAATACAACTAGAAAAAATGTAATAGGCAAAGTACCTTCTGACCACCGGCTTTGTGAGAGCGTGGACACTGCAAATGACCCGCCTTCAAAAAAGAAAAAAAAATGAATAAAAGAGAGGATTTTATTTAGAATATTAATACTTAAAATTGTAAAAATAAATGAATGAATGTCAGTATAGTATGTATCTAATTTAGCAGCCTTTTAGTCTTCAATATTTTATCCTAATTGGTTTATTGACAGTGACCCTATGACGTATAACTAAAAGGATTAAAGGCCTGTGCTGAGCAGGAGTATGTATATCAGACATCTTCGGCTTGTCTCACACACAAGCAGTCGTCGCAAGTCTGCCATCATTACACACAAAAAAAAAAAAAACAGGAACATCTACTCCAAATGATTTTAGGCCAATGACACTTACACTGACTGGCATAAAGAACTCCAGATACCATCAACCTGTTGCAGTTTGCCTACCGCCCCTATAGATCAGTGGACGATGCAATAGCCATGACCCTACACCATAGACTTAAAACATCTGCCTACAATAGACCTGAAGGTCCCAACTTCCTCTTGTAATTTGGTTATGGACTTTATCCTGGCCAGTCCACAGGTGGTTAAGTTGAGAGACAAGGCCTTTGCTGAGCTTATAATCAGTACAAGCTGACAATCAATATACGTAGGAACACCACAGGGCTCAACCCCAAACACAGTCATCATTAAATACTGTATGCAGATGATACCAACAGGTGATACAGCAGATGAAACCAACATAGGTAAGACCAAAGAAATAATCATGGACTTCAGAAAGAAACTGCACCCCTTGCTGCCTCTCATCATCAAAGAGACTGAGGTGAAGAAAGTTCCGGGTTTCTGGGTCTTCATTTAACAGAAAACCTGCAGTAAAAAAAGGCCCAATGTACTTCACTCACTCACTCATCATCTATACCGCTTAATCCTGTATTCAGGGTCACGGGGGGCCTGGAGCCTATCCCAGGAGACTTAGGGCACATGGCAGGGTACACCCTGGACAGGGTGCCAATCCATCGCAGGGCACACACTACAATTTTGGGAACACCAATTAGCTTAAACTACATGTCTTTGGACTGTGGGAGGAAACGCACCAAGCACAGGGAGAACGTGCAAACTCCATGCACACAGAGACGGGAATCGAGCCTGGCCGGGGATCGAACCCGGATCCTAACCACTACACCAGCGTGCCGCCCCAATGTACTTCATTAACTGCTAAATAAGGCTGGACTCAGCCATCACCCCCTCATCCAGACCTACCAATTACACATAGAGAACCTCCTCATGATATTAAATGTGCAATTAAACCTCAAGATAAAGTGCAATCAAAAAATAATAAAAAGTGCAATAGTTCCATATCTGGAGATCTTGTACTGTATAAAGATACAATAGTACCCTTACTGTTTGGTACGTGTACAAATAGAAAATGTAAAAAATGACCTTTAACAGTTTCTGCAGTGGGGTGTTTTGGTATCTGATGGTGAGTTTCCAGTTCTTACTACTTCCTCTTCCTGAAAATCTCTCAAAGTCCTGGGACAGAATACACTTACATTTTGCTCCTAAAGGAACAAGTCATTTATTTTAATTCAAATTTTAATAATGAAAAGTAAATTCCATGTAACAATCCTTATAATCAAATATAATTCTTTAATTAAAGAAACATTAGATCAAATATTACATTGTGTATTATATCATAACTGAAATACAGTATTTACTGGAGAGGTTTTTAGAGACATTACAGAACATGTGAAATTATAACTATTGCTATTTACTATCATTTTTGGCGATGTGTAAATTAAAACGTACCTTTAGCAAGTTTGTCTGGAGACAGTGTTCCTTTTTTATCTCCACAGAGAACTGGAAGTCTTCCACTCTGTACCAGTGGCGCTGAGAGGGAAAATGCCATGTCAGCACTTGCTTCTGCCTTTTCCCAAACTCCATTTCCCAGAATGCCCCACCACAGCTCCATACATAACCAGCTCTAGTTACCTGTTACACTATTTCTACTCTATTTACTTCACTGTCTGTGTTATATGCTGTAAGTTACAATGACAAAGGTCTTCATTTCACTTCCTGTTCATCCAAATGCATTTTAATAGTTAATTTGTTAATTCAATCTTGAATGTGCTTCCCATTCAGCTCATTTTCCAAAATCAAAATTTCATTTATGCTTTTCATTTGAAATAAAATATGAACTTAGTATATAATAAGATATTTAAAAGAAAATATAAAGACATATTGCTTAATCTTAATTCAGCGACTCTCCTATATGCAGGTCAACATTTAATAATTCCTTTTTAATTAAACTTTAATTATTTTCTTACCAATGAGATTAAGAAACTTAATTTCTTAAAAAAGCAGAAATTAGGTATCACATTTCCACTAACTCACAGATGTCAGGCTTTATGGCTGGTTTCTTCTGGCTGGACACAGAGGAAGGTCCAGGTTCCTCATCATCTGTCTCTTCAGCACTTCTCTTTCTCTTTGTTGCACCTGTATTGTGCTGTTCCTGTTTCTTTTCTCCTCCCTCAGCTTCCTTATTCCTGTTTTTTTTCTCTGCATTTAGAAGATTTTCATGAATCCTAAAGGAACCTAAAACAAAAGTCCTTTATGATAGCATTCAGATTGAAAAAATTACAAATAAGAGATAAGAATTCATATCAAACTCTCCAACATTTAATGAGGTGGCGATACTAGCACCGAAAAGATGGAGTGACTGACCATCGAGAAGGCTTTTCTGGAGCAAGCGGAGAACAGGATATTTCCGCAGGATGTGATCTTGAAACACACAACTCCAAAACAGTTTCACACACTGCCCTCGATTATTCTCCACCCAGTCCAAAATCTCATAGACACCTTTGTGCTTTCTCTCCTTATTTCTCATCTTTATTACCTTCTACAGTGAGAGAGAGAGAGAGAGAGAGAGAGTACAACATGTGAGGTCACAGTGAGGTCACAATGTGTGATATGATACACAGTAAGTGTGTATATTTATGTACAACACATTACCTGTGCACATATTTTCATAAAACATGAATATTGTCATGAACCTGAAATGTTAAAGTACCGTCAGAATAAAGAACTATGATATCAGAACTATGTGCAAGTGTTTATCTACAGGTTTATACAGAGTGTCACAAAAGTCTCCAAACACAGCCAAAAATGTTACAGTTTTGTTTGTTCTTAGTTTATGTTTAATATTATATACATAAAAGCCATGGTGTACAGTGTCAAGATAATTTAAAAGGACACATAGGAAGTGCAATTACACACATAACACCAGATGTGCAAATATTAGTGCAACATGAGTGTTTTAACAAAGAAATATTTGGGGGAAAAAAGGAACAAAAAAATGCTAATTTCTCCTGTGTATGAAGAGTTTTGGGATACCCTGTAATTTGAACATAAAATAACATTCATCTTATTGTTCATTTCTCTACATTATAACTAAAGGTGTCTTTTGTTTGCAGGTTTCCTGGCAGGGAAATATATATGAAGTAAAAGGCAGGGAAATATATATGAAGGGAAATATATATGAAGTAAAAGGTATGTGGGAGGGATTAAGCCTGGTCAATTACTTATTTCGCGAACGCAGGCACAATGCTTTCAGTTTCACTTTGTGTAATTCGCCAGTGTTACCTAATAGCAGTAATACCCAGTAATAAACACTAACCAGTAACACTGACACGCTGGACACGGCAAACACATACAGGTGTCTATGTATTGATGTAGGGATGTTTGTAATGTTCGTTATTTCTCACCTTGTAGAGATCCTCGGGTACCAGGTTGTGGTCTCGGAGCTGGGTGAGGAAGGTCTGCGGGTCCCCCATACAAGACATCTCCGTCTTCTTACAGTGAAAAAACTGCATCAACTCACCTTCAGTTAGAAAATCTAAAAGATCCATTCTGTTGCTGTTTATCCGTCAATTCTGTACAACATTAAATGCACATTATATAGTAGGCTTACAGAAGTATATATTAGAGTACACCAGATAAACAAAATGCCTAAACAACAACAGAATTCCCTGCTGATTGATCCATGTGTATATTCAGAGTCAACCTTTATAATCAGACAAAACGAATGGATCTCTGTTTATGTCAGACACTACCTACCTGATCCTGATCAGGACTGTTGATTACGACTGAGGAGTATTTACTGTGTATGAGAGAGAGAGAGAGAGAGAGAGAGAGAGAGAGAGAGAGAGAGAGAGATCTATGGTGCATCACCGGAATTTACATTTACATTTACATTTAGGCAAAGCATTTGGGAGACGCTCTTATCCAGAGCGACTTACAAAAAGTGCTTTAAAGTTTACATCACTGGATAGACTGGGTTACTAGGTTAATAACTATGTGCCATTAGTCAAACACAACTGGGAAGAGGTTGTTGTTGTTGTTGTTGTTGTTGTTGTTGTTTTGTGGGGGGAGGGGGTTTAGTCCAAGTATTGGAGAAACAGATATGTCTTGAGTCATCGTTTAAAGATCGTCAAAGTCTCTGCTGTACAGACATCTATAGGAAGTTCGTTCCACCACCTAGGTGTCAGAAAAGTAAAGAGTCTAGATGAATGCCGCCCTCGATCCCTGAGAGATGGTAGGATGAGGCAAACAGTGCTGGAGGATCGGAGGGAACAGACATTTGGTTATAAACAGTCCTTCCAAGAATTCTGGAAATAAAAGAGAAAGGCGATACCGGGTGATCGTTGTTAACTTCTGATGGGTCCAGGCAGGATTTCTTGAGGATGGGAATAACCCTTGCCTTCTTAAAAGCAGGAGGAACATGACCAGATGATATGGAATGGTTGATGATGGTTGTGATGAAGGGAAGGAGGTCTCGTAAGATGACCTGGAGCATTGTGGAAGGGATTGGGGGTTAGATGATGAGATGATCTGCTGAATCTCATCAGATGACAGGTTGGAGAATTCTGCTAAGGGAGGGAAGGAAAGGTCCTGAAGTTCTGATGTAGGAGTTTGGTGGACTGGCGGATTGCTGCAATTTTCCCATCGTAGAATGTGGCAAAATTGTCAGCAGTCAGAGCGGAAGCGGCTGGAGGATGTGTTGTGTTGATGATGTTGTGGATATTCATTTAACCTGTCTGAGACAAAATTTAACCTGTCTGAAACAAATTTCCAAAATGTTTCATCAAAGTATGAATGTTACATACTGTAGATTCTGCTGTCCATTACATGTAATTAAATACTGGATCACTGCGGTGAGGTACAGTGCTTCCACAATCAGAATGAGTATGGCAATGTTAAGCTCAAGATGCAAAATCACCCTGCTTTAAAGATATTATTATTATTATTATTATTATTATTCATTACTTTGATCATTACTCACTAATATCTTTTTTTATTAGTTTTTATTTTTGCTATTTTTTGTTGTAGCTGTTTACTACAATAGTAAACTTAACAGTGTGGCTGTTCAGAAATAACTGCTCAGTCGTGCGGTAACTTTATGATTTAACGTTATGAAACCTTGCACAGTTTGTACTCCCTTCAGTAACGCATTGTCACATCGACGCAGATTAATGGAAAAGAAGAAAGATTGCTCACGTGTAACCTCACACGTAATTGAAAAAAATAAACTTTATTTATTTTTTTAATTTTATGAGCGCATATGTCATATGTGCATAAACAATGTACATACAAACGAGATCAGTTATCAGATCATTTACTGTATACATGACTTCAATATATTCTGAGTACATGACTACAGGAATATAAAACTACGTATATTTTGCACGGACAAACAAATTTTACACATAGGTTTTATTTTGTTCGTTTGTATTGTTTTTATTTTTTTTTTAAAGTTATCATCGCCTTCTAAGTTAAAGGTTAAGTTCATTCAACTTCCCTGTTAAACAGGACAGACTAGAAAAAAAAAATCATGCACAAACACAACATCTTTTAATTTGCATAATTTATGTTAGGCGAATATGTTATACGATTTTTTTTTTCTTTTTCATGTTTGTGTGGACATACAGCTAAAATTATCAGCATGATTTAAAATATTTCAAAATCGAATTAAATAG
The DNA here is from genome assembly GCA_003987875.1 of Clarias batrachus. NCBI lineage: Eukaryota > Metazoa > Chordata > Actinopteri > Siluriformes > Clariidae > Clarias > Clarias batrachus. Next base: position 436,585 of record QMIH01000120.1, read on the forward strand.
ATCATTGCTTGATACAACCGTGTGTCAAGCTAGCAATCCGGTCCGGTAAATAACTGACACAGAAACAGTGAATGTACATATATTAATTTCCCAATGTGCCCGGCGGCCAGCTATCCATTCATCCTATGTTCTTTTTTGGTATTATATGGTCTAATATAATATTTGATAGAGATTATGTGGGGGGTGGCAATCTGTGGCAGGGGGCATTTTAGCGCATAACACCGGTCTTCCGCTGTGAAATAGCGAATATATTTCTTCATCCGTAGTGTGATACTGAGTGCGGCTTGTGCCACCACTTTGGGCCGTACACGCACTCATCAATGTGTTCACCATCTCTTCATTTCTCACAATTGCAGCAACCAKGTTTCMCGCCGACTCACTCATCCTTCCTAAAGATGGCGCTGTGTTTCGATGACGTCATGTTTCATTCAATATATTCAGACTTTTCATTCAATATATCAGTTTTCAATCAATATATTCGGAATCCATTCAATATTCTCACAGTTCATTCAATATATTCAGATTTCATTCAATATATATAGAGTTTCAATCAATATATTCGGAATCCATTCAATATTCTCACAGTTCATTCAATATATTCAGATTTCATTCAATATATATAAAGTTTCAATCAATATATTCGTAATCCATTCAATATTCTCACGTTTCTTTCAATATATTCACAGTTTTCACTAAGTTCTCATGAATATTTTCCTAAATGGCATGCCATAATATGTATATATACTATAATATATATATATATAAACATTTCAGTTTCATATTTCTAATGTTAATTTTTTAAATTAATGATAGATGATAGATGATTAAGTTTAATCTCATAAACTGTAAACAAGAACTAGAAAAAAATGGACAGAAACAAAGAAAATTTTAATGTTTGAAAAAAAAATTTATCTATATGAATGTATTTACATTATTACAAGTGAATTCAATGAGAAATTGCAACTTGAAACATCAACAGATCACAAACTTTATTAATATTTTATAAAACTAGCCTTTAAACTACAACCCTAAAAATTAAACAAAGAAAGCACAATATTTTTAAATGGAAACATAAGCATAAAAATATATGATATTGGTACATGTAAGGTTTGTACATGTAAGACATTTATTTGTTGCATTAAGGTTTAAACAACAATTATATAACAAAATCTATGCTTTTACAGTTCACACTCTGACTCACTAAAAGCTTTTATCTTAAAACAATAATAAAAAAATTAAATTATATTCATATTACAGTACATTCAAAATGTGCATTTGGCTTTTGTTGATAAACTTAACTGCAGAAATTCTACTGGATTTTAAAGACGGTGTTAAAATCCTCCTCAAACTTCTTTTTTATTTTGGCTCCCATCCTGCCATATGTATTATTCTGCAGACACACACATGGGAACATCAAGGGCATATGTTCAAATGGTACCATTGACTGATCTCAAAAGGATTAATTGTCAACACATTTTAAACTAAATACACAGAGAAAATATATTAAATTAAAATAAATCTATAATTTTACATCTGTTTAATCTGTATTACCTTGTTAAAAGTCCTGCAGTTGTTGAAGATGAGGTCGATGTCAAGCACAAACTGTCCTACTGTTCTGTACTCGTTTTTCTGTAGTTTGGCCCTCACTCTGTCCAGCCACATGGGGTTGGAGATCACACTGTTGTATCTCGGCACCTGCACAAGGACAAGGTTTAAAAAGACTGAAACTGTAACTGAATAAGATGCTAAGGCTAAACCTGGCGCTAACATTGTGTCTTTCTACATCCTTGGAATGAATGCTTCTCAGGTTGCGATCTATCGGAATAAATGTGTTTGTACAGTATACTGTATCCTAAAGCATAAAAATAAAAGGCTTGTATTTTTATTATCACACTCTTATCCAGTTTAACCAGTCTCAAATAAAAAAATATAGTGTATAAAAGTAAGGCAAAAATTACATTTATTTTCAAATAAATATATTTTCTGTGTGGACGATTCATCCACACAGAAGGTAATTCCCCTATGGGTATATTAACAGTAATATACAGCGGAACCTGGTATTAAGAGTAATGCGAGTTTGTGAGTGTTCCGTAAGACGAGAAGATTTTTAATAAATTTTGACTTTAAAAATGAGCAAGAATAAGTTTTATCGAGACCATGTAGTCTTGAGTACCGAGTATCACGTATCACGCATGCGCTTCTTATTTTGATGCTGAGTGTCAGATCACAACTGAGCCAATGCTTTTTCTCTCTCTTGCGCTGCAGAATTGTGGGTAATCGTCTCCCCTACTGGGTCTTAATGTGCGTTGCTCACTGTTATAATCAACATCAGTGAACGCGTGTACTGTTTATTATAACACGTGTGTGTGCGTGTGTAAAGCAAAAAAAAAGTCTCATTAAAGAGGTTAAAGATCCATTTTCTCTCTCTGTGTGTCAGTCATTGGCCCACCATGCCCCTTGACACACACGCCTCCTCCTCCTCTCTCTCTCACACACACACACACACACACACACACACACACACACACACACACACACACACACACACACAGTGTGCATTCTCTCTCTAATGGAAACACTGCTCTGTCGTGAATCTTTACAAAGGTAAAGTTCAGGTTAATCTGTTTTATTTTTACTTTATAACAGTGATTCTGTTAGTATGCACTCACTTGAGTGTCATTAAAGAGTGTTCTTGTTTATTTTTCTGATAAAACAGTGTTTACATTAGTGTGCGTGTGTGTGTGTGAAACTCAAATAAAAGAGGAGGAAGAGTTAATGTGTAAGACAAGAAGAGGGAGAGGGGAGGGGCTCATTCCTTACTTTAGCTTCACACACACACACACGCACACACACACACACACACACACACACACACACACACACACGCATGCACAATTTAAAGGTAAAGTGCAGGTTAATGTCTTTACTTTATATTTTGTATTAATTATTTTTATGTGTTATTTTTTGGGGGTTTGAACAAATAATTTGAGTTTCCATTATTTCTTATGGAAAAAACTTTGATTTTTGAGTGTTTTGGTATATGAACTGGCTTCCGGAACTAATTATGCTTGCAATCCAAGGTTTCATTATAGATAAATTCCGTTAATCGCTTTGGGTTGGCATCCTGTCCAGTGTACAGTTTATTGTTATTACTTAGTATTATATTAGCATTTCTTTTTGGATCAATAAAGTATCTATCTATCTATCTGTCTATCTATCTATCTATCTATCTATCTATCTATCTATCTATCTATCTATCTATCTATTATAGTAAAATATAAAAGTAGAGTGTAATGATTGTTACCGTTTCAGTAGGGTCATCAGTAAACACACACTCTGTATCTGCCTTATACAAGTGCAGCAGCAAATACTCACAACGCTTGAAGGGAAAAACACAAATGATCAGAAATACAACTGTGCCTGTGTGTGTGTGTGTGTGTGTGTGTGTGTGCGTGCGTGCGTGCGTGCGTGCGTGCGTGTGTGTGTGTGAATACCAGGATGTTTCCAGGAACAAGAATGCTCAAAGCACCTTCCCTACTCATGTGAATCCACAATCTCTGGTTAGACTTTACCACACAGAACGTACACGTCCACTCATCCCTGCAAGAACACACACACATCACCAAAATGAAAACCAAAACACTATAAGGACTATATTTTTCTGTCCTATTATCTTCCGTTTCTTTAACTGATTAACTGACCTCATAAACTGTTATATGTCATGTTATCGTTGTGACGGGGGTTTAAGTGAAAAATGTCATAATGTCATATATCCCATGAGATTTACTGTACCAATATTATCATTCCTACACAATATTTCACTGCAACAACATACGATGATGTAACAGGTTCACAAAAACATTCCATACTATTAGTTATCACATAAAAAAAAATTGCATGGTTGATGCAAAATGATGGGTGCATCACTTCCTATCCTGATGCAGCCATCACTCTGGAACAGGGGAAACCTGGGATTTCTCACCCAAGTGTGTCCTCATGTATAGTTGGTAAGTGGCAGTGATGGTGAAAAGCTCGTGGACACCCGTCACAGCAGACCAGATTTTTCTCAGTGTTACAAATGTAGCATACATCATCATTATCCTGGTCCCGCTGGTTCAAAAAATGAAGAGCATTGAGTCAATACATGTTTATACAATACATACACTATATTGCTAAAAGTATTCCCTTGTCTGCCTTCACATGCATATGAACTTGAGTAATATCCAATTCTTAATCCATAGGGTTTAATATGGTGTTGGCCCCACCCCCTTTGCTGCTATAACAGCTTCAACTCTTCTGGGAGGGCTTTTTTTGGGAAGGGTTTAAGAGTGTGTTTATGGGAATTTTTCATTCTAATTCATCCCAAAGGTCTTCTATCAGGTTGAGGTCAGTCAAGTTCTTCTACACCAAACTCTTTCACCCATGTCTTTATGGACCTTGCTTGGACCTTGTGTGTGCACTGGTGAGCAGTCATGTTGGAACTGGTGTGGGGTTGTTTTTCAGTACTTGGGCTCGGCCCCTTACTTCCAGTGAAGGGAACTTTTAATGTCACGTCACGTCTGATTCACCTGCTCACTTCCGCTCCAGATTCCACTCCACTCCTTTGTTCTCACTGGCTCACTCTCTGCTCTTCACACACCTGTTGCTCATTTCAATCATGGCCCTGCTCTATTTCACCTGCTCACAAACAACCTCCATTTGCCAGATTATTGAGTGCCTTACCAGCCCAATATTCCCGCGTCTTGTCTCGTCACAGCCTGCCAAGTTACCGACCACGCTTCGTTCTTTGACTACGTCTTTGCCTCACGCTTTTGGATTTACCCTTGTTTGGATTTGGGATTATTGACTGCTTGCCTGTTTTCTCGACTACGGATTAGGATCACGGATTTTTCCCCCAGCTCTCCGGCTTCGACCCTCGCTTGTTCTACAACCACGAGTCCGTCCTCACGCCCTACCAAGGTAACACTACGGTTCCCACCACAGCACGGAGCACCATTCTCATCAAGATCAACCTCGTCACATGACAGTCACCACCCTCCAGTTACAGTCAGTGACACCACTACTCAACCCGAGTTCTTCCCTCTCCACGTTCTGCATTTGGATCCACCAAGCCCACCACGGAGCCTGACATTTAATGCTTCTGCATACCAAGTCATTTTGGACAATTTCATGCCCCCACCTTTGTGGAAACAGTTTGGCGATGGCCCCTTCCTGTTCCAACATGACTTGACTGGCCTGCACAGAGTCCTGACCTCAACTCAATAGAACATTTTTGGGATGAATTAGAGCGAAGACTGCAAGCCAGGCCTTCTTGTCCAACATCAGTGTTTTGCAAAAGTGTTCACCCCCACGTAAACAAATTGTCATGTAATGTCAATTTATTTATTATTTATTTATTTACAATGTTCTTCTATTATTTATTTCTTTACAATGTTCTTATGAATATTATTTTGTGAGTACACTATAAAGCAGATATTTGGAAATAAGATGTTCAGGAAGTTGATGAGTCTAATGATATCAAAACTGTATCAAGTATTAAAGACCCACATGATCCTTGGGACAGCATAGAAGACAGGGGCATGACAGTGCATGGACATACAGGATCTCATTCTGCAAAGAAAATCTCTATTTAATTCAACTGACTTGAACATACAAATGTCCCAGATTACAAATTTATAAACCAAAATTTTGGCTAGATATTGCAAAGCAGTTTCAACATATGAGCGATCAAGGGCGTGAGGGGTTGCTGGAGTATCTACATCGCCGGCTTTATGAGTCCACCCAGGAGCATGATGCCAAGAGAAATCATAAATTAAGGTTAAATGAGGTTTAATGTCTATTTATTTCATATTTTACTTCATTTACATGTCTTTTCTAAATGTTTGAATTGTTCTCATATGCAAAAATATGATTATTGTGTTTTATATACAATATTTGTTTAGTGGCTGAAATTAATTTTCTGCATTTATATTATTTCCTATGGGACAATGCGTCTTGCGATTCAAAATTTCACCTTAAGAACTCGCCTCCGAAACAGATTCAATTTGTATGCCGAGGTGCCGCTCTTTTAGGATCAAACAATACAGTGACTCATATAAGCTACTGTATAACATGATCAAGCTGCATTTATAAATATTATCTTTCACACTACCTCCACCAGGTAGGTAAGGGTTTTGCCATGGCACAGTATGTCTTTCTTCCAGTTTCCATCTGTCAGCGTTAACTCTTGCCTTACAAACTCCTCTGGAGTGAACCAGCGCTCCTCTGTGCGGATGCTCTTACTGCGTGACCCTGCAGCACAAACACACGTGTGTGGAAACACTCTATTACACTGATTTTTACATTTTGTCATACAGTCCTGTAATGCAGTATTTCATCATGCCATTAAATTCAATCTTATTTTGCATTCCATTTCTGTCATATTGAGGACATACAGTACTGCAGTCATTATACACGCTGTAACTCACATTCTGCAGTTTTTACGATTATATTCTGCATCAGGATAATGTGCAGTTGATTCCCACCTACCTGCAAACCTGCTTTTATATAAAAACCCACTGACAGAGCCACAGCTGACTGGTACAGCAGCGGCTTCAAATTTTGACAAGTCCCCTCGATCGGTGTCTTCTTCCTCTTCTTCTGTGTCTTGAAGATCTTCACTTGATTCATCTGTCCCTTCTCTGGATACTGATTCCATTAGGTCGTAGTGGAGCAACAAATAGAGGCACAAAACACAGCGATAAAAATGTAAAAAAAATATTGCATGAAGTTAAATGTGTCAAGAATTACCTTTATTTATTTATTTTTTTTATATACGCATTAAAAATTCCTACCATGGCATTTTTGCTATAGTAAAAGCAAGAGGTTTCTACATGTGAACAATTAAAATAAAATGTAAATAAGGGCTAATAAATGTGTACACTAACAAGGACTGGAGCATTCCTCGCGGCTTGAAGAGAAGATCCCTCTCTGCAATAAAAAATGAATTTTACTGGTTGAAAGTACAACAACTTTAAATCTTGATATAACTAAAGAAAAAGAAAATCGACACAGTACTTTCTGACCACAGAATCTGTAATAGCGTGGACACGTCAAATGCCCCTTCTTAAAAGAAACAAGACAAAAAGTGCAGCCTTTTAGTGTACAATGTTTTATTTTATAGTTGGTATCTTCATCCTGATGGTCTAAGTATAGATTTACCTTTAACAGTCTCTGCAGTGGAATGTTTTGCCAGAAGATACTGAGTTTCCAGTTCTTGAAACTTGCCCTTCCTGAAAATTTCTCAAAGTCATTTGGAGTAAACCAGCAATCCTGGCACTGAATACACTCCTCCCCTACAGGAACAAACCTTTCTTTTAAATTCCAATTAAAAACAAATAACACTAGGGGAACTGTACTGTCATACTCATTAGTGATAATTCTGTGTGAGAATAATGATTAAGATTGCATGGCTTTGTTTGTACTGACCTTTGGCAAGCTTGTCTGGATACAGTGTCCCTTTCATATTTCCACAGGTAATCGGAAGTGTTCCTCTCTTTGACAACGGGGCTAAGAGGAAGCATGTCATGTCAGCCTTAAACAACGTTTCCCAGAATGTTCCACCAAAGCACCATACATAAACAATTTAATTTAGCAGTAACACTCCTGGACTCTTGCACAAATGAAACACCATTGTTGGTGTGATATGCTGTAAGTATCCGTGACAAAGCGACTGCTTTGCCTTTACATTACGGCCTGTTCATCTAAATCCATTTGAAATATTTTATTGTTATTTAATTCAATCTTGATTGTGCTTCCCATTCAGGTACTGTAGATAGGTGTACATAGAGTAAACACATTGGTGTGATGCTATACAGTAGATTAACAAACTGCTCATTCTTCATGTGTTTATACCAAAAGAAAAATATTAGCAACTTGATAAATGCTTTTTATTTTAAACACCACATCCCATTAACATATTAACACTGATTATCAGTTACACCTCAGTAAACTGGTGACAGGTTCATGGGCACCCAAGTCTCACCCATACCCTCAAAGAGCGGACCATTCAGTCCAATCCTACTGAAAAGCCAGTGCAGCACTGATCACAGATAAAATTGACTCCTAAACACAAAAGAACCAGAAAATCTAGCGTGCACCATGCATGGAGCAAGGCAAGCAAAGAGCCGTTGACCCACTCCCAAATTCCCCAGCAATTTTAAGACACTCAGTGTCTATCCTCCAGGCTGATGAACATTTAATTAATCCTTTTAAATGAAGCTCCAGTTATTGCCTCTACAATGAGACTCAAGAAACTCCAAACCATAAATTGAACATCACAATTTCCACTAACTCACTGTTTGTAGCCTTCATGGCTGGTTTCTTCTTTCTGGACACAGAGGAACAGCCAGGTTCCTCCTCATCTGTCTCTTTAGCACTTTTCCTTCTCTTTGTTGCACTCTTCTTTTGTGCTTGCTTCTTTACCTCTCTCTCAGCTTGCTTTCTCCTGCTTGTTTTCTCCACATTTGGGACACTTTCATGAATTCTGAGGAAATCTAAAACAACACAAGTACGTCAGCTAGAGTTCAGAAATAAATACGCCTGAATTACTGTGAGATAAAGAATGACTGACCATCGAGGAGGCTTTTTTGGAGCAAACGGAGAACATCATATTTCTGCAGGATGTGATCTTGAAACACACAGCTCCAAAAGTCCTTCATACACTGTCCTTGCTTATTCTCCACCCAGTCCAAAATATCATACACACCTTTCTGCTTTCTCTCCTTACCTTTCATTTTAATTACCTTCTATAGGGAGAAAAAGAGAAAGAGAGAGGGAACACACTCAGGAGGCCATTTGGTTTGGTGTGCATTTGTGCGAGTAGTGTGTACAGGTGAAGGTACTGTACAATGTGTGACTTATTTAAAGAAAATACTTATATACAGCAAAAAAAAAAATCATATTTAATTAATGCTTAATATTATATACACTAATTAGTAATTGCTGCACATTTTAACAGTATATTCCTGTTATGTTTAAAATCGGTGCATTACTGTATTTTACCACTGGTAAAATAACATAGAAAATATTTAAAACATTTTTTACATATTTATTGTGCGAAAAAAAAATTATAGGCCTACTACGTTTTTATGAAAAAAGAAATATTTACCTCAAACAAAAGTTGCACACTCTCACTTAATGGTACGGAAAAGACTTCTGATGATATTCTTTTATTTTTCCTCGCTTTGGCTAGCTTATATGAAACATTGTCTTTTATTGTCACTTACAGTACCTAGTTTAGAGTAGCATATAGATAACACTGCTTATCATGCTAACAAACTGCCTTATGTAGCTTAGCACAAATATGTTAGCTCCCGGTGGTTAAGCTAATTCCTTATGTGGATTACAAGAGATCTATTCCGATCCATTTGGATTACAGATGTTTGTCAGTATCAGTCGTGATGTAAATGTTCTAAAGGTATTTTACTCAGTTTTGGATACCTTTAGCATACAGTAGCTATTTGGTTTAGTTTTTAATGGTACGGAAAAGACTGTATCGCTCATGATCCTTTTTTTTTACGTTTTAAGGTACAACTTAATTGAAGCTACACAAGTGTTCTAACATAAAGGGTACAGAATGTTCTGGACAGTGGGAAGAGTTCAGCATTTCCTCAGAACAACACTGAGATTCTGACAGAGAATGGAGGAGGTGGAGAATCCAGCAAGCTGTTATCATGGGTGAGTCTTATATAATATTCTGATCATAAAACTCACTCCTTTTCCCCCTTGTTTTGGGTAGCTTTTATGAAGTTTATATGAAACATCTGTCTTAAGGTTAGCATGTAAATGCTAGCCATGCTAGCATACTGCTGTATGTACAGTAGTTTAGCGCGAACATGTTAGCTCCCAGTGGCTAAGCTAATGCCGCTTGGAGATTACAGATGTTCATCAGTATCAGCTATGGTGTAAATGTATTTCATTCAATTTTGGATAGCGTTAGCTTACGGTAGCTATTTGATTTAGTTTTTGGTTAGCTTATGACACTGCTATCTATAATGTTACTTAGCACAAAAATATTGCCTTATGTAGCTTACAGATTTCCGTGATATTAAGTATAAGTCGACATGACATTACAAAAGCTTGTTGTTTTTATGCATGGTCATTAGTGATAAATGATGATAATTCTATACATTTGTTTATTTTATTGTGTTATCATGCTCATGTTCTTTTTTTTTTTTTTTTGCTTTTCACCCGGGCGGCACGGTGGTGTAGTGGTTAACACTGTTGCACCGCCAGGGTCCGGGTTCGATCCCCGGCCAGGCTCAATTCCCGTCTCTGTGTGCATGTTCTCCCTGTGCTTGGTGGGTTTCCTCCGGGTACTCTGGTTTCCACCCACAGTCCAAAGACATGTAAGTTAGGCTAATTGGGTTGAGGCTAATTGAGGTAACCCATTTTAATTTATGTAAAGCAATTAATGACTGTAATAGTAAGTATATTGTGCATATCATGTTTACTATCCACTGCCCATGATAATTTTCTACTCACCAGTGTGTTTTTTCATGCTTTTAATTTCATTTCTGCTCTTAAAGAATGTTGGGTAAATGCAGTGGTGTTTTGTCAAAAGTGGCTTTTTGGTGTTGGATTGTGAACAGTTTTTGAAAAGTTATATTGTGGATGGAAATCTTATTTTATATACTGTACAATTTTAGTGTAATTGTATTTTGTGAAAGCTTTTTCTGCTAATAGAAGTGTTTACTTTAAATATGTGTTTAATGTAAACCTAAAAGAGGTGTTTTTACAGAATATTTTACCAAGGCAGTGTTCAAACATATGCATTTGATACATTTTCATGGCCACTGATAATAAATTGATTGAATGTCTCATTGAATAGAAAAATGACTTTTTTATAGTTCCCAAAGCAACACATCAGACACCATTAACATACAAAAGAGCTTCACTATAGTGGTACCTTCAAGGACTAGATTTGTACTGTACCTTTAATTAAGGTACAATAATGTACCAGCAAGTTCACAAAACTAAAGGTACATTTTGGTTGCCCATCGTACAAATAATGTCCTTGATGGTACAAACAGAATTGGTACAAATTTGTTTCTCAATATTAAGGTACAGTTCTGTGCCCTTGACAGTGGTTTGTACCTTCCTTTCTTTACATTAACACTAGATAAAAAATCTTCTGCTGTAGCTGCTGGAGACTTATTGCACAACTTAAATGAACAGAAGCACTGGCACTGAACCCTTCTGTCATAAGTGTCAACAAACTAATAAATTATAAAAAGTGAAAAGAGGCACATAGATTCCCGGTCACATGCACTAGTAAAAATGAGGTGTTAAAAAAAAAACTCATTGCGCGGGCTCAGACACGCTGCTTTCAGTTTCATTTCTGTGTTCTTCTGTTACCAGTAACACCCAGTAATAAACACTGACCAACCAGTAACCGACAAACTGGACACAACACATTCTCACAGGTGTGCTTAAACAAGTGAAGCCAATCAGTTCCCTCCTCAAATCTGAGAATGTTGGAATGTTTCTTACCCTGTAGAGTTCCTCAGGTACCAGGTTGTAGTCTCGGATCTGGTTCAGAAAGGTGCGTGGTTCCTCCATACAAGAGATCCGCGTCTTATTGAAGCGTAAAAACTCTTTCATCTGATCTTCCGTTAGAAAATCCAAACGATCCATTCTGCTACTGTTTATCCATTAAATGCAACATTATATAACATTAATATTAAATACACATCACAGTATAGTAGAGTAGTATAAGATCTTTAACCAGAACAAAAAAATCTGACCCTGATAAAAATGTTCCCAGACTCTACTTTCGTGATGCTGGATAGAACTCAGTCACTCTGAGAGAGAGAGAGAGAGAGAGAGAGAGAGAGAGAGGGGGGGGGGGGGGGGGGGGGTGTAACATGTGTCAGAGGAAATTCCTCCCCTGAAAGGTAAAACGCGGCAGTAATTTGGGCAGCAACACCAGTCATGTTGAGAAAGCCTGCAAATGAAACATTACAAAAATGCAAACCTGAAGATGAAATGAAATAGCTGTATTCATAAACTGAAATAACAATTCGATTTATAAACACCATAAATAATCATAAAAGAAATAGCCTGGTAAATGTTTACCTGCTTTGTTATAATAGAATACTGCAAAATGCAGTGTAAAATAAAACATACTAACATAAGAGCAGCTTATAGAAATAAAATCAAAATGGTGTCCCAAAAGTCTCTGTACACAGACATTAAAGTTTGCAAAATGCAAAGATTTTACAGACAGACTTTGACATTTGTGGTTTGGAGGTGGGGTGGGGTGGCATGGTAGGGGTGGTGGGTTTACTGAAGTCAGTACAAAGTCCCACGTGGCATGTTTGCAGTATGTCTTCCCTCCATGAACGCAAAAAGCTGAAAACCATCTGACAGCCTCAAAGTCTAAATAAATTATCAAATGTTTATTTTAAATCATGAGGTTTTCATTTTCATGAAAACTCTTTTAAAACATTACTAATTCAGTGTGAAAAGCTGAAAAACTTGACACAATTAAGTATATTAAACATTCTGTTACTTAAAGAAGCAAATCTGTTGTTAGATTCTTATTTTATATGATGTCTACAGTATCAAATCATATTAATCAAAGTTCAAAAAGTTTATGTTTGAGTTTAAATATTGTGGTTTTACCTTTTTAGGTATAAAGAAAAATACATAAACATCTGGATGGTTTACATAGATTCTAATTCTGAAGTGGTGAGGTACAGTATTTTGCTTTTACAATCAAACCGAGAGGGGACAGTGTTACGCTCAAGACACAAAATCACACTGCTGTGTAAGCTTGTTTTTAAAAAAATGCTTTCAAAATGTATTAAAAATTAAAGTGGTAATTTTTATATTTTATTATTACTTTACATTGAAAAGATGATATATAAAAGACTTAGAAATAGTTAAAAGGTTAAAGCTAAAAATTTCTATGAATATTATTTTATTATTTCAGGTTGAAGCCCACATACATGTCTATATGTCTCTCTGTACAGCAGAACTCTCTGTCTAACTTATTAATACAAAGAAATCACATTCTGTAAGGTTGAGTATTTTACACCTTATTTACACTAAGTTGTACTTCTTTCGTCGTCAGCCAAATACACTCCCTGTTCGGCAACATAAAGATGACGTTTTGTCTTAAAATGGCTCCAGCATGTACAAGTGAATTTTAATGCGCTGGAGTCATTTTAAGACAAAACGTCATCTTTATTCAATCTACTTTTTTATTTCTCATCTAATATTCATTAGAAAAGCTAAACTGGATCTTTTTTACTGGGATTAGTTTATATTTTCACCGCTCTTATTTCAGCGAACGTGAAAATATGAACTAATCCCAGTAAAAAAACATCCAGTTTAGCTTTTCTAATGAATATCTATTGGTGCAGGTGTTTGTTTACATTGAGACAGAAGCGCATTAGTAGCTTATTTTAAAGTAGAGTATTTAAATCGGCACATAACAGTTCAAAACATTGGTTTTACTCAACATTCTGATTTCACTCATTGTGCAGGTTAACACATGCGCAGTATGCTGTCAAAACGTGTAGTTTCTAATCTGGCACAAAGCTACTCATAACTTCACTTCTATTAAACATTTTTATTTCACTTATGGCATAGGTTTAACTTTGGGCAAACAGGCACAGTTAAGTTTCATTTTCTAGACATTTCTTTCTGGAAATGATCAAACCTCTGTGACTCTTCTTCATGCCTATTCTAATATTACTGAAATCTGGAACTTATCTACCTTCTTGTGGTTTCAGTTAGCTGAAAAAGTTTCTTGTTGAGTTTCCATGGCTACCGTCGTTCTTTTCTTTTAACTCTTATGAGGTGTTTGGGTCTGTGGGACCCGTTTTCATGTTTTATTAAAAGAAAAATGATACAATTAATTATTTTTTTCGAACTCAGACTCATTGGCCTTGGCTCATTTTCTGTGAAGTGCATACAGTATATCAGAAAACATTTTCAATGACCACACCCTGTACCCCCCCCGCCCCCCCTCCCGCCTACACATTTACAGCATATTACATAGAGAATGTTCAGGGCTCATAAAAATGTGAAAATTGTAGGTCGTGTATACCTTTCCTCTGTCCTCCTGTCTGGGACTGCTTTAAGTATGTTTGTGTGAGAGAGAGAGAGTGCAAGTTTTCTGTTTTGGCCCTGTCATCCCGCACTAGGTTGCAAACATTGTCATACAGTATTGTCGCGAAATTCAAGCATCGGCACCTGTCTGCTTTCACTTTCCCGCACATTTTACCCTCGGTCTTTATTTGCTCCTATTCCATCGCATTTTTCATATCCCAAATTGGGGGCCGGATGCAATCAATATATCTTTGTGGTTCCTTATTACAACTCATCAAGATGGTCAAAAGATTGTCTGTTCCACCCTGCATGGCTGCCAATGAGATAAAAATGCAACCAGAGCCAACAAGGATGGTAGTTAATCATGTGCAGGGCTCAAGTCTTCTTTAGAGCTTTTCGTACCAGATTCAATACAGTTTTCAGGTCCAAATGGGAATCCACAGAATCCCAGTAGGATGCAGCAACTGGCAGAGAACTTTTAGATGTTCCTGGTAAGCTTCCACATGATTTCCAGGATTATCCACTTTGATGAGCAGGAAGACAGACCAGCTTGATGGCAGAGAGACAATCTTGCTGCCATGAGGATGGGGACGGGACAAATGGGTGCACCGCCTCGCCCTTGTTTACAACCCAGGGCCTATAGGTTTCGGCCAGCAACAACAACAGAAAAAAGATGTGAAGTGTGTTGACCCAAGATGGACAGAGAAATGTCATGTACATGCATCAAGAAGTACATATGCACCACATACACAGTAAAACTCATATATTGCATAGGCTGGTATGAAAAGGCAATGTGTTCAGTGGGGCAAAATCAATAGTTGCTTCATTTGTACTCATATTGATAATTGATCTTGTTTATCACATTTTATTAAAAAAGTTTTAAAAAATGAGTAGCACTTCAAATCATAAATGTGATCTAACAAAGGTACAGTAAAGGGCATATAGTAACCATATATCCTGTGTATATTGCTTGTAATCAGGATGAAGTAAACATGTTGAATTAAAAACTACAAAATGCAGCAGGTCCACCAGACCCGGAACACTGGCAGCAAAAATATGAACACCACAAAAGGGTTAAGACACTTGGTAGTATTTTAGTTATTCATGTTTTGCATGCTAAAATCATTATTTATCCATGTGTATAGATTCTGTATTAACCCTTCAAAAGTATTTTTGGGAATCCAATTAAGCGCATGAATTTCTCTTTTAGCTACTTGTTAGCCTTTCAGTCGGACTATAACTTCACCTGTCTGAGCCTCACCTAAGCCTTTTCCCTCATGAATCACTCTCTTTCCTTGCGTTAGTACTGTATATAGGCTTGCCCTATAGGTTCTTACTGTAAGTTTGTGTTCCATGTTCCATTTGCATACAGTGAGGATAATTTACTTCATCTATATAAAGGATCTACAGTTATATATTTGTGTATCAAATACAGTTAATTTGGAACTTAAGGGTTGTTTGGATTTGGGGTTCTGTCTCAAGGTAATTTAAGGTCTTCTGGACTTAAGGGAATGTTTTTTTCTTGCCTCCACTCTTGTTACTAGTTTGGATATGCAAATTGAAAATATATATATATTTTCAGTCTCTTTGATATTAGCTTTTACTGCTACACTCATGGCACAAAGGTATATTTGTCAGTAAAGCCCAATAATAAACTTACATTACCAACATTAGATGCTGATTAGCTTCATTTTTCTTAATCCTGCACAATTTCATCTCAGAAATATTGCTAAGACAAGAAGTATGATGTTAATACAATGCAGATTTCCTTTTTTACTTTTATGTTTGACTACAGACTGGATATTCCTGTAGGTGCATGAACATACTACTGTTTGTCTAGAGAGCAAGAGCGAGAGTCCAGAAGATTTGATCAATTCACTATTATCATTTATGATCTGATTTGAGCTCCTTTGACCAAAGGTGCATGCTTTTTATTACTACCGACTATTAATATCTGTCTGTTTACACCTCTCTGTCTCTCGGTTGAGCTCCACATGACACTACTGCTAAGGTGACCCTGAGTCATTCTGCCTTCTAGACCTGTCTACATCCTGATATTCTATTTTTGTTTGTTTGTATGTTCCTTTACCTCAGAATCATTTTGGATTCCACACATGAATAACCTAAATATTATTTGGGATGATCTAACCTGCGTTGCCTTAAGAGTTTACTGACTAAATGCGTTTATGCCCTGGTCTCGACCATTATTCAGTGGGAAACCTCAAGTAGGACGGCATGATGGTTTAGTGGTTAGCATTAGCACCTCCAGGTCCTGGGTTTGATTCCCGCATTTGATCTGTGTGCATGGAGTTTGCATTTTCTCCCGGTGCTTCATGGGTTTCCTCTGGGTACTCCGGTTTCCTCCCAAAGACACGCAGATTAGGTTAATTGATGTTTCCAAATTGGCAGTAGTATGTGAATGTGTGTGAATGTTGACTGGAGGTCCTACCACAATCGTACAAATGTGAATAAATGCAACGTTGACCTCTACAATCCCTAGTTGGACTACAGTTGTTCCTAGATGGATGGAGTAATGGAAACCTCAAGTAGGTATTTTAGATTTAGAGCTTATAACCCTAATTACAGGAAAAAAGACTTTGAGGCCAAAGTTGATCATTCAGTACAGCTGTGGAAGAGCATTGTCCATCATTATCACTATGTTAGTGTTTATACAGCAGACCATCCATCCACACATTTGACTTGGTACAAGTTCCTCTCCACAGGTAAAGGGAAGAAGAGTTCAAAATATATGGACTCCTAAAACATTTTCTGAAATTTATAAAGAGTTAATACGAAATTCTTGTTAAACCAAAACTGAAATTCATTGACATCTTGATTTTCTCATTTTAAATTTATTGTGGAGGTTTACAGAGGCAAAAGTGCATCAGTATCAAATGGTTACATGAATTGATCTAAGCTTTATGGAATAAACACAGAAACAGATAGAGCGTATCTATGTATTGCTTTATAACAACATGAACAACAAAAAATAATTGTATACTATAGTATACTTGACAACAAAATTCTGATTTTGTATTTAATGCTAAATTGAAGGTTTGTTGAATATTTATAACATGCAAACAAAAGTAAAAATGTTACTTAATCTTAAAGATAGTCTGGAACTCCCTCTCAAACATCTCCTTTAGTTTGGCTCCCATAATGCCAAATTCATTGTCCTGCAGACAAAGACATAGACACACATTAGGTTGAAAACTTTGAAACTTGTTTCACTAAACAGCAACCATATCCTTTGTGTTTTAAAAGGAGACTTTTCCAAAAAATATTATGCGTCTAGAACAAAAAAATAAATAAAATAAAATAAAATAAACATTTCTGGGTGGCACGGTGGTGTAGTGGTTAGCACTGTCGCCTTGCACCGCCAGGGTCCGGGTTCGATCCCTGGCCAGGCTTGGTTCCCGTCTCTGTGTGCATGGAGTTTGCATGTTCTCCTCATGCTTGGTGGGTTTCCTGCGGGTCTCCGGTTTCTTCCCAAAGACATGTAGGTTAGGCTAATTGGCGTTCCCAAATTGCCCTTAGTGTGTGAGTGAGTGTATGTGTGTGTGTGTCTGTGTGCCCTGCGATGGGTGCCAATCCATCGCAGGGCACACAGACACACACACACATACACTCACTCACACACTAAGGGCAATGTGCCATGTACCCTAAGTCTCCTGGGATAGGCTCCGCCCCCCGTGACCCTGAATACAGGATTAAGTGGTATAGATGATGAGTGAGTGAGTAAACATTTCTGAAATTATGTTAATGATTACGAACATTGATGAAATTAACAACACATACTGTAATATTAACCTTTGAACATTGATTATCAGTAAAGATAAAGATACCAGTAAACTGGTGACAGGATCGTGCATACCCAAGGCTCACCCATGCCCACTGGGAACAAAAGCCTGCCAGTCTAGTCTAAACCCACAGAAAAAAAAAAGACTCAATGCTGATCATAAACCCATGGGATTCACCGTAGAAATGTCTGACCCATCAAAGCCACACCACCCAGACATCACAGCACACCTGTATGTATATTCACTTGTATAAAAAAAAAGAAGTGTATATTTAATCTGCATTTGTGTCTTACACTGTTCAAAGCTTGGCAGTTGCTGAAAATGAGACGGATGTCATTCACAAACTCTCTAACTGTTGTGTACTTCTTATTCTGCAGCTTGGTCTTCACTTTGTTCAGCCACATAGTCTTTGAAGTCTCACTGTTCTGTTCCGCATCCTGCACAGGGGCACAGTTTAGCAAAAGTTAGGCGGTGCAATGTCGTACCTGTCATGCCATTTTGTACACTGAAGAAAAAAACAAATGTGCATCATGCACTCCAGTATGGTGATAAAATCCCTGTCAAAAATAATCATAGATCGTAGATTTTGGAATCCAAAACACAGAATTACACACAAATCTTTTTTTATGCACAATTATTTTTGACAGTGATTTTATTCCATACTTCAGCAGCTAAAAAAACAATATACTATAAATAGTAGGAGTGTAACAGTATGTGCATTATTGATACTTCAGTGAAGTGATTATTACACTCCCTCAGTCTTGCAACCCTTAGACTAAAAAAATTACAGTTTTACAATTATATCAGATTTGTTCGTGGCTGAATAAAAATAACACCAGAAAGTAGAAGTAATAATAACTATACAGTATGTACTACAGCATACAATGTTAAATTACACATTCCATTCCATTAAACAACATTATATACACGTGTTATTACAATGATGCAATAAAATTTAATTTAGCACATCCTATGCAAAATGAAATATTTACTGAGTAAATTAATAAAACTTGGGTTAAAATTTGAGTGTGACGTACAGTATAATAACAAGAAATTCTTACTGTTGTAGAAGGGTTGTCAGTAAACACATTCAGGCCGTCCCCCTTATACATACATAATAGCAAGTAGTGACAGTGCTGATAAAGGAAAAAACACAAATGATCAGAACCTTAGCTCTGTGTGTGTGTGTGGGGGGGGGGATGTGAACATGTGTGAACTGTATCTACTGTATATACCATCAGTTTGCCAGAAACAGGACAGTCAAAAACGTCTTCCCTTTTCAGTGGAATCTGTGCTTGCTGGTTAGTCTTTACCACACAGAAAGTACACACCCAATTGTTCCTGCACACACGCACACACACACACACACACACACACACACACACACATAAATTTGAGTTATGAGATGATAAAATAAATTCATTGGATTACAGAGTACTGCAGCTGTTAAGTGACATCACTTCATCATTTATGTAGTAGGGAAACAGCAGACCTTTAATGTTTAGGGTGATGAGCGGAGTGATGATTTTTCATTGTTTTTGTTTTTGTTTTTGGTTTTTTAACACCTCAAATCAGCTGTCATGTCTGGTGGTGGTGGTAATGATGAGGAATTCTGGGAAACTTGAAATCACTACAGTAGGTTTTTTTTTTTTTCAATTCTATTGAATTAATTCTGGTTAGATATTCCAACTTAACTGTTTACATTGAAGCCAATTTCATGAGATGTTACTTTATGTCCTTAAAGCATTTGATCAGAATATAATTTTTTTTTTTTACAAAACTAAGAAGAAATATTTTTCTGTAACTTTGAGGTTACAGTATGTTAGACTTCCCATCTTTTTCAGTTAAATATCCACTTTCCGTGTTATGATTGATGAGATTGTTTACTACATATGAAACAGTGAGCCAATCAGTGTCCTTCCTCAACCAGAGACCCAGTGGATGAAGGTAAAAGTCGATGGGAGAGAGTTGTTCATTCTCACTGTTTACTGATTAGGAATGGAAGCAAAATTTGCTTCCTGGAAACCCGAGTCACCTATTGTTAACCCACATGCAGAGCAAACATGCACATATAGAATATATATTTACTCTGAAAAGAGAAAAACATGGGTAGTATATACATATTAAACTGATTATAAATGGTTTACACCAACGCTCTCCTTCCTATTTAAAATTCATTCCAGTTAAGCCACTCTGGGCCAGACTGTCCAACTGAAGATGAGATCTTCTTTCAGAGATAATTTTGGAAATTTTCCCAGTACATTGTGACCATTTCTTCTATATTTTAACTCTTTCCAGGTTTCCCTGACTAACAGCTTTTCATTTTTTTTTCACTTTTTCTGTTCTTCTTTTTTACATTTATTTTAATACATTTTTTACCTCCTCCTATTTCTTTTTTTCTTTTCCGTTTGTTTTTATTGTTTGTTAAAGTTTACATTCTATTTCTCTTTTACTCACTGAGTTGTTTGGTCCTGTACTACTGGTATGTGACATTCGCAGTGAAAAGCTCTTGGACATTGCTTGCAGTGAACCAGGACTCCTTCTTCTTCATTACAAATGTAGCATGCATCATCTTTAACCTGATCCAGCTGGTACAGAAAAAATGAAAAGCATTAATGCATTACATAATTATACTATTATTGAACTTAAAAAGCTAATGTTTAATTAAATCACCAGTATAACTATAATTATTATTATGATGAGGAGCAGGATTAAATCCATTTCTGACATTGACTTAACTGATCTCATACACTATATGATCAAGGGTATGTATTCATCTGACCATTACATCCATCCAACCTCCCATTCCTAATTTATTCACTTTATGTTGGTAGAGTAAGTTCTTTGGGAAGGCTTTCCACTAGCTGTTGGAGCATGGGTGTGGGGATTTGTCATCATTCAGCTACAAAAGCATTATTGAGATCAGTTGCTAATGTTGAGTGAGGTGTCCAGGAGGCTTCAGTGCCTGTTCATCCCAAAGCTGTTGAGTTCAGCCATGGTTCTGTATATATACAGTACAGACCAAAAGTTTGGACACACCTTCTCATTCAAAGAGGTTGAATTTGTATTTTGGCAAGAAAAAGGCAGCTAAGTGAAGAAAAACGAGCGGCCATCATTACTTTAATAAATGAAGGTCAGTCAGTCTGAAAAATTGGGAAAACTTTGAAAGTTTTCCCAATTTTTCCCCAAGTGCAGTCACAAAAACCATCAAGCGCTACAAAGAAACTGGCTGACATGCGGACCGCCCCAGGAAAGGAAGACCGAGAGTCACCTCTGCTGCGGAGGAGAAGTTCATCCGAGTCACCAGCCTCAGAAATCGGCGGTTAACAGCAGCTCAGATCAGAGAGCAGGTCAATGCCACACAGAGTTCTAGCAGCAGACACATCTCTAGAACAACTGTTAAGAGGAGACTGTGTGAATCAGGCCTTCATGCTAGAAGATCTGCTAGGAAACCACTGCTAAGGACAGACAACAAGCAGAAGAGACGCGTTTGGGCTAAAGAACACAAGAAAGAACACAAGAAAGAAAACTCGCTGAATGAGAAGGGTGTGTCCAAACTTTTGCTCTGTACTGTATATAATTTGCACCATAGTCCATCTACTCATATACTTAGACTTTCTGATTGAAATCAATGTATAGAATCTTAGAGGTCTTTTTTTGTGTGTGTGTGTGTGTTTGTGAAATCCCAATGATTGACACTGGAGCCAAAAACAAAAATTTAGAAGATGTATCTTTGCAATGTGGAGGTAGATAGATAGATAGATAGATAGATAGATAGATAGATAGATAGATAGATAGATAGATATTTTACTGATGCTGAAGGAAATTTCAAACAATTATTTTTATTTTAATAATTATATGTTACTAAAGAGCCTGGCATGCAACACTAGTGGTTTGTTTAGGTTTAGGGTTTCAGACTCACCGGATCGTTAAAACATGGTGTACTCCTGGACCCGTGGTGGGAATCTGTGGACTTTGCTATAAAGTGAGAGAGAACATAACTGATCATACTACAGCAGAATGGCTGTTAGTTTGCAGGTCATGATAAACAACAATCCAGATATTAGCTAGATTTGATTCCAACTAAAATATTACAAACAAGCATGTGATGATGGGACCAGTCAGTTTAGAATGAGAAAATATACCTTTTTTTGTCTAAAGCTTTTAATTGTGCTTGTCTATTAATTCTTTTGATTGTGTAAAGCTGCTTTGCGACAATGACAATTGTTAAACGCGCTATACAAGTAAAATTGAATTGAATTGAATTGAATTAATAAACCTTTGAACTGCTATGTGGTGCGGTTTGTAGAGTCGAGAATTAAACAAGTTTTAATATTAATAAGAGCCCTAACGCAGGGCTTTAGAGGGGGTCAACGAGATAGGAGTTTGTGAGAGTGCTTATGACATGCAGAGGAAGACCGTTCCGTTTGGAGAAAGCATGGAATTATTAATTAAGGAACTTAAAAAGAAATAAAAGACAACACCCAAAAAAATAAACAGAGCTCAGCCGTCTACGAGAGTACAGATGTGGCTCTGGAAACTAAAAATAAAACTTATGATCCTCTCAGGGTGTTCGCCCTTACCGAGGATTTATTTGAGAGAGAGGGGTTTGTGTCTTTTTGTACTTAGTCTGAGAGAGCGTGCTTAAAGGACAGCGCTCTCTCACTCTCTCTCTTTCGCCGCCGTCTTAGGGAGGCAGAGGCTGGGTCTTTGCCTCTGTCTCTCGACTTCCTGCGCACTTTATTTATTATATGACAATATTACTCTTATTTACTCAGTTGTTTGTTTTAGAAAACTGTAGCTCTAACATAGTACCTCTTAACGGTTGTTTATAATTGGATGCTCATTATCATCTTAAAATAATGGTTAATTTATTTAAGCATTTCAGGCTCTAGCCTGCTCGTTCACTTTGTGCTCTGAGCTGTCTTTGCGCATGAACCTTAATTGAGTTCTGTGAGCGTCACCGCATGCAAATGGGATTTGCATATTATGCTGATGAGGGTGAAACATCTTCAGAAACCTAAGCAAGTCCAGTTCCTGCTGAAACAATGAGCTAGAGGAATGTCAAAAGTTTCTCAGAGACTGATGTTAAAAGAGATTACAGTTATTACAGGGTGCAACGTAACAAACTACAGACTAATGTAAAAAACTGTAGTCTGTTGTATTATCTACCCCCAGTGACATCAGGGTGTCAATGACTTGATGACTCAATAGACTTCATATGCCTTAATCCAAAAACTTAAATCCAGTTCCCACTAGTGTCCAGTGGAAACAGCACCTTTGGGATGACTGGGTCCTGGATGACTGAGAATCTTCATAGACCTCTAGCTCATTTGTTGTTTATTTAAATCATGCTCTGTGTTCAATTAATGCTCAAATTGTGATAGTTATAATATGAAAAAATAACAATAATAAACAAAAAAATTTGTATCCATCCTCAAATAAAATCCGTATCCATGTCATAGACTCACAGAATGTAGCCGGTTTCTTCTGGCTGAGGGCTGAAGAACCTTCTCCTCCTTCCTCTGGGTCGTCAGTGATATTTTTTCTCTTTGTTCCTTTTGTATGTAGCCCTGTTTCACAATTCTCAATTCCTGTCAGAATCTCAGCATTAAGCAAATTTTCTTGAACCCAGCCAGTTCCTTACATGAGAGACAATAAAATGGTGCAAAAAAAAAAAAAAAAGATGTCAAAATTTCCTGCTCAACCATAAATTATTCGTAATCTTATAATTCAGCAATTAAAAATGAAAGCCAAAAAATATAGTGACTGACCATCCAGAAGGCTGGTTTGGAGTGTGCGCAGAACTGGGTACCTATTCAGGATGTGATCCTGAAAAACACATCTCCAAAATTTCTTCACACTATGGCTTCCTTGCTTTTCTATCAAGTTCAAAATTTGATACACGCCATCTTGCCTTCTCTCTTTTCTCATTCTTGTTACCTTCTGCAGAAAGAGAGAGAGAGAGAGAGAGAGAGAGAGAGAGAGAGAGTATTTTTATCTACTGTTGTTCTATAATCACTTGGTTTTAGTAGTTTTTTATAATAATAATAATAATAATAATAATAATAATTACATATTTAACATGCCAACAAAGCACATGCCTTTAAGACCCATAAAAATGTTTAAAAATATTAATCCCAAATGTTTTCATATTGAAAATGTGCATGCAACAAAAACCGTACAGAATTGAATTGCAATTCAACATTTAAATACTATGAAATACTTTAATCAAGAAATAAATAAAACTCATCAAAGCTCATCAAAGAGCAGTTTAAGATGCCTATTTGTTTTAACTGCAAAATATGTTTGTTAAAAAGAAAAAAAGAAAGAAGTGTACTTTAATAAAAAAAAATATATGAATTTGAAAAAATTAAATATCAAATGTAAAATATTATTATTTACATGTTTGCACAGGAAAATAAATAAATAAATATTATTTATTTATTTCCTTTCTATCATTTTCAGAAATGCACGTACAGTCGGGTGATGGAGCTTCTCTGCTGCACTGATGCGTCTTTCTGATCATGTTACTCATGCAATATGTACAGTATGGGTTCGTTATGTGTTCCTCATATATAATACATATTAAACACTGATTAAAGACATTTACAGCTCAGGGGTAAATCCAGCCAGTTCACTTCCTTATCTAAAGGAAAGAGAGACCTGCTGACATGTCAGATATTTCGGTGGTCTTGCCTGGTACAGCTCCTCTTCTACCAGTCCGTGGTCTCGGATCTGATTGAGGAAAGTGTTCGGTTCATCTATGCAGGAGATCTGCGTCTTATTTACGCGAAAGAAACGAATCACTTCCTCTTCCGACTTCAAATCCAAGGCAAATGTTACGCTGTTCATCTTTCTGCTCCGTACAAGAAGAATGAAACTGTTTACACTTTGTTCTTAAATCTACAAAAATCAATTTAATTAAACAAATAAAAAAATCTCTTTACCTCAATTTGTCCAATTACTTATTTTTACGATTTCGGTTTGTTGTTGTTGTTTTTTGTTTTTGTTTTGTTTTTATCATCCCCGTCCGTCTCGATGGCGGAGACTGGAGATGCGCTGCAGACGAATAAACCAAAAAAGAGTTGCGCAACTTAAAGAGTTTCTATTCAACGTCAACGAAAGTTAACCCGTAAAGAGGCAAAGGCAGTAGGCGGATTTGGTTTTGGCAGTCACACCTTGTTTTGCCATGATTGAAACGAAAATTGGAATAAAAAAAAGAACGGATAAGATTTTTAATCGCTTGTGTAGATGTGGATAGAACATGTAGATGTAAGAGTCTGGACCAGAATAGAGAGGAAAAGAGCACAACAATCAGTTTTCAAAGTGGTAATCAGTTTTTAGTCATTTTACAGCGCTGATCAGTGATTGATTATTTTACAGTGGTGATCAGTAATAAATCATTTTATAGTGGTGATCAGTAATAAATCATTTTATAGTGGTGATCAGTGATTGATTATTTTACAGTGGTGATCAGTGATTGATTATTTTACAGTGGTGATCAGTAATAAGTCATTATATAGTGGTGATCATTGATTTAGTCATTTTGCAGCGGTGATCAGTGATTAGTCATTTTGCAATTTGCTTGTATTCCCTTGTCTCTAAATTACAGCTAAATTACAAAGTTTTTATGCCCATTCTTCACTGGACTGTTTAAGTAATGAAACGGCGCCATCTACAGGCGCGAGCTCCTAAGTCCCGGATCTTTTCTGGAAATTCTTCACTGGTTTACTTTCGGTTTCGTTGCAGGACTTCCGGTTTCCTGGCGTCGTGGATTCATACAGG
This sequence comes from Clarias batrachus, assembly GCA_003987875.1. Lineage (NCBI taxonomy): Eukaryota > Metazoa > Chordata > Actinopteri > Siluriformes > Clariidae > Clarias > Clarias batrachus. The sequence continues at coordinate 462,273 of QMIH01000120.1, forward strand.
AAGGCGGGAGACTCCGATTTCAAATTTATAATCACCAAAAGCAAAAAACCAAACCCAGTCAGGGATCAGGAAGGTAAAGTCTGACATTTCGAGGTTTGGTCTATCTAAGTTAGTTTAAGATCTGTAAGATTGCTCACTTAAAGATTGTTTAAGTGCACTCTGTGGAGGTTTCAGCTCAGTATCTTGCTGTTTCATTGTGCAGTACAGTAATCCATGCTTTACTGTGCAGGATGAACAGACACGACATGGATCCTTTGGGTTTCCTAACTGAAGATGAGCTGAAGAAGTTCTTTCACTGTAAGAAGACAGAAATGTCTTGTATGGAGGAACCACACGTCTTCCTGAACCAGCTCCGAGACCACAACCTGGTACCTGAGGAGCTGTACAAGGTGAGATCTGATCCTCCCTGCGCATGCTGAGCTTTACTACTGCACCTGGGATAAGCTTAGTGACACTATGACGCACATTCACGTTTAATGAGTGTTTGTTTATGACTATGGTTTTATATGATGTTAGTGTTCTCTGAAAGTTGCTGTGACTTTTTCTTGAAGTGCTGCTCGACTCGACTCAACCAAACCATGGTATTGGTGCTAAACAGCGTCTCACCTAGGTGATCGTGAATTTTCTGTATTATATGTAGAACATAAAACAATTAAATCAGCACCAATACTGTGTTCTCATATCATATCATATCAGTTTATTTGTTTATTTATATAGTTGTGAGCAATGCAGAGTAAAAACGCTCATTATTTGCTAAGGCAAAATACTAATCCTTACTGTAAAAAGTAGATTTTTCATCTTCCTTCTCCTTTGTTATTTAACAGTAGTTGAAATACAGCAGGTTACATTACCTCCAACTGTAGGTCTCATCTTGCTGCCCTCTTAAAGCTGATTTTCCAGTCCAGCCTTTATTAAAACATATATCACTTGCTTCCCTGATCTTGTCTCGACTTGTTATAGGTCTTGAACTCATCATACTTTATCCGGCAGTCCTACATACTCTTTTTTCTCTATAGGTTTCCTCTCAGTACCACTCAGCATTTAGTTGGTGTTCTGTTGTTTGCGTCAGCACCACTTATAGATCTGTGTCCACAGCTTCCTCGTTCTTTAAAGCCGACTTTCCAGTCCAGTCTTCCTTGAAAAAAAAGCATTAATCGCTTTCGTCCCTGATCGGTTACTCCCCATTCTACATTGCTACCCAGTTATTAGAGATCTGTCACTATATCTCACCCCTCCTCTATATATTTCCTGCACGAAAGCAATACATGCTCGGCAGTCTTTGAGGACGCTGTGCCAGCTCCAGTGTTCGCTCCGCCGCTCGGGTTCGAGGACGTTGTACTCGCTCCTCCACCCGGCCTCCAGGACCCCGACCCTGTGCCTGTTCTGCCCGCCGGTCTCGAACCCCAGCCTTGCCGTAGGGACACACTCCACAGCCTCTTGGGATCTTGGGTGCCCTTGATCTCCTTTTGAGGGTGGGTTATGTCTGCGTTAACCCTTAGCGGGCACCTTGCACCCAAAGACTTTTTTTGTTAGTGAACATCGTGTACCAGAGTGTCAGGTGATGGGACCTCTCACCTGGACCGAGGTTGCTAATTAGTTTGCTTTATAAATAGCCTGCCTGAGTTCAGTTGATTGTCTTCCATCTGTGTTTGTGACTGAGGAAATGCCTGTTTTTTGTTCCAGCCTGTTTTGACTTTGTTTCCTTAGATTGTTCATTTATGTTGCATTCGAATGCAAAAGATTCATTCGAAATATGCATTCGTAACATTGAGGTGTGTACTACTTATGCTCTATGAAGGCTGATAACGGCTGGTGATAAAAACTTCTAATATTGAATTAGGTGTGTCCAAACGTTTGATTCATACCTATACAGCCTTTAGATAACACTTTTTTACTTTAATGCTTTAATTCTTTAAGGATACTTTCTTTGCTCTGAAAGTAAATAGAAGGTGCACTTTATTTAAAAGAATTCTCGTGGTAAAAACATACTAGAGTATAAAAGATGGTACCAGACCAGCAACAACAAAATAGTTTGTACGGCATTTGGTTATTGTTGCAAAGCAGCTTTACAGAATCAAAAGAAAATTAGGGAAATGAGAGTGCAGACACAGACATTTTCCATTTTGGACATATCTATAATAAAAATATTCTCTACATATACAGCAATCTATTGCACCTGCAGGGTGTTCGCTGTCACCTTGCACCTCCATTGTTCTATTCCCGTCACTGTGGTCATGGAGTTTGCATTTTCACCCCGTGCTCCTGTTTCCTCCCACAGTCCAAAGACATGTAGGTAGAAATTTTTCATATGAAAAGCTAAAACCGGGCCTCCGAGTGGCGCAGTGGTAAAAGCGCTCTCTAGCTATTTTGATTCCCGGGTGGTGCTGTAACCTCTCGCAGCCGGAGGTCTAGAGAGAGCTGAATGGCCGAGCTCTCTCAGAGGGGAAAGGATGAGAGGTACTTAGTGCTCCCACATTAATCACGGCTCTACAGCCAGTCAGGGGCGTCTGTGAGCTCGCGCAACGGAGGGAGCGAATAGCGCTGTCCTCCGAGTGTGTTACTCCGCCCCCAACGGTGCGCGAGCGAGCAGTTCGAAAAGATGCGGTCGGCTGGCGTCACGTGGTTCGGAGGAAACACGTGATAGTCTTCGGCCCTCCCGGCTGAGTGGTAGTAGTAGCCTTAATGTGGAGCCCCCTAGTGACGGGGAGGAATTGGACACGACTAAATTAGGGAGAAAATCGGGGAAAAATACACAAAAAAAAAAAAAGCTAAACCCCCCCCCAAATTATGTTTAATGCACTGAAAAAAATTAATTTCACTGATAATTTCACTATCAGTGAAATATTGAACTATTCAAGACAGAAAGGTCAAATTTTTGCTTTGTCGCCTATACAGAAATTGAACAAATTTACTGCAAATACTAAAATATGTCAGCTCATTAAGTAGTGGTGCTGTGAGATCCAAAAGTAATATCTTGTATGACTTCCATGAGCTTGAAGAACTACACATCCACGGCAACGATTCATACAATTTTTTGATGAATGTGAATATTTGACGAGTGTCAAAGGAGGATGTGGTTTTTGAGAGAATTCGATGGACGCAAATGGTCACCTGTGGCGGAAAAAGATCTTATAAACAATAAACATCACTCTCCCCCGCCCCCTTTCTCTCTCTGTAGAAGGTAATAAAGACGAAGTGTAAAGACAGAAGGCAGGAAGGTGTGTATCAGATTCTGGACTGGCTGGAGAAGGAGCGAGGACAGTGTGTGAAGCTGTTTTGGAGTTGTGTATTTAAGAATCACATCTTGAAGAAATACTCGGTTCTCCGCAAGCTCCGGACCAGCCTCCAGAACGGTCAGTCATCTTATCGAAGAAAAAAAATCTAATCAGTTATTAGTTATCTTTGTTGTTGTTGTTGTTGTTGTTGTTTGCTGTGTTCACTATGATTACTTAATAAAACATATTTGTTTTATTTGAGTTTAAGAGTTTTTATCATTGAGAACATGATCCTAAAGGATGGATTGACGTTTGTTTCAGGCTCCTACAGGGTTTATACGGGGCTCCTTGATGCGCAGGAACTAAACAAGAAGGAGAAAGTCTCGATCCGGAGCAAGGAAGATAAAGAAAACGAACAGACGAGTGCAAGAAAGAGGAAGCAAAGCACTGAAGGAACAGAGAAACCTTTCTCTAATTATAGCCAGAAGAAACCGGCTAAGAAGCCCACATTTGGTCAGTTTCTCTTCTCGGTTGTTTCATGTCTTTGAATCAAAAATAAAAATCTATTCTTTAGAATCTGAAGGATGCATAATATTTAGCTGCAAGTTAAGAAAAAAAAAGACCTGAAAACCTCTTTTACTCTTCTGATTTCTTTTTGGGATCTGTATCGTGAAATATATTTTGGCACGCTGAAAGAAAATGGGTGGCACGGTGGTGTAGCGGTTAGCGCTGTCGCCGTGCACCTCCAGGATCCGGGTTCAATTCCTGTCTCTGTGTGCATGAAGTTTGCACGTTCTGGGTGGGTTTCCTCTGGGTTCTCCGGTTTCCTCCCACAGTCCAAAGACATATAGGTTAGCATTCCCAAATTGTCTGTAGTGTGTGAGTGTATTTATGTATGTGTACCCTGTGATGTACCCCGCCTTGTGCCCTAAGACTCCTGGGCTCCAGGCCCCCCGTTCACCGCGAGCGAATTTGAAAGGTTTTCCAGAAAGGGGAACGGCAGGACCTGGAAACAAAGCATCCGCTGCCAAAACACTCCACTGCAGAAGCTTATAGAGGTAAAGATCATTCAGGTGATTGGAAACCGGTTGCTGTAAGACCACAAACATCAATCTGTAGGTGAAGTTAAAGTCATTTGTTTTGTCTTTTCCATTTCCTTCTTTTTTGTTAGGAGGGTCATCTAAAGTCTCCAAGTGCAAAAAGACAATGTGATCAACAGGTCAGGGGTTTCCCCTTTTCTGTTGATTTTTAAAAACAGATTATTAAATAATGTAGCTCAATAACATACTAAAGACTGTAAATACTGCATTGGATTTTCTCTTTGTACAGAATGAAAACGTTCAGCTAACGGCCGGCTCTTCGGAAGCACCGAGTCCTCGTCAGTACAGTAAACGCGAACACACACAAGCACATGCGTTTACAGTTTCATCGTTTATTTCTTGTGCATTTCTAAATATGTCTGTCTGACTGCAGCGCTCCGCTTGTCTCCATTAGAGTCAGTGTCCAGCGTGGAGACGAACAGCTCGGATGACGTCCGTGAGGAAGAAGAGGAAGAAGACAGTGATGAAGTAGAAAGCTTTGCTTTACCAGTCACCTGCGGCTCTGTCAGTGCGATTTTATACAAAGGCAGATTTGCAAGTACGTAATCAGATCGAAATGTAAACACAAGAGCATCGCAATGAGCTCATGAGCGCAAGTGAGTTTCTGGAAACACATTATGCACATTATGACAATAGATGATGAAACTGTGCACATGAGTAAGGAGTAAGACACATAGAGGGTGACCAAAGACAAGGTAGTGTTATGTGGAGTACTGTGGCGTTTCCCTTATAGCCAATGATACCATACTTCCTTTATTCATATATAGTGACAGTGAACGTTGTGAAGGCATCCACAAAACATATTAGTTCTTGTTCTCACTTACGGCTACAAACAGGTTGTCCATTGCCAGTCTGTCTTTTGTGTCTCTCTTGAAAAGAATACCGCTTGTTATGTTGGTGGCTCACTGGTGGCTCAGTGGTAGGTGACTCATCTACCATGTGACAGGTCCGGGTTCGATTCCCAACAACTGGATAAAGTGTCTGTCCCAAGCCCAGATAAAACGGGAGGGCTGCGTCAGGAAGGGCATCTGGTGTAAAACCTGTGCCGAGCATGTGGGCGGACCGGAGTGTCTGCTGCGGCGCCTCATTGCCGGGAGCAGCTGAAAGACCAACAACAATTTATTTGATTTGCAAAAAAAAAAAATTATAATTGCTATTAAATAGTATGAGTTGGGCAACTCAATAATGCACATAAATCACGATTAATATGAATGAGCACAACAAATTCAAAAACTGTTTAGTTCTGTTTACTGAAAATTGGAATCATCGTTACTTAAAAAAAATATATGTAACTGATTACTTCAAATTCTTTGAGTTTTGCCAACTTATTCGGGTTTACAGTGTGTGTTAATGTATTTCTAAGTGTGTGTGTGTTTGTGTGTTTGCTCTGCAGGGTCAGGCAGTAAGAGCATCCGCACAGACGAGCGCTGGTTCACTCCTGAGGAGTTCGTAAAGTCAGCTCTGCCAGACGGACACTGGATGAGAGACATACTGTGTCATGGAGAACCCCTTCAGCAACTGCTAAAGGTACAGTACAGTCGTTTAAGCGACAGCAGAGTAAAAATCTAGATACCGTGTAAGAGTAGGATTCAAAAGCCACTTTTATTTCCTCTCTCTCAGCTCAATTCAATTGAGCTTTCTTTGTACAGTAGAACCTTGGATTACAAGCATAATTTGTTCCGAAAGTGGGCTCGTGTTCCAAAACACTCGTAAACCAAATCATCATTTCCCATAAGAAATAATGAAAACTCAAATGATTTGTTCCACAGCCCCAAAAAATAAATACATAAAAATAATTAATACAATCTATAAAATGAAAGTAAAACGTGAGGAGGGGAAGGTGAGAGAGTGACGCTCGGTGTCAAAATAAGAGCCGCATGTGTGAAGCATGATACTCGGCGCTCGTAAACTAATACTTGCTCGGTTTCCGAATAAAAAAGTATTAAAAAATCTTTGCTCGGTTTGTGGAACACTCGTAAACCACGTTACTCGCAATCCGAGGTTCCACTGTATAGCACTTTTTCAGAAAGTCTGTTCTCTTAGAGGTGAGGGATGGGAGGCACTTCAACGTGGGAGCCCCCTAGTGACTGGGAGGGGGAATTGGATACGACTAAATTAAAGGGGATATCTGGGAAAAATCTCCCTAACAAAACGTCTTCTGTGTTATATATGTATATATATATATGTATTCAAATGTATAAATTCTATATCGAAATTAAAGAATATCCCAACATTTTTCAGAATTTTATGTTCTGTTTGCAGGAGAATATCCTGCATATCCATCCACCACAGTGCCAATGTCGACGGTGTCATCTTCCCAACCCGGTGAGTCAACGAAAAATGGGCATTTTCAGGGCATCTGTAGAGATTAGAAAGAATTAGAATTAGATTTCATGAGGATCACAATCCTGCAACACACTACCGAAGGTGTCAAGAGGTTTTTAGTTCCATGTCAGCAGAGACAAGCTCAAAGGTATAAAGCTTGCAGAATAAACAGAAGAAAGACTACATGGATGTCAGGGTATGAATTAAATTTCTAAAAAAATATTGTGAGCAGTGAAAAACAAAAATAAAAAGGGCTGTTCAAGTCAAACCGGGACTTGGGATAAAATTCCTGGTGAATGAAGGAGTAAAAGTGATTGAGGTTTAAAGAAGAATTCAAGCACAGTACGCTGATGAGACTCTTAGACGCATATGTATAGGTGAATGACGATCTCATCTGTGGTGGCTCGGTGCTCGCTGCAGGCGTTCTTTCACTTGCACGCTACAGGAACTGCGCCTGGGAGTTATCACCACATCGCCCGTACAGTCCTGACTTCAGTCCAAGCCATTTACAAATGTTCTTTGGAGGCCGGTGTTTCAGATGTGAATTAGACAGGCAGGCCGATCATGGCTCTGGAGTACTGAGAAGACTTTCTACCTTGACGGTGTCCAAGCACTAGTGAAGCACTGGGATAAGTGCATTAGTGTAGCAGGGGATTATATAGAGACATAAAGGCAGCTTTTACTCTCAGAACTGTGTACTGTTAATCTGAATCAAAAGTCCCGGGTTGACTTGAACATCTTTCCTTAGGTGTCGGACAAGTGTAAAACGTTCCTGATTTAGTGTTTCATGGTTAAGGTGTTCATTCGACTGACACTTGTATAGATGGACCAACATACAGTCAATAATCAAACACACAGAGCATTTCAACCTTGTAATTTTGTAATATGTTTTTTTCCCTTTTTTTTGTGCTTTTTTCCTCTGTAACCAGCTGGATCATGATAACGATGATGTTTGCTTCATTTGTAACTCCAGTGGAAATCTGGTGTGCTGTGACGAATGTCCTCGAGCTTTCCACCCTCAGTGTCACTTACCCGTGCTACAGGAAAGGACCCTTGGGTGTGTGCGTGTGTGCGTGTGTGCGTGTGTGTGCGTGTGTGTGTGTGTGTGGGTGTGTGGGTGTGTGGGTGTGTGTGTGTGTGTGTGTGTAAGGGAGAGAGAGAGATTGAGAGAGAGTGAGTTTAAACAAATGGACACAATATGAAAAATAATAATGTGTGTGTGTGTGTGTGTGTGTGTGTGTCTAGAAACAATTGGAAGTGCACCTTTTGTGTGTTAAAGTTCAACCAAGAATTGTGGATTAGCATGACCAGTGATGATGCTTTGAACAGTCCTGTTTCTGAAAATACTATGGTAAATACACTCACCCAAACGCGCACACACACACATACACACACAGATCTGAGTTGCTCATCATGTGTCTATATTGTTTCATCAGCACTGTGAGTACTTGCTGTTGCGTCTGTACAAGGAGGACTCACTGCGTATCTTTACTAAAGATCCCACCACAGTAGTAAGTACGATTTTTTTTTCTGATATTATTTTCACATTATTCTGACAGGATGTGCAGTAATATGACATTTTTCAATAACATATTGTTTGGATATTAAAGTCATCTTTTCAATTCTATTAATCTGTACAAAGTGGCTGCATGCTGTCATTTATATACTGTATGCAGTGACTATATTGCAGCATCTTCAGCCTGTGTGTGTGTGTGTGTGTGTGTGTGTGTGTGTGTGTGTGTGTGTGTGCAGGTACGGGGGTACACCAGGGTGATCTCGAAGCCTATGTGGGTGGACCGGGTGAAGACCAAACTTCAGACCAAGGTGTATAAGAGAGTGGGAGAGTTTGTGGGAGACGTGAGACTCATCTTTCAGAACTGCCACGTTTTCAACGAGGTGAGACGAGAACACGGTGTGCACTGTGTAGTGTAAGAACTTCTACAGTGCTGGTATTTAGAGTCAGAACAGACTAAAGTTATGAAAGTACGAAGCCGGCATCAGTTCAATCTTCAGTGGAGTTTGGAAAGAGCTCTTTGTTTGGGTTTAAGCTATAACACTTAGCCATGTACAGCTCTGCAAAGTTTCATTCTTCTTCAACAATACTACTGGATACACGAAATCTCCAACATATGAACAAGTTCCATTCCAAGAACTCGTTTGTAAGTCCAATTTGTTCATAAGTCCAACAAACATCGTTCAGGTAATAGGATACTAACAAAGTGCTCTTTAGATTCATTTTTAAATAGCGAGCGATGTCTGCCATCTATTCACCTCGTTCCGTTCTCTTAATTCTTCGCACATTCGTCTCCATCGTTATTTCTTGGCAGTTATTTCTTGGCAGTTATTTCTTGTAACTGCTCATCTCTCTTTTACGAAGCTGCTTGCTACAAATTTTAATAAGGGAGGGGCCCACCAACCAAACTGAATATACAAATTTTAAAAAATACTTCAATCAGGGAACATGAATGCACAACAAATAAAGATGCCAATCCAAGAGCAGGTTATTGACTCATTATTAAGTTAAACATCAAAGGAAAACAGCAAACACACAAAAACAACCTCATAAATGGAGATTACATTTTATAAGATAAATCGGGATTGTCTTTCTATAAATGTCCCTTGGTACTTATCCAAAGAAGGTAATATGCTGATGAGGATGAGAAGGCTTGAGACGACAAAGAGTACAAGAGGAAACCGCTGTGTCCAAAACTTTCACCAGTTCATATAGAATCCCAAAAAGAGATCAAATCCAGCAGAAATCTCAATGCAAAGATATTTCCATATGCTCTGTCAATATACAAACAGTTTATACAAACTACCAACAAATGAAGCAATACATGAGAAGACTGCCATGATTCTTTCAAAACCAAACAAATCTCTCCTTCTACAACTACACCTGCCTATATCTAGAGGAGGCATCCTGATTAGAGCCCCTAGAGGATGGTAGTAGAACTACAACCCCACTCAAACCAAAAGTGACAACTATGGGCTGTTACATTCTTGAACCCACTTCATCGCTCACTTCCAGTGTTTGTACCGCAATTTCTGAGGATGCGCGCTGCCCACACGTGACAATGTACACCAGACACGTGATCTCATGAACTTCCGCGACTGAACATCTTGTGCAAACGAATGTCGTATTTTGGAATGTTCGTTTGCAGTGGACTTACTGATCGCCACAATCACATGTACTTAAACATCGCATTCCAGATTTATGAGCGCCGCTACTCTAAAACAGCGTTCCAGTAGATTTTTTGGGGCGCGCGGCAGTGCGGATTTGTGAGATCAGGTGCTGATGTCAGGATGTCGAGGAGGCTCGAGTTCCAGTGCGGATTTGGCGCTCTTAGTTCAAGTGAAGGAAAACTGAAAGGCTACAGCATACAGAGACATTCTGTACAGATATGGTGGTCAGGTGTCCATATACATTTGGCTACACAGTGCCTGTGACGCCACGTCAGACAATTTTAATTCTTATTCGACAGTATTACTGGATATATTACAGTATACACTAAGTCCCCAACATACGAACGAGTTCCATTCCAAGAGCTCGTTTGTAAGTCCGATTTGTTCATAAGTCTAACAAACATTGTCCAGGTAATAGGTTACTAACATGATTGTCTGTAGTACAGTACAGTGTTCTTTAGAATCCGTGCCGATGCTTGATATAACATCCTAAGAGTTATTATCATGAGTCAATCAATACATGTAATATCAATACACGTAATAAAATTTGATCAGAATCTTGAACAGGTCAAATGTTCTATCAGAGTCATAGGCACTTTTAGAATAAAAATATGAAACATTTTTACACATCAGCTTTTTACCCTTTTTTATAACAAATATATTTATAAGTACTGATAGTAAATTACTGTTGTTTTAAATCAATCTAATTGTTGAATTATAAGTTGATGCAATGGCGTAGTGGTTCGCACTGTGTGCATGGAGTGTGCATGTCCTCCCCATGCTTGGAGAGTTTCCTCCTGGTACTCCGGTTTCCTCCAGTGTAAACTGATGCATCCACATTTTTAATGTTTAAAATAAGTGAGAACTGCATATATAATACTTTTATGTTGCCCACATCTCTGTCTCTCTCTTTCTGTTTGTCTGTGTGTGTGTGTGTGTGTGTGTGTGTGTGTGTGTGTGTTTGTGTGTGTGTGTGTGTGTGTGTGTGTGTGTGTGTGCAGGATAATGAGTTCGGGAAGTACGGAGCCAGACTGAGTGAGAGCTTTGAGCGTGAGTTCCGCACCATCTTTAAGATCCAGTAGATTCTCCACTTTCATGGTCCAGTTTAACTCGCATTAATCTCTTCAACATTTAACTCTATCTCTCATAACTATATTTCTGCTTACACACTTTAAGATGTATAACTGCATGATAAGCTCTCTGTAATTCTGGCATTAACCTACAACGCTATATGATTTAAGGCTTTTAATAATAGACAGTTTTATGAATGTGCTGTTACGCATTAGCTAGTCTTTTAAATTGTTTTCATGTTTAAGTAAGAGATTATACTGAATGTGAATGTTAATTATTCACTCTCCTTACTTTTGATTCTTTTATGCTTTTTAAAACTATATATATATTTACTTCCTTCCTACTTGCACTTTTTACAGATTTTGGTGATTGTTTTCAGGTTACATGGACTTATATTAACTTTTTTTTATTTTTTATTAATTAATGTTACTATGGTCTGTAAGGTAAACAGTACTGTATTGTCAAACTTTGCTGAGTCAGGTATTAAGTCAAATGTTAAATTTTAGGAAGAAATTGTTGATACATATCTTCATCTTTTATCTTCCTGATCCTTTACCAGAATTGATAAATTTTTAATCCTAGACATCGATTTAAACACTTTAATGAACTTTTCAAGCTGGTTACTCCAGTGATGATGATGATGAAGTTATTTTTCAGGGTTAACAGGGAACTCCTGGTGTCACAGTGAGCCTGAAGCTTCCCTCTTTTTTACATCATAGTCCTCATTTAAATCTTCTAAAAATATGATATGAAAAATATGAAAAATAGGATTTCAACAGGTTTCACTGAGACTCTCTCATTAACAAACCGGCACTGGCCATAGCTCAGGAACCGGAGAAAAATATATGTATCACTCAAATCACCCAAAATGTAACTTAATACCTCATTTGACGGGTCATGTTTATCATTTTTATGTACCGTTTGTAACAGTTGTTTTCCCTGCTGGATATTGTGTTTAAACACCAGGTTAAATGCTGGTTGTCTTTATTATTATTAAAGAAAAAACTTATAATAAAACATTTTTTTACACAAAATAAATGACCATATTCTGCTGTTTATTTCCTTGTACTGCATTTTACATTGCACACCTAATGTATTTATTTTAGTGTCTTAATGTGATCCCAAGGATTATGAAATATAAGTGATAAACGGTAAAATACAGTCTCATTTGTAAAAACTGTCAATTGAATGTTGAATTTTACAGTATATCAGCTACTGCACAGCAATTATAAAAAAAAAGTCCCAAAATATTTATGTAAATGACAAAGATAGACAAAGAAGATCAAGAATAAGATGACAAAGGTAGACTATAATACAGCTCTAAAATCTACAGCTTGTTATTATTAGTAGTACAATTAATATTATTAATAGTATTCTTTAGTATGAATATTATAGTATTAGTATTATAGTAATTATAGTAGTATTATAGTAATTATAGTAATATTAATAGTAATGCTAATAGTAATAGTAATATTATAGTAATAGTATTATTATTAATATGATTGTAGCATAAACATATACTGTATTATAACGTATGCCCTCACTGACCAGTATATTAGGACCACTACATTTTTTTTTTTTTTTGCAATAATCCAATCACTCAATCATATGAAAAAAAAAGACGCTCTGAATAAGAGCATCTGCCAAATGCCTGAATGTAAATGTAAACGCAACTACAGTATATGGCAGCTGCATGATATGTAAATGTATAGGTAAATAAATAAAAATCATGCAGATCCAGGTCAAGAGTTGCAGTTAATATTAACTTTAAACATCAGAATGGTGACCATTTCATTGACTGGTTTCTGAAATTGCTGCTGGTATAAACTGGCAGTTTTGTGGGTGAAGATGGCTTGTTGAGAGCTGGAGGTCTGGAGGTCCACATCATGCATCTGCAGCAGTTAACTTACACAATCAAATCAACAGTGTACCAGAATCTAAACATGTAGAATCCATAACATGAAGAATTGATGCTGTATATAGTGTATAGTACCAGTGTAAAATTACTGGTAACAGAGGTACAGCACATCAGAAATTATCCACAGCGCTTGACTTTCGCCACATTTTGTTATGTTACAGCCTTATTCCAAAATAGATTCAATTCATTATTTTCCTTAAAATTCTACAAACCACACCCCATAATACCCCATAATATCAGCGTGAAAGAAGATTGAAATCTTTGCACATTTATTAATTTATTAATGATTACATTTATAAAATATAAAAAATTGAAATAAAAATAAATAAATCATATACATAAGTATGAATAGCCTTTTCTATGACACTCAAAATTGAGCTCATGTTCTTTCTGTTTCTACTGATCGTCCTTGAGATGAAGTCCAAGGAATTATCTGAGGGATCCTCCGAGACAGGAGTCAGCTCCGTGGTTAAGGTGTTGGACTACTGATCAGGAGGTCCTCGGTTCAAACCGGGCTGCCACTGTGGGACTCTAAGATCCTTCATCCCCAAGTGCTTGCATACAAACCGGAGTCAAGGAATTGCCAAACATTGTACTATATTGGTGGCATAGTGGTCAGCACTGCCATTTTGCACCTCCAGGGTCCGATTCCTGTCTCAGTGTGTGTGGAGTTTGCATGTTCTACCTGTGCTTGGTGGGTTTCCTCCGGGTACTCCGGTTTCCTCCCACAGTCCAAAGACATGTAGGTTAGGCTAATTGGCGTTTCCAAATTGCCTATACTGTGAAAAAGTGTGTGAGTGTTGACCAGAGGTCCTACCACAGTTTGGAAAATGGGAATAAATACAATGATAATCACTGGCCTCCATGGTCCCTAGTTGGACTACAGGGATTCCTAGATGGATGGATGGAAAATAAATTAAAAAAATAAAAAATATATGTTTTTATTTATTTATATATACATTTCAACATTAATTATATTTATTTCATACATTAACTTTGTCTTTGTATGGCTATAATCCGTATGTATTGAAAAATAATTAAATAAATAAACTTATTTTTCTTTATAATAACCAGAGAGTGCACTTCGGCATTTTCCGACGTCACTCGGCTTTTTTTCCGGAACTCACTGATAATTTGAATCGGCTGTTTCCGGATAACTTCGGGCCGCCGATAACGGTCAGTGTGTTCAAATCTTAGATGCTAGCTTCAGTTTGCTAGCTACTTCTGGCCTGTAGTGAACCAGAGAGGAGATAGGAGAAAGAGGAGAGAGAGAAGCCGAAGGAGCGTGAGTGTGTGCGAGAGAGAGAGAGGGAGGAAGGAAGGAAGGAGCCTGGGTCCGGAATGACGGTGTTGCAGGAACCTGTCCAGGTAACCGAGCCGCACTTTCGGTCCAGTGCCGAGGCGTTTTTGAAATCGGAAGCGGGAAGACGCGGCTCGCCTGCCGGCTTGTTTAGTCACTGTGCACCGGGGATAGCGTTCGGGCCTAGCTGCGCCGAGGCTAAGCTAACTTACACGTCAAACATTCGGCCTGTCTCCGCTGTGACACTCAGTAACTTTCAGTTGGATTAAAAAGAAACCACAAGAAATATCAGGTGTATCTGTACCAAAGCGAAGTTTAATATTTATCCCCTTTATGCCAACTAATCATAATGAACGACTGCATTAACGCTAGGGTTAGCACGTTAGCTTGTTTAGTTTGCTAGGCTAAAACATAGCGATAAAGCTAAATTAGGCTTGGTTTAAATGTCTAAACACGCCTTTTTCAATTATGTACTTAAAATGTATGTACAAATTTGGCATATCTAAATGCTGAATGTGTCGTTTATACAATATTCACAACAACAGGAACAATAATAATGATGTTGGTTCTAATACGACACTGCTTGTGTTTAATGACATTTCGACAGGACTAGTTAAATGTGGGTAAGTTAACCAGGTTGGGATGATGCACTAAACTAGTCCTTTAAGAGCCAAATCTGATTGTTGTGAGTTTTAACACTGCTGTCATGTCGTCTGAAGGAAGCAGAGTGAACGCCAGAGCCAGATTATGAATTCATTCTTCGTTTTTATGCAAGAATATATAATTATTTAAAGCCCATTTCACTGCATGCTTTCAGCTTCATAATCTGCTGAAATGTCAGACCGAAATGTCAGACATGTTCAGGCCCGGTTCCTACAGACTGTCTGAACATCAGGAGGTTACAGTCTTTGGATGCTCAGTGTGATGATCTCTAAGCGTCAAGGTGATAAACGAACCCTGTCCATGATACAGGTCTGAAAAATAAAAGTGTAGGACAGGAGACATGTCCAGACCTGGCGTAGATGGTGACGAAGTAAATGGACACCTGTAGTTGTGTGATTGAATGTAGGCACGGGTGTTTATTGCTGTTATGATGACTGCTCTTTGTTTCCTTCCTCACAGATAGATAGATTGATCCTGAAGGAATTTCCAGATGGGACTAAAAAATTCCAGATTTTTTTGTTGTTGTTCAGTGTGGACTGTCTAATCTTGAAATCCTCCTGTAACAGAATTATAGTTTAATGTAAGGAAAAGAGAACATGAAACGGGAACAGAATGGCGACCCCGTCGACCCGGACTTTCTGGGAGACGTCTGTGTGCTGTTCGAAGATCTGTTGTAGAATAGAACCTGTATATACTAATCGTCTCAGAATCACACACAAAGTTCATTTAGGACTGAAAATAATTCTAGCTCAGAGTAGGACAACAATAGTTTTTTTTTACGAAGATCTTCATTTCAGCTAGGAGTAGGACAGCTCCTAAGAAAGCATGTGACGATGCAAAACTGCGCTGCTCTGAGAATTTTTGGCCACTTGGGTGAGATTTTTCCTACTCTGAGATGCTTTTAGTAAATATGGGCCCAGTTCTCTGTTTCTATATCTAGGCCAGGGCCTGTAAAATAGGAAATCACTCTTATCTCTGTCAAAGTGTAGGAGAGCTCCGAAGGTGTCCTACCTGGTTAGGAAGTGGGGTTCAGGCAGAGGTTGTGTACGAAGTAGAGAGGTTTTGGTAACATTGAGTGGCATGGAGAGAAAAGTTAATATTTTTTTATATTTATATGTTTTTTTTTTTTTTTTATTTATTTTTGTAATGGCGAAGATGCAGCTTTGAAACAGTGATGATCTGGGTTTGTCACACCCGACAATGTT
>QMIH01000120.1:478293-500501 GCA_003987875.1 Clarias batrachus
AGTGGGGTTCAGGCAGAGGTTGTGTACGAAGTAGAGAGGTTTTGGTAACATTGAGTGGCATGGAGAGAAAAGTTATTTTTTTAGTAGATTGCTACTTTAGTTATTTTTATTTATTTATTTTTGTAATGGCGAAGATGCAGCTTTGAAACAGTGATGATCTGGGTTTGTCACACCCGACAATGTTGGAAATAAAAATAATAATAAACTTTGCTCTGTCAGCACCACGGGTCATGCGTAGATTCTTATATTTCCCCAACACGCAGCATGAAATCAGCACAAATAAACAAGCTGCATTCATGTGCATCGCTGCTTTCCCTGGACTTGTGGGCATCATCCATGACGCACACACACACCTGAAAATATTCGTCCCGAGCACAGACACGACCCAAAAACTTTATCACAGCATTTACTCACTGATTTTTGAGGTTCTCCTTTATAAGCAGCACTTCGTCGATATTGCCCGTAAGTGCAAGAAGCTTTCGCAAACCTGCTGCTCATTTCACCATTTAGACTTTTCCCTCTGTTAAAGCTACAAAAATTTGCCAAAACCACAACACACACTATGACGTGATGCCTACTTTGAAAACGATGACGTCATGCGCTTTCCTAGGAGCAGTCCTACTCCTTCCTGAAAATAAGAGTAGAAGGTTTCATAAACAACTTTCATGCCCTACTCTGAGCTAGGAATATTTTCGGTCCTAAATCAACTTTGAGCGCGATTCTGAGACACTTATGAATACGGGCCCAGGCGTTGCTCTTAAAGCTGAGCGAAAGCAAAGTCAACAAAATGCTAATAATGTATTAAAAGCTAAACCGTACTCGCTCGCGAATCTTGGTCTGTGCAGTTCAGCACTGCGCTGTAAGGTGCATGTGACAAACATTTGAATCTTAATCACAAGTGCATATTGAAAAACATTTGTTTTTACATGACTGTTTTTCCTCATAAGCCTGAGTCATGCTGATTTGACGATGTAAGAGGAGTACACACTTATTATTAATAACATCAGCCAAGGTTTACTGGAGATCTTGGACAAGCAGGGTGACCCATAGCTGAAAATAAAGAATGAAACCCCTTAAATATCTGTGTAGTGAAATATTCATGGTGATTCTGTTTGTTTTTGTCTCTTTGATTTGACTCGTATGCGAGTCGTTCAGGATGGAATTTTTCTTCATGATGCTGAAAAAAGTAAAAAAAAAAAAAACACATTTTGTGGGAAACCTTTCTTGGGTCTAATTGAAGTCGGTAAGATCAAATGGTATGATGTGACTAAACGTTCTACGAAACCTCATGAGTTGTGTCTTTCTGGAGCTCCTTAAACTCTCCTCACTCAGCTCTGCATTTGCTATGTTAAACCAACATGGCGGCTCACAGCTTCAATAGTGCAGGGACGAGAGACAGCGCTGATGTTTGCTCTGTGCTGTTTTTCTTACAGGCTGCTGTCTGGCACGCTTTAAACCACTATGCCTACCGAGACGCCGTGTTTCTGGCTGAGAGGCTCTACGCTGAAGGTAAGGCTCGTAAAGCTTTCTCTGTACAACCTCCCTGTCTTTATATTTTTTAGAAACATCAACGCACCATCAGTGTGTCGGCTGAAGTGTTCGGTATTATTACATTGAGTTTATTATACAGTCAAGTGATGATTGTGTGTGAGGTTGATGGTAAGGTCACGGTTTTAATTATTCTCATTAGACATTCCAAAACTTTGGTGGATCAGATATCAGGATGGGTTAAGAGCAAGCTCGTTCAAACTCATCCTGTAGTGGGAGAAAAAAATAGATAAATAAAAAAAGACTGGAGTTTAAACACACAATATTTACACAATAAAATGACACTATTTTTCTGTTAGAAATAATATTTATTCAAATAATTAAATTAAATTGAATTTAAATATATTAATTAAATACATAATGAAAAATTTAAATATACAAATGATTCAATTAAATTTTGAGAATTTCTTAATTTTCTGAAGTGGGTGTGTGGCTTAGTGTTGTGATGTGACATTACATTTGCGTGATGGTAATCTGTGTGAATCTGTTAAGTGAAGCCAGATGGAGTCACTTTCATTTTTCCTCGTTTAAAAGTTTTTGATTCCTGTTACAAATATTTACTCGGCAGTCCACAGATGAAACATCTACAGAGAGAGAACAGAGAATTTTTTGATCTTTACATTAGGGCTGTAGCTATTGAATATTTTAATAATCGCGTATTCTACCAAAAATTAAATCGATTAATTGGATAAAATCACTTTTGCTTAATTAAACAGCAATGTAAAATATATAAGAGAAACAAAGATTAATTGTTTTTTTTTTTTTTTTTTAGAAAAATCTACTTTTATTTTTTAAATGCATCCAGCATTTTATCAAAAATAAACATTGTAATTATTCACAATACGAGGAATATCTTATACCCCTGTCTGACCTATGCGGTTTGACTCGCAGTGACGTGCGGTGTTGGGCACCGTGAGCCGCCGCGACGCCTGTCGACGTTCCACAAAGTTCTGCAAGGTCCGACAAAAAATTAAACATGTTTAAACATGTTTTTAAGGCGACTTAAACGTATTTATTTGTTTGCGCAGAAAGATGGAAACGTAATCGCAGCGCCAAAACTCGCGGCGAATCATGAAGAACCGGACCTCCGGCCACCGCGTGAAACCGCGTTGACTGAGATTAATTAAGTGCATTACAGCATCATACATTCTTCTTTTAAAGCCTTTTCTCGGATGCAAAAAAAAAAGTTTTTCAAATGACTTTAAGGATAAAAAGTAAAACTACGGCACACATTAAAATAAATAATTACACAAAAACACTAAGTTGTGCAACTAAAAGTTTCCAAATCTACATTTCAGTCATAACATAAGTCTTTACTGACAATTTCTGCTTTCTTCTTCTCTTGGCCTCGCTGATGATTTTATCGCTTCCCTTCCATTTTGCAGCCCACACCAGAACAGAACGCTCCCTCAAATCAATACACAGCGTAAAATCATCCGCTTCCGCACCCGGAAGCGTGCTGTGTCAAAAGCGTGCTGTCAACAAATAATTGCGCAAAAACAAAACGCAAACTTTTAAAATTAATTAAATGAAGCAGACGATTTTGCCTCGGTCATTTTTTGTAATCGAATTACTCGATTCACTCGAGGAATCGTTCCAGACCTACTTTAAATATTAAATATGTAATTTCTTTAAGTTATTATTATTATTTATTATTCTTTTCATATTTTCAAAGAAAATAGTGATTTTATATATAAATAAATTTTTTGAATATAGAAAATAACATTAATTTATTCTGTTATAATGATTATATAATATTATTTAATTATATATAATTATATATATTATTAAATGTTATATAAATCACCAAACAATGTGTTGAAAAAATGCATTAGAGAATCATGATGTGGTTTGAGAATATAAATATTAGATGAGCTTTTATTAGTTCTGATAAAAGAGGGTTAAAAAAAAAAGTAACACTGAAACTTGTGTAGAATCTACAGTGGTACACACACACACACATATATATCCACACACTCACCTAAAGGATTATTAGTTACACCTGTTCAGTTTCTCATTAATGCAATTACTAAAGAACCAATCACATGGCTTCAGTTGCTTCAATGCATTTAGGGGTGTGGTCCTAGTCAAGACAATCTCCTGAACTCCAAACTGAATGTCAGAATGGGAAAGAAAGGTGATTTAAGCAATTTTGAGCGTGGCATGGTTGTTGGTGCCAGACGGGCCGGTCTGAGTATTTCACAATCAGTTACTGGGATTTTTCACGCACAACCATTTCTATGGTTTACAAAGAATGGTGTGAAAAGGGAAAAACATCCAGTATGCGGCAGTCCTGTGGGCGAAAATGTCTTGTTGATGCTAGAGGTCAGAGGAGAATGGGCCGACTGATTCAAGCTGATAGAAGAGCAACTTTGACTGAAATAACCACTCGTTACAACCGAGGTCTGCAGCAAAGCATTTGTGAAGCCACAACACGCACAACCTTGAGGCGGATGGGCTACAACAGCAGAAGACCCCACCGGGTACCACTCATCTCCACTACAAATAGGAAAAAGAGGCTACAATTTGCACAAACTCACCAACATTGAACAGTTGAAGACTAGAAAAATGTTGCCTGGTCTGATGAGTCTCGATTTCTGTTGAGACATTCAAATGGTAGAGTTAGAACTCGGCGTAAACAGAATGAGAACATCATTCATAAACAGAATGGATCCATCATGCCTTGTTACCACTGTGCAGGCTGGTGGTGGTGTAATGGTGTGGGGGATCGGCAATAGTTTACCGTGTGTATAGACAGAGTGTGCGGAAAAACTCCTGCTGCTGAATGTTTTTGTTATCTCCAGTTTGAATTTTAGACTTAAGCAGGGTTCTTGATCGTCGTCTGCATGTAGGGACACGGAGATAAACGCTCGGTTGTATTTCTGAGCTCAGACTCAGGGGTGTGTGTGTGTTTGAATAAACACAGCTTGTAGAGTTGCACGCAAGTGCTGATGTACAAATTCTCAGCTGCCTGTTGTTGCAAGTTTTGATTGATTGAGTGTGGATATTTAAAAATCAAAGAGCAAGCGAACGCATGTCCAGAATGTCCCCCGCCAGTCCCTCAATTTTTTACAAAATCTTTTCTATGTTATGATTGAGATTTTATTTTACTTATTTTTTTATTCTGCTTTCATTTTCTTAGTGTGCTGGTGTTCCAAAAAACAAAGAAACTCCATATAATTCTTCAGGAGATTTCTGTGATGCCACTTATTGAACAAACTGCTTGCAAAACAATTTGTTAAACTGCGTTGAGACTGATGAGACTTTTTTAAAATGTTATATATGACGAAAAGGAAATCTGTCACTTTCCATATATTCAGTTAAATTTAGTGTGTATCAAATATGTTTTGGAAAGATATCACAATACCATCCATACCTCAGAACACACCATCGTCCTGATTTTATGCAAGTTTTTCTTTTCTTTTTTCTTTTTTAACCTGTGTGTTTGTCCTTGTTTGTGTTTGTTCCTGTCAGTGCACTCAGAGGAGGCGCTCTTCCTCCTGGCTACGTGTTATTACCGCTCGGGAAAAGCCTACAAAGCCTATCACCTCCTCAAAGGGCACAGCTGCACCACGCCACAGTGCAAATACCTCCTCGCTAAATGCTGTGTGGAGCTCAGCAAGTAAGTGTGTGTGATGTTGGGATTATGAATCTCTGTGACTTTGGGTATATGGATATACTTTGTAGAATTTAATAAAGAAGTTCTTAACCGAACACAAATCCTTAACTTGGAATAGAGAGAAAGTGATTCGACTCGACTCCATGTTTTATTATATACAGATGTATACATAATTTGAATTTTCTTTTTTGAAGTAAAATTCAAGTTTTTAAATATGTATATATGTTGTATATGTCAATACAACAATTGCGGTCTGTACATCTCTAATTTTGATGTCGTTTTAATTTTCAGTATTCAGCATGAAATCAGACCCAACTATGGAAATGTCTCTTTCACTCTGATTCAGACTCGGCAGTTTGAAAGCCCCCTTGAGTCAAAATGTTTTGTTTTTAGGCATGAAATTGTCCCGCTGTGCTGTGGATGTTGTAGTGCGGTGACGGATTGTGTGGTCTCGCTGATGTGTCAGTGTAACGTCTGTAGTGGGGTTGAGCTCTAACCGTCTCTGGATCTCAGATCACAACGCCCCCTCAGCAGCTTCATGTCTAGATTTCTGTAGGAACGTCTATTTCCCCAGGCATCATTAGTACTCGAGTTTGTACTTCCGATCGCACCTTTCTGATACAGTATGTCCTTCCTGAGATGAGCAGCACATTTTCTCAGGGGAATTTTAACAGCACTGAGATTTATCCTGAGTTTGATGGTTCAGGGTTTTTTTTTTTTTTATTTTAAATTTTATTTAATCTCACTCAGCGGAAAGACATGATAATTGTAAAAACAAGTAAGTGAATGAACGGTTTTCCTGCATCAAGGAGATCCTTAATTAAGAAAACGTTATGATGGACTGAAGCAGTGATCGATCCTGTGCAGAGAAACAGATCAGAAACAGTCATATTTAATTCAAGGTCAACTCTTTTATAATGTGTTTTTTATTTATTTATTGTTTTTGTTTGATTTTTTTTTTTTTTTCTCCTCTCAGGCTGGCTGAAGGCGAGCAGATCCTCACAGGTGGTGTGCTGAACAAACAGAAGAGCCAGGATGACATCGTCACAGAGTTCGGGGACTCGTCCTGTTTCACGCTGGCGCTGCTCGGCCAGATCTACTGGTGTGTTCATCATTCACACTCGCACATACTTAATCTGACTAAATATTGTTTAGTGGATGAAGCCTGGTGAAGAATACACAACCTGTACTGCTATTCTAACCTGTTTCAGAAAGAGCTCAGGATAAAGAGGGAGAAAAAAGAAAAATGCATTTTTTAAATGTCATCAATTTTAATGTTTTACTTGTTCTTTAATTAATTGTTCATTAAATAATACTTTACTGCTTTCCCTTTATATAAAATTATATTTTTAACAATGTATTTCATCGTCTGCCCATTTCCACTCTATAAGCTATAGCTCTCCAGGCTTTCTGAAGGAATTTTTTGTTTCTTATTTTCAGTCCAGTCCCTGTACCTGAGCAGTGTTCTTTCTTTGTTAAGAATCATTTAAGCTTAAAAAAAAAATCTAACTTAAGACATGAACCAGTGAGAAACAGGTGCAGATGATCAGGCCTGTGATTACTGTACAGGTCGTCCCCGACTTACGAACATTTCCGCAGATACGAACGGACTGCAATTCTAAAAACAATAGACACTGCAGTGCACCAGATACCAATATTTACAATTTTATATACATTTATATCTTTATGTGCGGTTGAGGCGACAGAGATTTAGTAAAATGCATTGGTATTCTTTACGTTGTATATTCGTGTCAAAGGCGTAGAAGACTCACTTTGTCGGACTTAAGAACAAATCCGACTTAAGAACAGAACTTGTTTGTAAGTCTGGGACGACCTGTATTTAACAAACATTCAAACTGAGATGTTAGATGTTAGTCTTTAGTAGCAGCTTAATTATGTTCTCTGTTAATGTTCCATGCTAATGTCTGTCCTTTCATGTTTTTTTTTTCCCAGCAAAACCGATCGCTTAGCAAAAGGAGCCGAATGTTATCAAAAGAGCCTGAGTGAGAATCCTTTCCTCTGGTCTCCGTTCGAGTCTCTGTGTCAGATCGGTCAGTTCACTACATCACTCTTATTTCAGTAACGTTTATTCACTGTATTATTCTGGATTCGCTTCGGTCAAGAACATCTTTTATAATTATTAGCTAAGAGAAAAGTTTCATTCATGGATATAAAGTTAATATGTTGATTAATTAGTAAACCGTGTTAAAGCTGATTAAATTCATACTCATAGATTAGGAAGAGGATTTTGAATCTGATCAAATGCTACCATTCATCATGTGATGCGTCCTTTTTATTCTGATCGTGTGTGTGTGTTTAGGTGAGCGACCAGACCCGGAGCAGATCTTTAAGCTAACGTCTCTGCAGAGCTTCAGTGGGGGCAGCGGAGGAGGCGCCCCCTCGTTCCCCATGAGCCCAGCTCACACTCCGTGCCACAACACGAGCCACAGGCAAATCGACTCCGTCCTCATGGAGACGCCCCAGGACACGCTGGTACGCCATATGTCCCATATGCGACGGACGACGGCCAAAACAAAAAAAAAAAAAGCGTCCAGATACCAGACAGTAATCACTGAGCCAAAGAACACAGAACGTCCTGTTGTCTTTCTGATGACGCTTCTGCCTCAGCGTTCTGACTTACAACACAGTTCTTTTAGAGGAAGCAATAATCATTAAAAAATTATTTTATTTTGGTGACGGATAGCTTGGAAAATATTTTGTAACCCCCTGTTGATGATTTATTTTATTATTATTATGTTTTAAACATTTATTCTTTACTCGGAGCTTCGTGAACATAGCGCGTCGTTTTTAAACGTTAGTGATCTAACATTACCTGATGATAAGAAATTAATTCTGCTCCAGTCGTTGTGTAGTGTAACGTCACATCTAGGGTATAATTATAATTAATCATAACATAACGTGTGGGGGGGGGAAACATGCCGTGTTTGGGAGTGGGCGGAGTCCTGGCAGTGACGCATCATTTTATTTATTTATTTATTTATTTATTTATTTATCTTCCACCTTCTCCTTACAGGAGCTGAACCGGCTCAATCTGGAGTCGTCCAACTCGAAGTATTCGTCTCTAAACACAGACTCGTCCATGTCTTACATCGACTCGTCGGTCATTTCCCCCGATACCGCGCCACTGGGCACGGGCGGGTCTCTGCTCTCTAAACAGGTGCAGAACAAACCCAAGAGCGGCCGCTGTCTGCTGGGAGGCACCGCCACACTGAGCCCTCTCACGCCCAGGTACGTGTACACACACACACACACACACACACGAGTGTTTTCACCACTCATGGATTGGTGTTTTTATGGTGATCTATTATTCTATCTATTTTTTTTCATATAATTATGATGTATATGTATGTAGTGATATCATTTGTTTGTTATAGTTTATATAATTTTGATAGGTTATATACAGAGTAAAATAATACTCATCTACTTGTTTTCAAGCATATACAGTAGTGTATGTATTTTAAGAGCTGAACGTGCTTGGAGGAGAGCATTAAATAATTACTAAATACTAAGTAATGGGTCTCACTCGTCACCTTCTGGTATCATCATCATCACCGTGATTCATAACTGAGTTAAAAATTTTCCCTCTATCTCTACTAACTATCTTATTTTATGTACAGGGTGACCCAAAACATTTGATGACCTTTGAAATATAATGTCTGTCTGAGTACCTACACGTCCGAGGCGAAGGAAGGAAGGAAGGAAGGAAGGATTTAAATAGGCTTCACGTTGAAAAGATTAATCTTTAAGGATTCCAACAACATATTCAAACAGATATAGATTTTATAATTGATTTAACAAACTGTTCAGTACGACACAGATCAGGTCCAGTTCTTAGTCAAACACACTGTAGCGTATCTTAGTGTAACGTTCTCCAGCACCTCTGTGATTCTCTGCTCGAGTTCCTCTATTCTTATAGGAAGAGGTGTGGATAAAGACCAGTACTTTCATATAGACCCCTAGAGAAGAAGAATCACAAGGTGTCAAGTCCGGGAATCATTGAGGCGCTAGTGAATGTTGTTCTTCATCCTGGAAAAAGGAAGCTATCGTTGCTCTCATCAATCCTCAGAAATGATATATATATATATATATTTCCCCCCCATACTTTCATACCCTTTTTTTTTCTTCTTTTTATATAAAAAGGAAAAAAACAATTAAAAATAAATGCTCTCATGTTGCAGCTCTCTTTATTCTGATATTTGAGTTTTTAGGTACTTAATTTAAATAGTAATAAAGTAATTTAATGGAAAGAAACTAGAAGAAGAAGAAAAAACCTCTTGAATGATCCACTTGACGAACGCTGTTAACATTCCTCTCACATCACGTGCAGTTTTGGGATCTTGCCCCTGGAGCCGAGCCCAGGAGACCCCTCGTACCTGCAGAACTACAGTCACAGCGGGACGGGGATGGAGCCGCCTCCGCCCCCTGGTCCTCCGAAGAAGGTTAGTCTTCCTCAGTCAGGTTCGGGGTTTTCGTAATTCACGCTTTCCCGCCGTGCGACCACGTTCCTCTTTGTTCCTGGTAGACGGTCAGCAGGATCAGCCAGGTGGGGACGAAGTCGGTGTTCGCGCAGAGCGGAAACAGCAGAGAGGTCATCCCTAATCCCTTCAACCAGACGCAGACCACGGCACCGCAGACCAGGTGAGCACGTGACCTTACGCCGAGTGTAGCTGTTCTACAGTACTGTACGAGTTGAACGTTGAGTAAAAAGAATATTATATTAAAGGATGATTGTGTGTGTGTGTGTGTGTGTGTGTGATGTGTGCAGTACAACACCTCAAGTGCTGAGTCCCACCATCGCCGCGCCGCCCAACGTGCAGCCTCGACGCAGCTCCAGGCTTTTCACAAGCGCCAGCTCCACTGCCAAGGTACACACAGTAAACAGTATAACAAATTTGGTTTGAAAGTTCTAAGAAGAAAAAAAGTTATCTTAAACATCTAGTTTTAATATCTAATAACAAAAACTTAATCTTGTGATGAATATAGCTGTAGACGCTGGCACAGTGTTAAAAAAAACAAGTCAACACATCAGACAAGCTGACTAGCTACAGGACTGGGCTGTTTTTTTTGTTGTTTGTTTGTTTGTTTTGTTTTGTTTTTTTATTAAGTGATTAATGTTTTTGGTGGCTCTCGCCTCTTTTTAGTCTCTTACCAATAACCACTCATTTGTATATTTTGTCAATTCCACAGGAGAACAGTAAAAAGTTAAAAATGAAGTTTCCCACCAAGATCCCCAACAGGAAGACCAAGACAAAAACAGGAAAGGGAGGAATCACCCCGTCCAGCCTGAACGAGAGCATCGAGATCCTGAAGCTGGACTCGTCCTTAGCCGAGGGGAAGGGCAACATCAGCTCGCCGCAGTTCCAGGCCTTCACGCTGCAGAAAGCCGCCGCAGGTACGGCGCGCTCACAGCCCTGCCGCGTAGCAGGAGAGGAATCCAGGGGGGACCCGTGTGCACGACAGTGTGGATTTAATTAAATTTTATTAATACTGTAAAAAAAGAAACGGATTCAATAAAATTGCTCATGACCGAGTTACTCATTGCTTAACCCTAAGTGCACTATATTGGTAATAACAATAATAGATTTATAGTATTTTTATCTTCATTAAATAGTTACGTATAATACTAAAACACTTACGACCTGACAGTTTTTCTAAAACAGGCATATTTCTCTTTTTGCTGCTTTAATTTTACAATGCTTAAACATTTTTATTTATTAATCAGTGAAACATGACTGGTTAATGTTTCCATTCTAATGTTGTGGAATATCTGTGAATCATGCTAGCTCCTGTTCTCGCCTCTGGTACTTTAGATTATTACCAGTTGTGCCGCGACTTCGTTCGTGTGTTTTAAAAAAAACTGTACAGCGCCATCTGTTGAATTTTTAGATGAACTAAAGGTTTTTTCAAGGTTATTTTTTTATGATATAATGGTGTTTCTAATGAGCATATCTTGGATTAGAATAAAAAAAAAAACCTGTATGTTACAACAAGCTCGGACAAAAACTCCTGCGGAAAAACCCATTAGTTTTTATGTGATGCGAGCACAAACAAACATTCGTCATCACAAACAAACATCTTGATGTGTTCTATCGCTCATCTTACGTCACCACAAATAAGTTTTTTAGCAAATACTGTATCTTCAATGTACTAATATTCCCACTTTAAAGTTTTATTATATGTATATTTTATCTTGTATCAAATTTTATCTTGTTTAATATCTTAACGACATGATAATGCGCTGAATGAGCTGTTACTATAGAAACAATAAAGTATTCGAGTGAGCACAAGATATAAAACAGGAGGAAACTTTACCTTCCTTTATCAAACGTTGTATAGTTTATCAGTCTTGTATTGATTTATATTTATATATGATTATATATAAAAATCCTCCAAACTATTTTCTGTACAAACGTTTCTACACGTGTGTTCTGCAGACGGGTTGATGTCGCTGATGCGGGACATCGGGCGGGGTTACCTAGCGCTGTGCTCGTATAACTGCAGGGAGGCCATCACCATCCTCAGCCAGCTGCCCGCGCACCACTACAACACCGGCTGGGTGCTGGGACAGATCGGCCGCGCCCACTTCGAGCTGGCGGAGTACATGCAGGTAAGAGGTACAACAGTCAGACAGGTTTAACTCCGTGTTCATCAGGCACTACATCTACTACATGTACACCTCGACCAGAAATAACTTCTGTAGCTTAACGTTTTAGATCTTTAATGATCCTACAAACTGATATGAAGTTATTACGATACCTGCAACCCCTGGCAAGACGTATGGAATCACCACTCTTGGAAAATGTTAAAAAAAAAAAAAAAAAGAAGATAATCACAGACATGCCACGTAACTATTTTACATTTAACATTCCAACATTCTAGCTTTAAGAAACACTTTAAAAAAGAAAAAAAAAACCTGTGGTGAAGTGCAACTGCTTTGGCAGATCAAACAGAGGAACAAAAAACGTGAAAAATGACTCAATTCTGAGAAATCTTGTGGAATCGCCATGGTTACATCGGCTAATCAGTCTGCTGTTTAAAAAAGGCCGCTTGGAGACGAGGAGACAATTATAAAACTTTTTTAAAGTCAAATCATACGAGAAAGTGGTGAAAGGGAAGTGTGTCGGCAGACCAAGGAGGACATCAAAGTGCCAAGATGGAAAACTTAAAGCAACATGCCTTAAAAACAGAAAATGCACACGGAATAAATGTGTCTGATGTCCGTAAACGAAAAACAATGGAAATTGATTACCGTTTTCTTTGTATCTTTTTTTAATTATTTATTTTAAAAAAGTTGGAATGTTAAATAGTTTTGTGGCATGTCTGTGATTTTTTTAAATTAATTTTTTTCTTTCACCTTAGACAATTAAACGATTGAATGAACATTTTCCAAGCATGCTGATTCCATACTTTTTGCCAGGGATTGTATAGTGCCGATTTATTTGCATTGTGATTCTGTTTGTATCGTTATTTTACAACTATACAAATTCAATATCAGATTTTTTATTATTTTTATTTTATTAAAGGTTTGTTACAATCCCGTTCGCTCCTGCCACACAGGATACACTGTGCTGCCTGCGTAGTTTAATAAAACACCCCCGTGTGGGAATGCAGAGGAACTGCAACATTTTACCACCTCCAGTGCGAACGTATACGAGTGGAACAGTTTATTTTAAACAGTCGATTCCGGAGTCGGTGTTCCGCATTCAGGAGATTCAAAAGACGTGTAACTGAAATCTTTTGAAATCTGCTGAGTCATGTGAATTGATTCAACTTCCTGTTTCATGTTTTAATGAAGATGTGGAAAATAATATTGGGCAACAGGGCAAATGGAGTGTTTCCTCGACTCGAGTGTTGTGTGTTTTTTATATATATATAATGTGTGTGTGTGTGTATTTATTTATTTATTTATTTATTTATTTAAATAAGCCTCCAATACAAATCCATTCTCTGCATTCATATTTAAACAACTAAGCTCTAATCGTGTCCATATCCCTGGTTCCCACGTCCAGGCGGAGAGGATTTTCTCCGAGGTGCGGCGTATCGAGAGCTACCGGGTCGAGGGGATGGAGATCTACTCCACCACCCTGTGGCACTTACAGAAAGACGTGGCGCTCTCTGCTCTCTCTAAAGACCTCACGGACATGGACAAGAACTCGCCGGAGGTAACGGATTTAACAACAACCCGCTGAACTGTTTACAAAAGGAAATAAATAAATGAAAAGTTATAATGTATTGGTTTATTTATCTTTTTTAAAATTTTTTTTAATCCTGCAGCCCTGGTGTGTAGCCGGTAACTGTTTCAGTCTGCAGCGGGAGCACGACATCGCCATCAAGTTCTTCACACGGGCCATCCAGGTGGACCCGAGCTTCGCCTACGCCTACACACTGCTGGGTCACGAGCTGGTGCTCACCGAGGAGCTGGAGAAAGCGCTCGGCTGCTTCCGCAACGCCATCCGCCTCAACAAGCGCCACTACAACGCCTGGTACGACCCTTAGAGCTTCAGCCAGAGAGGGGAAAATCTCACCAGATATCAGTTTACATATAATACAACACTGAAGGGAAAACTCAACAACGTATACGTTGCCTGTTATATTAACTCATCAGCTTGATTAATTGAATGCCGTTTGGCTAACGATGGTCTGTTTTATTAGGTACGGCTTGGGAATGATCTACTACAAGCAGGAGAAGTTTAACCTGGCCGAGATCCACTTTAAGAAGGCTTTAAGCATTAACCCCCAGAGCTCTGTTCTCCTCTGTCACATCGGAGTGGTGAGTGCGAATCTCAACACAGCCGTCTATCTAACTCACACTCGACATAGAGATTTATAGTCAAAGAAACTATTTTTTGACTTTTTGAAATTATTATTAATAAGCCTGAAATTATTCATTCCGCTGGCAAATTCTGACTTAAAGTTACTTTTATTCAACCAGCAACTCATCCATAAATGTTCCAGAGGCATCATTGTGGAAAAAATTATTACTCATCTTTTTTTTCATTTACATTTGAACAAAAAGTGGCATGTCCAAAATTATTCATACCCTTCTCGATAATTTCCCACCATCTCAAAGAATTTGCCAGGAGTATGAATACTTTCAGACTTGACTGTTTATATATTATGGAACATTTCAATTTTCTATGAACATAGAACAGTTATAATTATTATGGGCTGTACTCAAATTAAAAAGTTACTCTTTTTTGTCACATAGTCATACACAGGCATTCAAAATAACGTTTTCAAATATGCAAACAAAAAAAATGAAAAAAATTCAAGTATACAATAAGAGAACATGTATAGAAAATATTCAGCTGTAAAAATGTACAATATGTAAAAATAAAGTTAAATAGAATGGAAGTGGAATAAAGAAACGCATGTTCAGTCATGAGCAAAACAATAACTCTCTCTCTCTCTGTCTCACTTTCTTCATCCTTTCTCTCTGTCTCTCTCTGTCTGTTTGTCTTTCTTTCACCTCTCAGGTACAGCATGCGCTGAAGAAATCAGACCACGCTTTAGAGACCCTGAACAGAGCGATCAGCATCGACCCCAAGAACCCACTATGCAAATTTCACAGGGCGTCTATTCTCTTTGCGAATGAAAAATACAAGGTAAGCTCGATTTGCTTTTTTGTTTTTTTTTCTTCCCATTTTTCTGGAATCCCACACTGTATTCTAACATGAGAGCTGACGGAGTGCGTGACTGATTTTTTTTTATTTTTTATTTATTTATTTATTTATAAATTTGTTTGTTTGTTTTTGTTCCCTCTCTCCATCAGGCTGCTCTACAGGAGCTGGAGGAGCTGAAGCAGATCGTGCCCAAAGAGTCACTTGTTTACTTTTTAATAGGAAAGGTAAGACATGAGGAGGAGCGCGGTGCGTGTAAAACACAGTGTGCGCAGTGTTAATGACGGGTGTTGAACGTCTGGTCCGCTCTCCTCCGCAGGTCTATAAGAAACTCGGTCAGACTCACCTGGCTCTCATGAACTTTTCATGGGCCATGGACTTGGACCCCAAAGGAGCCAACAATCAGATCAAAGAGGCCATAGACAAGCGTTACCTCCCCGATGACGAGGAGCCCGTCACGCCCGACGACTACCTCTACTACTCCAGTAAGCACACCAGAGTCAGCGCCAGGGAGTAATATAACAATAATAATAATAATAATAATAAAACCCTGTGTATTATATCCCAGTGCAAACTAAGACAGGTGTTAACTGAGCCATATTGTATCTAAGATATTCTGTACACCTAAGGATCGAACATCTGTAGTTTTGGACCGGGTTGCAAAGCTACCGAGTGATGTCATGTTTTTTATTTATTTTTTCCTTTTTCCCTATAATATCGCGTGTAACCGTGCTGTCGTCGTGTGTTGCAGCGGAGATGGAGGAGTCGCAGGAGAGCAGCATGACGGATGCCGACGACACGCAGCTCCACACCACGGAGAGCGACGAGGTCCTGTAACGCACTTCTGTCTGAACTCGAACACAACAAATAGTTTATGCCAACCTGGGGTTCCCCAGTCCATACGGAGACGAGAGAAGAAAAAAAAAAAAAAACAGGATAAAAAGACACAAGCAAGCGGAAGGAGAAGAAGAATCTAAAAAGGAAAAACAAACTGCTGCTAATACAGTACCTCCTCATTTTTTTTTTTATTATAATTTTTTCCTGTTTTATTGTGCTTTTTTTTTTTTTTTCGCCCCCTCTAATAATATCGTTTGTTTTTTAAATTTTATGTTGCTCCCATCCCTGTCATTATGCCTTATCTCGCCGGGTGAATCCTCCTCATCCATCCGGTCTTCGTCCACATATTAACCCCGGGGGGATTTTACTGTTCAAAACAAAACAAAACAAAAAAAATCTGTCCTCCATCCGTACCGCAGAGATCCAGACCTGTCCGTTGCTCACGAGCGGAGACAGAAGATAAAGGAGAAGAAAGTAATAATGAAAAGAAAGCAAAACACACAGACCTTCGTGGAAAAGTTCTGTCTTAATGCCTAGGCCTTTTGTGTTCCTTTTATTCTCATTTAATCGAAATAAAGACCTGTGTAAGACTTGCAAGTCCGTTGATTCCTCTCCCCTCCCCTCCTTTTTTCAGCACTTTGAGCCGTGGACGAGAGCGAATTGTCCACCCCCCCCCCCAGCGTTTTTTATTATTTTATTATTATTATAATTTTTTTAAATACATTTTTTGATATATAAAAATCCGAGAGGGAACAAAGTATTTGTATGTATATGCGAGTTAGAGAAAATGACCGTGAAAGAAACAGATACATATTTATTAACAAGGAAAACTTTGCCGCTTTCACCTGAAATTTAGATCAGACAAGTTTTAATAAGAGAGATTTTCATTTTTTGATTAGACACCAGAGATGATTCAGTTTGCTCTGGTACAACATATAAATTTTGTTGCTTTTGTTTTGTTTTTGTTTTGTTTTTCTCCTCGATCTGGAACGGCAGTGTTTCACCATGTGTTCAGAACGGTTGCGAGATGAGACGAGGCAGACACTGGAAGTTTTATTTCCCATAGAAATTCTGCACGCTCTTCGTTTTTATCAAGTGCTCTCACTGATGGAGCTCCTGGAGGCGGAAACGCTCGTACAGCACAGCGGTGGTAAGGGTCAGGGCGGAGATTCTTAAAGTTGTGGTGCTTTTTTTTTGTTGACGATGCACATCATTTTTTTATTATTATTATTTGCCTAAAGTATCTTTTAGAAATCCTTGAGTTTGTGTGTTGATTCAATATTAAATTGTTTTTGTCTTAGGGTAAACGCTTGTCTGTGTATATTTTAAGAATTTAAGACATAATAAATTACTTTGAACTAAGCTGACCATGTGGTTGATCAGGATGAAGGTGGGCTTTTTATTTTTTAGCTTCAGTTCTCTTGGTGCTTTTGTAGATCGAGCAGAAATTCTATGGAGCAAAAAAAAATTTAAATAAATCAAACAAAAATGGAAATGACAGCATGTATAAAATAAAGGACAACAAACAGATCATACACAGTATAAAATCTACTTCTATACACTATTGTACAGATTAAAAAAACCAGGAGCCCTACATTAATAAACAACCGCAAACAGCTTCCTGGTGATGGTGGTGTATTGACGTGACACAAACTCGATATTCTGTTCTTCTGTCTCATAAAAAAACATTCCTTATTTATAAACACGCACACGTACATTGTTGTTTCGTTATTTCTTGACGTACACGATGAATAAATCGAATAAAACTCGCACAAAGTTTTAGTTTTTATTTTTACTTCACCCGCAAAACAGCCAATCGGCGTGCAGCTTTCCCGACCCTGACCAATCAGAGCGCAGGATGCGGCAGCGCTTCCGGGTCTCTTGTCGTTGATCCGCTCCAGGTAAGTAAGTGGACGTGAATTCTCTGCACTCATCACGCAAAAAAAAGAAAAACACTATAGTGCATAGGGTGAGGTTTTGGGAAACATTAACGCTCCGCTGAACAAGCAGCACCCGAGTGTTGTTTTGACGGTTCGCACGTTATTCTTAAAAAATATTTCCGAGGTTGCAGAGTCAACAGGCCGAATCGCAGCGAGAGCAGCGGGCCGTGTCCCAAATACCGGCGGCGCGGCTACGGAGTGCGCTTTACACCATGTTGTCGTTAACGCTAACTAGGGCGCACAAGTAGGGAGCGCGGCTTGAATTTGGACGCGATCCCTGCGTTACTTAGCTTCCTTAGATACGTCAGACTTTATTGTTTTATTTAACTGCATACAAATAAAACCAAGTGTGAAATTAGTTACAGTTATTTCTAAACATTTTCATTTGCTGAAAACACATAATTTTAAAAATAAGTTTTAAGAAATTGCCCAGGATTAAAAATAGCTGAGAACGGTCACCTCGCGTTTGCTAGCAGTTAGCTTGATTTATTATTATTATTATTATTGTTATTATAATTATTGTAGTATTAATAGTTTTAACTTTTGCTCTATGCATCTTTATATCTACTCAACTCAGTTATTACAATTATTATTTCCTTTTTAAAATGACATTTACTTATTTGTTTTATTTAATTTTATAACAACAATTGTGCTAAAACAAGAAATATTGAACTGATGCTGCTGTTTTTCAGCACTTACTTTATACTTTTTAGATACTAAAAATGTACATTGTTTTAGATTCAGTTTAGCTTAAAAAAACAAAACATCATTTTATTATTATCTGTGACGCTGAATAAATGCACAAAACCTTCTTATAGAACTTAAAACCGAAATCAGTTTAGTCATAAATTTGTCAAATAAAATCACAAATTTATTAAAATTATTCACTTCTGATTACAATTTAAATACATTTACATTGCATTATTTACAATATATTATTATTATTAATGTGGTATTAATAATGGTTTTAACTTTTGTGTCATTATATGTATTTAACTGGCAGTTACTTTATTCTTTTTATCTTTTATTTTATTTTTAATGAACAGAAAATGTGCTAAAACAAGCAATGTTGAACCGAGGCTTTATTTGTCTTAAAAAAAAAAAAACTTTTTTTCAATTAAATTAGTCAATCATTATAACTTTCACTATTAAATACACAAATCTTGAGCTAAAACTTAAACCCGCAATCAATTTAATGGTCATTTTTATTATTATTTATTTAATTATTTGTTGATGGCAGAATTTCAGTTTTGTCTCCAGTTTAGTTTCAAACCTGTCAAACAGAACTCGTGTGTTGAATTTTCTTTTACCCCCAATTCATGCATAATCTATATAATCTATTTTAATATCTAAATAATAATATAACACATTTTATATCTAAATAATAATGTAACATGATTTCTGTGTTTTTTTTTTTATTAATTTTTTCATGCAGAACCAATCAGACTTTCATGTGCTTGTTTTTTTCTGCTTTTTAGATTTAATATTTTTTGGATAAACTGAGCGCCCACACACTCACACACACACTCAGAATGACGGCACTCGGCTTTGGATCCAGTTCCTGCTTTTCAACGGTGAGACATAATCTTCTCTTCAGCTTCTTAATTTTTGTTGTCTTGTAATTTACTCTACTTTTATATTTATATATTTTATATATCTATATTTAGAATAGTTGTATTATTAAAGTTAAATTCTAGTAAATACAGTATATTCTAGTTTATATAGCATGCTTTTTATGGACACGGACAAATCAATTCATGGTGAGTATTTATGTTCACGTAATCGAACAGAAAGTGCGCAGGACAATTAATAATAATAATAATAATAATAATAATAATAATAAAAAAGAATAAGAGAGAATTATCAATAGAAATGTAATGTGCAATGCTAGAGCAAAAATCTCAAGTAGAAAATAAGAAAGTATAGTCTATGGTAGAATAAAAAACAACAATACAATTATTGAAAACATTTAGAATAATGTAATAAAGATGTAGTAAAATAAATAAATTCCTGTGATTGACTGATGGTGCAGTTTAGTGACAGATTCTATTACAATGACACAGAAATATAAATAATTATGATTTAAAACGAGCAATTATTGTTAAACTACTTGTTTCTCCCACCAATTATCTTAGTGGTTAATCTTTATTCTCTATGATTTACTCAGAAGTTTCTATCGTTTAGTGTCGCAAAACCCCTTTTTTAATGTTAAAAGTCCTGAAACGCGTTTCTAACTCTGACAACCAGGTGGCACAATTATACAATTCAGCAGCTAAAGTGAATTTTAAAGCGCCACCTTATTCCCGTTTATTATTGTTATTATTATTATTATTAGTAGTAGTAGTAGTAATTATTCTTAATCTTTCTTATTTTAAGCTACTTGACTACAAACCGAATTTATATTTAAACAGAAAAACAATTTCATTTATTTCCACAGATTTGTTTACATGCTAGCAGAAACTATAATCTAAACATCTGAATAATCTGCAGAAACGTTTTTCAAAGTAAAACTTGTCCTTATAACTTAAAACTGGAAAAGTGAAAACAAAGAAAAGCACTGTTTCCGGTTGGTTCCCTCAACTCCGAGGTCGTGTGTCAAAACATTAAATAAAATCTGACTTGGGTATGTTAAAGTATTCTAGTATTTATTATCTTGACGTATCTTCAACACTGATGGATGAGTTAGTTAGAGTTTAACCAGCAGAGGATTTGATTGTTGAGTTGGTTTATGAATGAAAGTTGCAATCAGAAATCAATTTACATAAACAATTCCTGTGTTGAAACGTTTTTACTTGATGTTTGTTTTGCTGATTTAGAAATCTTATTGTAATGTAGCATGTTCGGTGTCATTAAATCGATTTGTTTTTCAAATGAATTAAATTGTATCGGAGCAGACCAAGTGGCATCAAAATAATTTTTTTGACTTAAGTATCAATTTGTAGCATAGCAGATTCAGTGGTAATGTAAAATATGCATTTGTTGCCTAAAGATTCAAATCACGTCGTATCGTGTCATAGGAGATCAAGTGACACCGCAAAACAGCCATTTGTTGTTTAAAGCACCAAATTATAACACAGAAGATTTAGCGCTATTGTGAACTATTAATTTGTACGGATGTGAATCACCAGGGGTGACCCGATACGATATCATCATGATATCTAGGTCTCGATTTGATTTGTATCACGATTTTATAAATATCCTGAACTTTTTAAAAAAAATTATTTTGTTTAGAGTTTATAGATTTTTACAATTCTAATCAAACTTGGCAAATAATTCGCTCCTACCACACAAGGTTTCTATGATACGCGCTGATGTGTGAATAGTTCAGAGTGTACCACCTGCAGGATTTAAGAAGAACTACAACATTTTCCTCATCTTAAATGTAAATATATGAGAATAAAAAAATATATTTAAAAAAAGAAAACCTCAATTTTGGAGTCAGGTTCAGGAATTTCCATAAAAAAATTATTATAAAGATGAAAAATGTGATATGCAGCTGAAACGTTTTTTTTCTTCCTTTCTTTCATATCTCTATTAATTAGTTACATCAGGATCAATTAAGTCTCTGTCTGTCTATCTAAAAGAATCATATCGTATCACAGCAGATTAAGTGAAATCACGATTCATTACCTGAAAGAATCCAATCCTGATCCGACGCCCGGTGAATTGACTCGTGTCGTATTATATCTGACCAAGTGGCATCACACAGTATTATAAAATATTAACTTGCTACCTAAAAGTATTGAATCCTATCATATCGTACCAGATCCAAACCTGGTATCATTAAATATTCAGTCCTTGCCTTAAGACTCGATTCATATTGTATGATGGCAGATTCACTGATATCGAACCGGAGCCTTGAACTTGAACTCGTACCATGTGCAAGCCTGAGGTTTCCAGGCACAGATCTGTAACACTGACCGTACAGTGATGTTTTACGACCAACCAGTAAACACACCGTAACCTCATGATCATCAAAATGCAAATAAACATCAATCATAATTACCCATAATGCACAGCAAGTGACAGAGACTGTAGAGGTCTAATTCATAGCCCAAGCACCGCTTAGCATTAAACATTTATGTAGACAAAGCTAAATCACACACACACACACACACACACGCACACACACACACACACACAATGTTTATTTTACATTTCTTTGTATATGCCAAGGGAAGAAAAAAAATCATGGCTGTGTTTTTATGTCTTAGCTCACATCCAGCTGTGGCCCAGCTGTTGTACACACACACACACACACACATACACACACGCACACCCATACAGACTGTGAGATGACAAAACACTTTCAAACCGTCTGAGCGCATTTTTCTTCCCCTTTTCCCCTTTTATGTCCAAATATATCACTTTTAATCAGCTGAAAGCGTGAGTGTGTGTGTGTCCTGCTAAGCGCTAGTGCTCACACAGACCTGTGTGTTCAGTTTTTTTTCTCTCTCGCTGTGTGTGTTTGTGGTTAAATGTCCTGGACACGCAGATGTCCTAGTCTGAGCTTGGTCCGGATTAGATTTTGTAAAGACAAGAATTGCTGTTGATTCTGAGATCTGCTCCTGGTGTGTGTGTGTGTGTGTGTGTGTCTGTGTGTGTGTGTGTGTGTGTGTGTGT
>QMIH01000120.1:502641-523530 GCA_003987875.1 Clarias batrachus
TGTGTGTGTGTGTGGGTGTGTGTGTGTGTGTGTATGAATGTATGAATGTACTGTAGTCGATTGGACGGAGGTCATACTCCGCGTGTGAACCGCCAGATGGCGGTGTGGCTCGCTGTGTGCGCGTGCGCGCGCCCTCGCTCGCTCTCGCCGCGCCCCCTGCCGGCGGGCGCGCGTCAGTAAGAGGAAGCCCCGGCTGTTTTCTGTTTTGTCAGAGTCGAAAAATCCGCCGAGCCGCCGCCATTTTCCCGCTCCGTCTCTCTGCTCGGACACAACAACAATATTTCACGGAAGGGGGAAGAAAACCAACCAACACACATACACACACCACCGCCACGCACCGCCAGCGCGCGCGCAACCGAACCTGAACCCGAACCGAGACCGGAACCGTGGCGTGGACCGGGACACGGAGACACAGAGAGGGAGACAGAGACACACAGGCGGAACCCAACTGCAGTGCGGGATTAACACCACCGGAGCGGGTTTTTTTTTCCTATTCTGCCCCTTTGTGTATGAGTGTGTGTGTGTGAGTGAGAGAGTATGTGTGTGTAGGAGAGAGTGAGTGTGTGTGAGCCTTTGTGTGATTTCGGCTCCCATTTCGTGACTCCCGGACGGAGCGGATTTATACCGGAGCAGGATTTTTTTCTCCTTCTTCTGTTTTTTTTCTGCTTTATTTCCTGTTTTTTGATATCTATCTATATATATATATATACACATTTTCCACCAGGAGAGGAATACACACGGGAACCTTTCTTCACATCCGGATATCACCTTTACTATTGTTATTATTATTGTTGTTGTCAATAATAATCATCATCATCTTCAAAAAACATCATAGATATTTAAACCACGCAAACTGGAGCGTAATTAGTGAAATCCACCCCCTCCTCCTCCTCCTCCTCCCGCCGTGTCGGAGTCACGTGGTAGGTTCCACCTTTTTTTGTTTCTTTGTTACTTTAAACTCAGGATCAAAGACTAATCTCGAATTCGAAAAGGTTTAAAATGTCCGGACCGAAGCCGCTCTGTCTCGCGGGGCTGCGCGCGCGCGCACTGTGCCTGGGCTCTTCTGCTTGTTGTTGTTGTTCAACTGATTCTTTTTAAAATAATATTATTATTGTTACTAATTCATGCTGTGTGTGTGTGTGTGTGAAGGTTAAGAGTTGAAATGCGCGCAGGCTTCTCTCGTTTTGTGGAAAAAAGTAGGTCGACCCATGAAACCCTTAGATTTGTACTTCTTTATTCCTTCTCCCTGTGTTAGTGGCTCATGACGCGTTATAAACTCTCTAATACACACCCCTGAGCGTTATGTCGTCCTGCCTCCTATGTGTATGTATATAGAACCTCAGAGTGGATTTAGATACGAGATCCTTCACTGCTAATTTGCCATATATATGTGTATAACAGTAATAATAAAACATATTATGATTATATTAAAACATGATCGTTATTATCGTCTATGTATATAACTCCTAATTATTGCTTCTTTTCTTATTTAAATGTCACCCCCCCCCCATCCTTTTTTTGTTTGTTTTGTTTAAATCCCGCCTTGACATCAAGGAGATGGAGATTAAATATTAATCTGTTATTTATTTCCCCCTTCGCACCCTTAATATTAATGCCGAGTCCAATAATCCTGACCTTTAATCCTGTAATAAACCACACAAGGTCGATATGTTTGTGTGTGTATATACAATATGTGATGATTATCACACACACACACATCAGGTTCTGCTTCCTGGATTAGTATTCTATTGTATTTATATTTTTATCCCTGCTTGTTTTTTTTTTTTTCTCCCCCAAATCCTGTCTTGATTGAGAGCTTGTGATGCATTGATACATTTTAGAATAATAATAATAATAATAATTATGATAAATCATATCTCGTTTGTGTGCCGTGTGTTTGTGTGTGTGTGTGTGTGTATGTGTGTGTGTGTTGGACCACGTCTACCATATGCGTGATGTCCTTTTATATAACGGCGCTGTGAGTTCGAACCAGCCTCAGGATGTCGTTCCCCTGTTTTCCCTCCGTCGTTCCCCCTCTCGGGTTTGCGCACTGCTGATACCCTCGTCACCTCCGTTAAACAACGTGTATATATCTGTATCATATGTCTGTCTCCTCCGTGTGTGTGTGAGAGAGAATATGTACAGATATCTACACATGATCTAAGACTATATGAGTGTAACCTTGTGTGCATGTTTTTTT
Source organism: Clarias batrachus (assembly GCA_003987875.1). Classification (NCBI taxonomy): domain Eukaryota; kingdom Metazoa; phylum Chordata; class Actinopteri; order Siluriformes; family Clariidae; genus Clarias; species Clarias batrachus. Next base: position 504,842 of record QMIH01000120.1, read on the forward strand.
TTTCTTCGTTTGAAGCAGCACCCATCTCCCAGCTCCACCTGTGGTCACGGTTACACACACACACACACACACACACTCTGTACTTTTCCATACTTATAACGTCTGTCCTAACGTCTGCGCGTTCCATGTTGAAACGTAAGCCTTTTTGTTTTCTAACACGGCCGCGTCACATCACGCCTCGCCTCGCGCACATGGGTCTCGGTTTAACTCTCACCTGATTACCATCTGAACTCAAACGTGTCGGCTCGTGATTAGTCTCGCCGGCTCTTTGAGGTTTGACCAAGTAACAAAAAAACAAGCACGGGAAAAAAACAGCTTTTTATTGTCCTGTGTGTGTGTGTGTGTGTGTGTGTGTTTCTCTTGTATGCTGCGGTATTGCCTCGTCTGCTCTGAGCCAGTTTTAAAGGTGAAGTCGATAACCAGAGGTCAATGATCTGACCTCTCCGTTCTGCTGATCGTAGCTCCGCCGCGCTGCCTTTAATCCTTAGTGCTCACTCATACCAAGTCATAACTCATCATTATTATTATTATAAACCACTCTCTCTTTTTTATTTAATGTTGTTGGTTATTGTTGTTTTTTTAAACGTTCCACTGATCTCACCCCCTAACCCTTCCCCCCCCCTAATGAATGTATACAGCTACACGGGTCACGCCCTGAGCGGCGGTGCACTCGAGCACGTGATCGCCGCAAGTCCCGGAGTTTTTAAAGGTTCTCGCTTTCTTGCTCAGGTCTCCCTGGATCCTGTGGCAGGATGTTATGTAACAGGTCAGGGTTGTAATTTCTCACAGGGCGGTGCACTCCAACACCATCTCCAACACCATCCTCACTACGTCTCTCTCTCTGTGTGTGTGTGTGTGTGTGTGTGTGTGTGTGTGTGGTTAGTTTTTTCCTCTATGGTTTGTTTTTACATGATTCAATACCAAAGGGAATTATTATAACTTTACCTACAATACTGAAACCGTGTAACCGTCACTTGTGTGTATCAGCCAAAACAATTTATACACACTTCAGGAGAAGAAAAATAGTCTGATATGATTATTATTATTATATTAAATTGATATACATCTTGTATATCAATATGTAACTTATAGCAAGAAAGTTTTGTATTAAAATATGAATACAAGTTTTTCCTTTTCCTGAAGTGTGTATACATTTATTTATTTATTTATTTTTCTACAAGTAAAATAACTTTGCCTTCATTGTTGCTGTTCCTATTACTACAGCGAGCACTTATTCTACTTTTGTTCTAAAAGTATCGTTATACAAAAACGCTCCCACAATAATTTGGGATTCTGATTGTTCTTCGTTCGGTAGTAATTCGGTTGATTAGTTTTCCATAACAGCGCGACTCTGATCGGTGCGTCGCAGGTTTTGTATGATACGTTAACGTTTCTATAGCAACAGGATTTTTAAATAAGTGCGGTGTCATATGTATTTTTTTATATTCTGACACAAACTCCTACTTATGAACATCAGAGTTATGAATTTTAAAACAAACACGTTCGCTCATTGAATCACGTGTCCGGGTTACATTGTCGCGTGTGTGTCACCTTGCTTACTCCGGAAGTAAGCAAGCCTAAAAGCAGCGGCGGTTTAGCTGGTCCTGCTAAGAAGCGGCGAGCAGTAATGATGGAGTAACTTATTGAGAGAACGGAGAGTAAACCGTTTAACCTGTTAGTTTTATACTGTGTCTTGTCTTGTTAGTATCCTGGTACCTAGACAATGTTTGTTGGACTTACGAACAAATCGGACTTACGCACAAACGGAATTTGTCCATATGTAGGGGACTTGCTGTACTTAAAATTTTTTTTTTTAATAATAGTTACTATATCATATTTGGTGATAAATCTCTGGTTTAAGAGGAATTGACAAACCTCATCCTCTTCATGGCGGTAAGAGTACAGCTGTGTGTAAAATGAGACCGTATTAAATATCGCGGATGGCGTCGTGATGATCATCAGTTACAGCGATAAATCACCACGCCGTCGTCTTCGGGTCGATTCGTCCCGCCGTCAGCTGCCGAAACCGCGTGTAATTATTCCTGTCGCTGCCGCTCATCGCCCGTCGAGCTGTAAGTGGGAAACGGATGGTCTATGAATAAGACTGTGGAAGGTGTTTAACTGCAGGGCTCTCTGTCTTCCTCACACTCCTCCACAGAACGCTTTCTTTTGCTCGCGTGTGTGGGCTTCAAACTCGAAAGCGGAGCGGCCTTCAGCGTACCTCGCGCTCGGCGGGTGAAACCTTCAGGCGGCCTTCAACGCCACCGCGACCCCGGAAAGCAAAAAAAAAAAAAGAAAGAAAAGAAAATGTTGAGTTCGGTGAGAGTGTGTGTGAGATTTAAAGATTCTGAATTTTTACTGTACGTCTCAGTGTGTGTGTGTATTAATGCTCCAACCGGAAACCTCCTCAGACCCCCTCTGTTTCACTCCTCCTCCAAATGCGCCATTTCAGTGTCTATGGAAATGAGCTACTGCTGAGCCACGCCCTCTCCAGAGATCTCAATCAGGGGAAGGGCTCTTCTTATATCAGTTCACGTTAGGAGGAAAGGGTTTAATTGGATTCAGAAAAAAAAAGATTGGGTGTATGCAAATAAAAATGTGCGCACACACACACACACGGTGTCTAAAAATAAATTCACTGTGAAGTTTGCGCTGAGTCACTTCATTTAAAAAAAATAAAAAATCTGAGGGGTGTGGCTCATTTACATAGATACTGAAATGATGCATTCAGAAGAGGAGCAGGATGGGGTATGGGGGGGAGGGGGGTATTTCACTTGGGGAATAAACACACACATTTTGAGGAGCTCTGTGTTTAAGAAATAGTAAAAACATGGGAACGTTTAAAAGTTAAAAGGAGTCAAATGTATAGAAATAGTTATTATTATAGACACAGACACACACACACACACACACACAGAGAGACGGAGACAGAGCTAGCTTCACTACATACACTAAACCATCCTGTTCTCTTTTATAAATAAATGATAAACCCTGAAGGGAAATGTGTGTGTGTGTGTGTGTGTGTGTGTGTGTAATAATCACTGGCTGTAATGTCATGATGAGTCAAAGCGTTTGCCCTTCGATATTTACTCGACTCGTCTGTTCGTAGCGAATAAATACCAGAAAAAAACAGCAGTGTGGATGTTTAACTTTGGGGTAAATCAAATCCAGTGAGGAAATAAACCGCTTCAGAAACGTGTGAGGAAATGTTTTCCAAACCCACAGGAATTAGCATTAGGCTATTTAGCTGTACTAGAATTAGCATTAGGCTATTTAGCTGTACTAGAATTAGCARTYGGCTATTTAGCTGTACTAGAATTAGCARTYGGCTATTTAGCTGTACTAGAATTAGCARTYGGCTATTTAGCTGTACTAGAATTAGCARTYGGCTATTTAGCTGTACTAGAATTAGCARTGGGCTATTTAGCTGTACTAGAATTAGCATTGGGCTATTTAGCTGTACTAGAATTAGCATTGGGCTATTTAGCTGAACTAGAATTAGCATTAGGCTATTTAGCTGAACTAGAATTAGCATTAGGCTTTCCTGCGCTAACTGCTGCTTCACCTCATCTACAGACGGCTGTGTGTTGGTGGGGATTAGACGCTCCCGGAGTGACCGCGGGATACAAACCGTTATGTACAATCTCAGGTTTGAGGGTTTAAACTCGGTAGTTAATGTCGGGGTCGTCCGTGTTTTTCGAGTCTCTGGTGTCTTTTTAAAGTCTCTCGTCTATACGAGCGCATCCTTTGCATCACGATGTTGGTGAAGCGCGTGCTAGTGAGCGTTGTTTAGAAAACCGCACAAGCCGCGAATCTCTGCTCGTTTACAGCGTCGGCATTCACTGTCGCTCAACACTAGCACCGGGCGATTTTAATCGATTATGCGTCTTGATCCTTTTCATTGAATCTACGAGGTGAATTTTCGATTCGGAATCTGATGAAATTTAAAAAAAAAAAAAGTAAAATCTTCTAAATTTGACGCATTCCTGAGAAACATACCATAGAAAGCGCAAACCGCTTCCAGCTTCTGTGTTGAATTGCTGCACTTGTTTCTTAATTCTTCTTCTTTTTTTTCAAATTAATACTGCCATCTACTGGAGCGGAGTACTGTGCTGAAGAGCGACAGGATAAAATAAACCGAAAAAAACAACAACATAAACGCTTTGTGTGAGATGTTTAAAAAGACAGTAAAAGTTGGACAACATTTCAGTGTTTATTAGACACTTTTAGATTTTTAAAAAAAATGTTTTTTATTTTTTCAATAATTCAAAACCTATAAGAAGTAGAGCTAATCGAGACAAATCAGACATTAGTGGAATCGAATTGAATTGAAAATCATGAATGGATTGATTTGACTCGACAGTTGTTCCTGCTCGCGCTGTAAACTTTGACCTTATCGACCGCGTCACTACATACATACTTTATCTCAGAATGGTGTTTAGTTCTGTGTTCTGATTGGTCAGGAAGTGTTTATTATTATTTATTTATTTTCTTCTTTTGCACTCGTTAAAAGATGCGTAATTGCCGAAGTGATGGTGTTTTCTGTAAGGAGGTTTGAAGAATATAAGGATTTTAGCAGGAGTCTCCGGTGTTAGAGGTTTGTAAACACACATGTATGTATATATATTATAGAGAGAGAGAGAGGGGAAAAGAACCTGGTGAAGAAGGGTCAGATTGTAGCTGCGTAGACAACAACAGAAACTTTTTACAGATGTTTCGCAACATAGCAGATAATTATAAATCCGATTTATAAAAAGATCGACGATAAATCGCTGTGGTGTGAGAGTGGGTCAAGGCATCGTCTCTTGTGTCTCAGCACATGGCTTTGTCCTTGATTAATTTCCCAGACCAGCGGAGTGCTGAGTGTTTTAGTTTGAGGCAGGACGAGGAAATCACCGGCGCTCATGCCAACGCGTTCGTCTCGGGGACGGTTTAGTGACTGATGATGGAAACTGGGGATTTTGAGGAGTTTCAGAATCCATCAGGGGAATCGGCACTTGCTGTGTGTGTGTGTGTGTGTGTGTGTGTGTGTGTGTGTGTGTGTGTGTGTGTGTGTGTGTGTGTGTGTGAGATCACGGACCAGATACATGCTCTTCACTGTTTAAACGACCGCTCTGAACAACTGATCCACACACACACACATAGACAGAGACTTTTCTTTTTCGTTTAAAAATTATTATTATTTTTTTTTATAACAGTGTGTGTGTTTTGAGCTCCTTAATGAAACGAGTCTCGACGTGTGTTGGAGAGTAAAGTGGCTCAGCTGCGAATGTTTGAGACATGTGGAAGAAATCAGTGTGTGATGGCTGAACACTCCGCTCGCCTGTCTGTAGATAACGTCTCCACCGTCTCAACCATGTCTGTGAGGCTCAGGGTTTTTCCTTCCTGAGAGATTTTTAAGGATAAGACGAGCAGCGGGACAACGGTGGAGACTGATTTAAAATAGCGTCAGCAGATGTATACAGATGTGTGGGGATCTTTGTTACTCTTCTGCTTTTGGTATCGGTGTGTGTCTGATTCTCTCCGCTCGTACACTACCATGATTCTTTATGTAAAGAAGTCAAAATACTCCTGGAAAGACGTCGGTTTGGAAGAGGAACCACCTGAATTCACAATCGAGAAGATTCTGTACCCCGTCCAGCTCGGGAACTCGGGGGAATTACGATTTAGAGGAGGGTTGAAATTGGGGAATTACGAGTTATAATATGTAGTCTGTTACAAAGCACTTTAAATTTACCTGATGAAATTTAATGGAGTCTCCAGTTCCAGAATGTTCTGTGCTACAAGACCGTCAGGACAGGAGTTTACGCTGTTTTGTTTCTTTGTTTTTGTCCACTTGTCTGGTGTAGACATTGATAGTTGCTAGAACATAAGTGAGAGGAGTGTACTGTGTACCGTCTGTAATTTATTCACTGGATGTTCCTCGTCCTCACATTTTATCATCGTTCAGATCATCATTGGCGTTCCAGCCTGAATCTCCCGATTTATTTTTGTTTGATTTTTTAGTAACGGTAATGTCCTGGGGTTATTTTGGTGTACAGATGTGGGAGCGGAAGACGTCCGGCACATGTGGAACGCGAGACAAAGCCATGAACGTTATTTGGTTGATAAAACCAAAAAAGGAAAATATATATAAATTTATATATAAAATATATATATATTATATATATATAAATATATATAAATTAATATATAATATATAATATATAAATTTTTTTCAGAAAGTTCATAGTTTTATTTGAATTAGAATTTTTTTGGACGGAAAAAAAAATCTGCTAAAAAATCTGTTCATTTGTGAAACCTGCGTCACATTTATCTATAAATGAATAAACAATATTTGTTTTCTTTAATAAATCTAATTCTGTGCGCATTGCTGCGGTTTAAGAGGAATCGAACACTCCAAGATTGTAAGAAGAGTAAATGACACTGGTTAATCGCTGATTACTTTCCTCTAACTGCACTACACAGAGAGATCTACTGTATCCTCACACACGGTCAGGAAGCCGAATCGGCCAGGCTGGTCTGAAACTATGTTCGTATTATATGACGTGTGCGACTTCTTTAAAGGTCCCATATTTTAATTTCTTTACTATGTTAACACAGGTCTCAGAACGTCTTTAAAGTGTGTGTGTGTGTGTTAATGCGGCAGTTGAATTACCTCAGTGTTCTATTTCACTCCTTCTGCAAACGCGCTGTTTCGGTGTCTATGTAAACGAGCTACAGCTGAGCCACGTCCCCTCATCCATTATGTTGCGTTAGCGCCACCTTCTGGTCTCGTTCTCCCTCATCTTCCTTTCAGTTTTCATTTTCTTCTTTAGTCCCGTCACCCTTAAGAAACTCATCAAATCATTTCCTCCTTCTTTTTCTCGACTTTCTAAAACACTTTTTACTCAACCTTTTCAAGTCCATCGCTCCCGTCTCTCTCTCTCGCTCGCTATCAAGATTCTCTTTATTGGTGTGACAAATATTTACATTCACATTGCCAAAGCTTAAAAATGAGTCACAAGAGAAAAACAGAAGTAGATTAAGTTAAAATTAATAAATTCATTCATTTAAAAGGGGAGAAGATAAAAAAAAAAACTAGAGTAGTACAAAATGAGTAATAAATAAATGTATATGGAATAAGAGTTTAGAGATTTAGTTAAAGTCAAAGATAAAGTGACTGACTATCCTATAGCAACATGGTGGGGGAGGGGCACTACTTATATGAGGTCACAATGGGGGAAATCTAATTGGCTAGCAGAAAAAACTAAGAAAAACATTTTTTTTTTAAATCTGTGATTTTTTTTTGTGTGTGTACACACAAGCTGAAGAGGGACAAAGTAAAAAAAAATTTTTGCATAACAGGTGTCCTTTAAACTAAAGCACAACACCTGGTCAGAATAAACAAAAAAACTAAATATGCAAATTTAACGTGAAGTTTGCTTGTGTTGTTGCAGCCTTTAACCAAATCTCTCCGTCTCTCTCCGTCTGACTCGAGTTCCTAAACCGTCCGTGTGTTTACATCCCAAACACCCAATCAGCAGATTTCAGTAAGAGAAGCCGTTTATCGTGCTTTACTCATCTGTTTCCACAACACTTCTGCTCAGGAGTCGTGAATCGTGTCCATTACAGCTGCACATTTTTCTCACGAGCAGTTCAACGCTAACCGGACGCAGGTTCTCTCTCTCTCTCTCTCTCTCTCAGTTGTATATAATAATTATGCTACATGTGCTGTGTATATGGTTGTAATCTGTCCTTTAGCTATAGCACGCTTTTTCCCTGAATAAAATTAGCTAAAACTTTGAGATGAAGCTACGTAGCACTGAGTGAAAATCTCTAGAACCAAACTAGGACTACCATGAACAAACGTCTGTGGTTCAGGATGAGCGCCAGAGTCTGTTCCTCTAGTAGACCTGTCAATCAAGTAAATATATATATATAAAATCGTGTTAATAGTCTGTGATTAATCATTATCAAGCATTATTAATAATGTACACTAAACAAATGTTGAATTAAAATCTCTTGAAAGGACCAGCGGGGTAGTATAGGGGTGTGGCAGATCTCAGACCCCGCCGAAAAAAAAAATCGCCAGCCTGGAGCCTTAACCGGCTGAGCCACCGCTCCCACAGCTTGCGTTTAATGTGTTCTTGTAAAACTCCAAACTTCTAGAACCATCTAGAAGCTTTTTACAATTATTATTTTTTATTATTATTATAATGAATCTTGTTGGTCAGCACACCTGGTGCTGTTTCCTCGTTTCATCTTATTATCCGAGTTAAACATGCCAATCTCTCACACTGCCATTATGGGAAGACATTAAGGTCAAACTTGGAGATTATGATAAATTTGTTTTAAAAAACAAAACAAACAAAAATACAGTGTGTGTGGGGTAGGTGTGTGTGGGGTAGGTGTGTGTGGGGTAGGTGTGTGTGGGGTAGGTGTGTGTGGGGTAGGTGTGTGTGCGTGAGGTAGGTGTGCGTGTGTGTGCGTGAGGTCGGTGTGCGTGTGTGTGCGTGAGGTCGGTGTGCGTGTGTGTGCGTGAGGTCGGTGTGCGTGTGTGGTGTGTGAGGTAGGTGTGCGTGTGTGGTGTGCGCGTGTGAGGTAGGGGTGTGTGAGGTAGGGGTGTGTGAGGTAGGGGTGTGTGAGGTAGGGGTGTGTGGGTGCTCAGTGCTCGCTGAGTGAATCTGCAGCGACGTCACAGCGAACTCTACATTCAGCACAAACTCTGTACAGAGCAGCGTTCACTACCAGACATGTTTTTGTTTTTATTTACTTGTTTGTTTATTATTACAATTTCCTCTCAGGATTCCGGCTCGTTCCGCTCGTCTCTACCGACCGAAGATGAAACCTGACACTGTGTGAAACGCTGCGCTCTGGGTTGAAGTAGTCCAAAGTTCAGGGATTTGTTAATGGCCTAATGGCCCAGTTTTACACACGCACACACGCGCACACACACACACACACACACACACACACACACACACACACACACACACACGGTGAACACACATTAGTGAACTTTGCTTTCGACTCGCCGTGTTACTCTGAAAGCTTTTTTCGACGATCTCAGCTCAGCTCCTGATTAAGGCGGGGCTTTAATCTGGTCACATGATCATCGTTTCATATGACATCATAGTACAGCTCGCCGTCTGTTTAAATCATTTCAGTCTAATTGGAAGAGGCAGCGCTCTCACCTCACCATGGGTACTGTCTCACCCTCGTCATACTCCTGCTGCACACATCACTGTGTCTCGCTCTCTCTATGTCTCTCTCACTGTCTGTCTCTTCGACTGTCTCTCTCTCTCTCTCTCTCTGTCTGTCTCTGTGTCTATTTATTTCTATTTCATATTTGTTCTTTTTTATCTCTTTCTGTTTTTGATATCTGGTCCATATGTCTACCTGTCCCTTTTTCTTCTTTTCACTTTTTCTTTTACAGTCGGGTTTGTCTTTCTGTCGGTTTTCCTGTCTATTTTTGTCTCTCATTCTCTTTTTTTTTTGTTAGTCTGTCTGTCTCCTGTTCGTATTCTCTTTCTGTCTTTCTATTTATCTCATCTGTCTGCTAATTTGTCCTCTATGCTGTTTGTTTCTGTCTTTCTTCCTGTCTCTCTCTGTCCACGTATGTCTATTTTTCATTTCATCCATCTTTCTTTTTTATTTTTTATTTCTGGTCAGTATGTCCACCTTGCCCGATTTCTTCTTATGACATTTCCTTTTTTGGACGGGTTTGTCTCTCTCTATTCCTGTCGCTTTTCCTGTCTATTTTTGTCTCTCTTCCTGTCTCACATTTTTTTACCCGTGTCACAGTTTTTAAATTCAATTTTATTTGTATAGCGCTTTCTGTCTTTCTATTTGTCTCATTCTCTCTGTATGCTAATGTGTCTTCCTTGCTGTTTGTATTCCTGTCTTTCTTCCTGTCTCTCTCTCTCTCTCTCTCTCTCTCTCTCTCTCTCTTTCTTACTATTTCTGCCACTTTCTGTATTTTCTCACCTCTCTGTGTCGCTCTCTGTTTCTTGCTCTTTTTGTTCTCAGTATGTCTTCATCTCTCATCTCTCTTGTGCTTTTTCTGTCATCACTGTCTCACTTTCTTTGTCTGTCTGTTGCTGGTTGTCTGTCCATTTGTCACTTTCTTGATCTTTTTCTCTCTTTTAATCTGTCCCTGTTTTTTGTCAGAACCCTTCAAGCTTCATATTCATCACATCTTCCCTTTAGGTCTGTGTGTGTGTGTGTGTGTGTGTGTGTGTGTGTGTGTGTGTGCGCGTGCACCCACACTCTGCAGGTTCTCAGTGTCCTGAAGTAAAGCTCTCGTCTCAGCCGCTTATAATCTACAATATACTACTACTAATAATAATAACACTGTGTGTGGTGTATGTGTGTGTGTGTGTGTGTGTTCCGTGTTTCCCCACAGGTTCACATCGCGTCTCCTCTGAGCAAGGTTTAACAGGAGAGAACAGGAGTGTGAGGGTGGAGAGGTTCACCCTGTGCGTGTGTGTGTGTGTGTGTGTGAGAGAGGATGGACGAGTTGAGCAGTGATCTTAGAGGAGTGCCAGAGCTCCAGCTTCGTGTAATTACACACCTGTTGTGTTGGCTGTAACGTACACCGGTGTTGTGTTGGGGTTCTCACCGGAGTAACGTGCACACGCACACACACACGCGCACACGCACACACAGACTGCCACGTCGGAATATTTATAAAGTGTTGCTCAGTTTGTATCACTAAAGCTTAGCTTGAGTTCAAATGCGCGTTGCCCATGTGACCCCTCGGCTCGGCGTTCACGTCCTTTGGCTCGCGGACTTCCTCCTCGTGGTGATGAAGCAGAAGAAATTTGTGTATCTCGAGAGCGCTCTGTGGGTGTGTGTGGGTGTGTAACAAGGTGATGACAGTAAAGGGGCGGAGCCTTGAGCAACACTGCATTACGAATTCCGCAACTTGTTCTGAAACCAGCAATTTAGTTATAAATCAAGAGACACCCTTTTTAAAATGTATATATATATAAAAAATGTATATAGATTTTTGTACAGAATTCCGTACCCCGGGTCGCTCGTTTAAGTTTGATGAGCTCGAGGAGAGGCACTTCAATTTTTGAGGCCGTTTTAGTTTTGACCCTCTAGTGGCAGCATGCGAAATTTTATATATATATAAACAAAATGAAATGTTCATAAATGTACTCGTCTTCAGGGAAACAAAATTTGGGCAAAACTTTCTGTTCCTTAATACAATGATACAAATTTTATGACTGACCCGACAGATTAGTTCTGTGAGACAAATTGATGATGTAATGACGATGTATCGGACTGTAGTCGGGTGTGGCCCGTTAGATTTCAACCCTGGATAAAATGATTGAATGAAGTTTAATCGTGAACTGGCTTTATATTTCACTGAGCTCTGTTTTTTCTTTTCCTCTGCGAGCGAACAGATGATATTTCTGCTCTCGCACATGCACACGTCTGACATCACTGCACACACCGCTCAACTTTACACAGCCTGACGAGACCAACTCTGATTGGCTGTTTGTTTTACAGAACTTCAGAACCGTCTTCCTTTCAACAGCCGCGGATGAAAATAAATAAATAAGTACATAAATAAATCAGCCCGTGAGTTTTGTGCTAAACTGTTACTGCAGTCGTCTCGCTGTCCCCGTTTAAAGTCGAGGCGGCTAAGCGGATACATCACGGTAACGACGGCGGCCGTGTTCGACAGCGCGCATCCACAAAAATACACTCGCTCCATCCTGTAGTGTCCGCGTCGATAGACGTTTGAGCTACGGAGCCGCATTGTGCAAAACAAACATGATCGGTTAATAGAAGTTTAAGTCACATTTTTAACAGTAAGTAACCGATTCATCATGGACGTCTCTGGTTTCTGTATTTAAGCTGCATGAATCTTTACTCGGCTCGTGATTTGGTTCTGTTTGGTTCAGTAGGTTGTGATTGATTCTGTTATAACCCGAGTTTTTTTTTTTGTTGTAATTGAAAGCGTTGTACGAGCACAAATCCTTGGCAATAAGTGTTAACTTGGAGATGAGTGTCTAATCGAGAGCTCTCTTTTACAGTTTCTGTTTTCTTCTTTCTGCTGACGCTAAATCCAAAATGAAACTTCTGACCTAATGTCGAACCGTCAAATTATTATTATTATTATTTTTTCAAATGAAAAACTAAAAAACTAAAATCGCAAAGTTCTCGTTGAGATCATTTCTACGCTCGGATTTGTAAAACCCCGAAATGTTCCCAGATACCAAGGTTTTAAACTTCATGCTTCTAATGTTCCTTGCACTGCTCGACTCGTCTCATCTCTCTCTCTCTCTCGCTCTCGCTCACTCTCTCGCACAAGATGTGAAGCTCTGTACTTGCAGAGATAAACAACTTTCAATATCAGTTACGTTTAAAAATAGGAAAGAAAAATTCTGTTTTAGGTTTTTTGGTTTCTCACTGCAAGGTCAATGCAGGATCTTTTAATAAAAACATTTTTTTAAAAAGTTTCTCGCATCATGGTGTTATTTCCCCCGTCTCGTCTGTATTCTGATTTATACCCCTAGTAGGCATTTCTTAACCCTCGCTTCTTAAAGTGAAAAATCTGAAGGGAAATGCGTGTATCCTGCCTGTGACAGTTGCTCTGCCTCGGCTCCATCACTCACATCACCGTTTAGAACGAGTATTAACTGCGGAGATGCACTCGAGTGTTTTGTGCTTATGTTTCCGTTGATAAATTCCGTTGATTCCGTTTCTCGAGACCGAAAAAGAACCAGGAGCTCAATATAATCGACGGAGTCGTTCAGCAGGTGTATTTAGGATTAGAGAAGTACAAACTCTGTGTTCTCCTGATGCTTACACATATAGACAATCCTTCAAGCTTCATAAAAGTCCTGCTTGAGTGAGTCAGTTTGACACATCCTACAGGATTCCAGTCCTGCTGCACACGAGTGGAAAAAACAAAAAACAAAAAAAAACCTGAATAGCGTTCACATTAGACAACTGACGATCGTTAAAAAAAAACCCTATACAAAAAAAAAAAAAGTAATTAAATTAGAAATGTAGGTGAGGGGAAATCACTTCAGTGGCGTATCGTCATTCTTTTGTGTGGTGACTCAATTCGATTTTTCAAAAAAAACATTTTTTACATTTTAAAACGTCGCAGTTCCTGTATAATCCTACAGGTGGCATTTTACCAAACTATTTACACATCTCCAGACAGCGAATTATACAGTATGTTAAGTTTGTTTAGATTTGTTAGAATTGGGATATTTATAAAGATGTGATACAGATCGAATCGGCAGAGAGGTATCGTGATGTTATTGCTTGATTGATATCGTGTGAATCTTGAGCTGCGTTTCCAGATGTTTTTTCACGAACGCCTCGAACCGACTCACGAGCTGTACACAAGTTTATAGGGAACTTTTAAACAGGGATTAGAAAGTGTTTAGTCTCGTTCTGGATATATTTTTTGATTGCAAGCGGGAACTAGTGGTAAAGAAGTGAAAGCACGGTCAGTACGGTTTTCTTTTACACATTATAAATCTGCGCTGCCTGTTGGAAGCCAAACGCTGGATTTACCCAGAAAAGGGAACTTTCTCTGAGAATCTGCCCGCAGTAACAGTGTGATGCATGTCTTCCTGTAGCCCAGACAAGTGACAGAAAGTCACAGGAAGTCACATAAAGTCACAGGAAGTGACAAGTCCTGAGTAGGAATTTTTTTTAGGGGAAAAGTTTCAGGATTTACTTTCTCGACAGGAGACTTTCATTTATCAACTTAATAAAACGATGCATTTGATTTTTTTTTTTACTCGCGTCCACAGGCTGAACCGTTCTCAGAGGACCTCCATCGTCTGTGGATTTCAGTGCCATCGCTGTTCATATAAATAATAATTACACTCTGTGTATAAACAATAAAACCATGCTGGATGCAAGGTCCCGTTCGTCAGCAGAGCAGACTCTTGGCTAATGATGGTGTGTTTAGAGTGAAGTTCATTAAGACGAAGATCATCATCATACCGGACCTCGCTGTCCTGACTTGCTCATGTGCAGCACGTTTTTCGTTTCTCTGCACTGTAGAGGCATTTGCACTTGTCCTCTACAGTACGGCTTAAGACCTCCTGATGGTTAGTTGGATCAGGCACTGTAATGTAACTCATCTGTAACACCAGAGCCTGTTTTATCTTTTGTTTCTCTTGGCATTGATCTGGAATCGGGCATGAATTCAATCCGGTAATTTCAGTCCTGAAACTGAAACTCGAGTGTGTCGTGTCGTCGCTCTTGTACAGTCGAACTGAAGTGAGAGATCTAGTACCCATCTTACTGCTGTGCATTTTTCGAGTACCATTAGTTTACTGGAATCAGCATTGAAATAGTCTGCTCTCTGACTAAGCAGCAAACGTCCCGGTTTATATAAAAGTCCAGGCGTGCTGGGAAATTAACTAGTTTATAATTTTATCAACATTGTAAATCAACAAATGCTTATTTTTTGAGACTTTCAGTATCTCACCAACATGCATATCTCTCTCTGTCCTCTCCCACAGCAGGTCGTCCTGTGGCGTGACGGTAGGTGGGTGGTGTGGCTCTGGCCTCGGCCCCCTCGCGCCGCTGAATGGCTGCGATGGCGCCCGCGCTGACTGACACGCCGGCCGACACTCACCGAATCCGCCTCAAACTGGCTCCGTCCTCCTCCGCCATCAACCCAAGCGCCATGGAAGAAAACGGCGCAGCTGGCCGCGTCCTCGTCCCCACGAACGGCGCCGTCAAACGCAAAACCTCGTCCGACAAGGAGGATCACCTGTCCTGCGCGGCTGGGACCTTCAGCAAGGAGGAATCGGGCCGCGATTTGGGCAAAATCCAGCAGCTCGTGACCTCGTACCGCTGCTCAGATGAGACCCTGAAACTGCAGAACGTCTTCGACATCCTGCCTGGCTTCTACGCAAGAAGTAAGCATGACACCCTGGAGCTGTCGGAGGAGCAGCTGAAGAGCATCATGAGCGCGGGGAACGGGAGTGGTCTGCCATCTCTCCAGCAGAGCGCTAGTGTTAACGGCATGGCTAGAAGATTCACTAAAGCGAGCAAAGACTCGAACAGCATAACCATGAACGGAGGCAGGCACGGACAAGGAGCACTTTCCCTCGCTCATGGGGGACCGACAGGAAACGGCCCCGCGAGAGATCCTGCAGGGCAACACCAGTGCCCTAGGGGCGTTCCGCGGGACCGTCCAAACAATCGGGATATCCCAGTATCCCCCGCGCACTTTTACCCGTCTTCACAAGGTCCAGATAGGTCGCCGTCGCTGAGCGCGGACGTCTCGCTGCCTCCGCTTCAACCACTTGCCAGCCCGGGAGGAGACCTGCAGAGTCGGTCGCAGCAGGCCGAGAGCCGCCACACGGAGATCGAGGGTCGTCTGCAGCGCCTGCGCAAGCGGCTGCAGGTCGTGCAGGCGAAGCAGGTGGAGCGTCACGTGCAGCAGCAGCTCGGTGGATTACTTCACTGTACACTGGGGCCCCAGGACGCCCGGATTCATCCGGAAAGGGCCGAAGCCAGCCGCTTCTTGAGGGGCGCATCGGCGCCGGGTGAGTTGGAGCGACTCTCGCTGGGCTGCAGTACCCACCTGCGAGCGGCGGAAAGTGCCTTTGATTCGGATGCCACGGAGGAGAGCTCCGGGGGAGAAACGGACATCGAGGAGGACGAGATGGCCCGCGCGGACGTTGAGCAGCGGCACATTTCTTTGTGAGTAGCACGATCTTTAAAGTCTAAACACTAGCTGAAGATTTTGTTGGTGATGTAGAGAGGTCTGTCTTTGTCGGCTTGCTCTTTCCCGAGTCTTAGAAAAGTTTGGGATACATTTTATTTCTTTCTCTTTCTGCTTTTTGCCTCCCACAACCTCTTTTCAAAGCTAGCGCCAAGTGGCGTAAAAAAAAGAAGCACAACGCTCTAGCTCAGAAAATATTTTTCTGCTTTTCTTTTCAATGCCAAGTTACCATGGCGATATTCTTTTACCATCTTTTTGTGATGTGAGGACACATGCACCGGCGATGGTTTTGATACTGGCTAGTACACTAGCTTATTACCTTGTGAGAACGGTATGGACGTCTCTCAATCCGAGATAAAGAGCAAGGATACACCCTTTGTCTGTATAACACTGAGAGAATTTGCTCAGAAGTTTAGTTCACGGTCTCTTTCTTTCTTTAGCGGTAGTAGGGATCGGCTACTATGCTTTCCACACCTGTGACGAATCGCCTGCATATTTTTCCATATCTCCAGAGCTTTAAGTAGTGAGGTACAGGAGACGGTTAGTCAGACGGCGCATGCGAAAGAGAGATTAATGAGAGTCCGTTGCCTCCTTCTGATCTGTTTTAGTTTTGCTTCGCCTCGTGTGGTAAGATTTTACATGATGCAACGTCAGTGCAACGCGCACCTTCCCCGCAGCCGCGTCCGGCTTTTATATTTAAATCGGGTTTCGTAACCAAGCCGAGTGTCGCGGAGTAGTTGTTGTTGTTGTTTCTTTGCTAAATGCTTTCATCAGCTTTATTTCTACACAGACGGACAGGTTTGTAAGTCTGATGTAGATGTTTTCTTGCTGTCGTGATGTAATGTTTATACACCCCCCCCRCCTCTCTCTGTCTGTTTGCTTTTCCAGGGTTTGATTAGTCATGGTGACCGGTCAGTTGTGAAACCCTGACTGTTGTAAAGAGCTGAAGAGCTTTCATCAGCTGCTGAATATTAGGGCCATGATATCACAGAAACATCAGGTTCTGATGATTTCAAACTAGCAGAGAGCGGTCATGCGTCATTAGCCAAGGTTTTACTAATAAAATTGTAGCATGCTTATCTTTTTAATAAGTGTATCCTGTTGTTATATCACAACCTCGATGGATCTCCAAGCTCTGGATCCAGCAAAAAAAAAAACTCCTTTTAATCCAGATCTACTTGTGTAACTACAAAGACGTGGATGGAGAGAGACTTGAACGTTCTTCACAGATCAGTTCTGGACAGCGTCTTGAGCGTGATCCGTAACATGACGATCTGGTTACAACAATATGGACAGACATATAAACTCTATAAAGTCCTGACTGACGTAGCTGATGTGTGATGGAAGGCTACAGCCACTATGTGGTGGTGATTAACTTGCCTTTGCCGCTCTTTCACCTGCCTCACTGTTGCACTCACATGCTGATGTTGCTAAGAATAACACCGTGTGAGTGCTTGGGCCCGCTCTCTCTCTCTCTCTCTGTCTGTCTCTTTCTGTCTCTGGCCTTAAGGCAGACGACGGTGCCAGTAATAATTAGCACCGTGTACCTGTACGCAGCGGTTGTGTGTCGAGCTCGGAGTGTTTGAGATCTCACTCAGAGTTTTGACGGTGTCCCGCAGAGCTGGAGACTGTTTTTGTGTTTGATCACGCGCGGCGTGTCTGAGAGACGGATATAAACTGTCACTTCTCATCTGTCTGTCTGACCGTCTTCGCCGTAAGAGCCGTTCTCATCCCGTGGACCGATCTTTCTTTTCTCTTTCAACTCGTCAGATTCTCCACATGATATAAATGTGATGTAACCGTCTGGTGCTGCGCGGATAATCGTGTAGAAAGCGCAATTGCAGTGCAGACCCGCATCACGTTTATGTAATGGCCAAAAGGATCAGTTTATTCCAGGTAGCGTATGCGTGGACAGGCAGTCAGGTGGGGTTTTTCCTGAGGTAAACTGGACATGACCTGTGGACTCGGAGACTCGTGTTGAAACTATTGAATCAAAAGCCCCATTCATTTAAACTAAGGTGTGTGTCTGTGGGTGTGTGTGTGTGTGTGTGTGTGTGTTGTTGACCAGGAATGAATAATTTGGTGCTTAATATCAGTAATTAATATGTAGTGCTTGCAGGTGTCGTGACGAATGAGAAAACGTCAAAGAGACAAGAAAATTACAGACGCTGTCCCGTATTATTTAGTAAAGGTCACGTTGTGAAAGAAGGAATTCAGAAACTCATAAACACATGAGGCCGCGAAATGCAATGAAGGTGACTTCATGCAAATAACTATCAGTGCTGTTGTGTGCTTTTAATCGGGGTTCATGAACAAGTTTAAATGCTAAATTGTACTTTAAATAGTTATAATTAAGTCTATATCATAAGAAAGAGAGTTGAAAGGGTCGAGGCATGAAATTTTTTGAGTTTAAAACAATGAATTATCAAGTTACAAGTCGGAATTTTCAAGCAAAAAAAAACGCTAAATTTTCAAGTTTAAAAGTTTATTTATTTATTTTCCAGAGAACAAAAATAATAGAAATTTAAGTTTAAAACTTGGAACATTTCAAGTTTCAAGCTCTTTTTCTATCAAGGAAAAAATATAGTTTGATTAGATTTTAAATACAAAAATTTCAGGTTTATTTTTTGTAAAATTGAGTTTTTCCCTCAATTTTCAAGATAAATTTTTTTCTCCTCCAAATTCAAGTTTTTCTTCCATCAGAATTTAATTATTTTTTTTTTCCTCAAACGTTTCGATTTTTTTTTTTTTTGCTACTCAAAATCTAAATTTTTCTTCAGTTAGAGTTTAGTTTTTTTTTCTTCAAATTCGACTTAAAACTCAGAAATTCCCTGCCCCTCCCATACCAAAAATCCTATATTAGCCCTAATACACCATCATAAAATCTTAATCGGAATATGTCAAAAATATAAATATATTTATATATACAAAACATCCACAGAGCTTACCATCGCCTCCAGCTTATCCACTGCTGTCTCCATGT
>QMIH01000120.1:523549-540796 GCA_003987875.1 Clarias batrachus
TATATTATAAATATAACTTTTTCATGAAATCGTTCAGCCTTATAACAATCTTTGTGCTTTTCTTGTTGCTTTTTTCCTCATGTTTGATTAATTTTTGCAATCTTTTTGCATACTTATCAGTTTCTCAATTTTTTTCAGAATTTACGTATTTTATAATCTTTATTAATGCACCAAGATTGTTGTGCAGTTAAACTGACTGATCCTATTATTGAGTAAAGAAGTGATAACGCATAAAACAGAAATATCTGTTGGACACCTGTTGACTGACATTTAATCAGTATCACAGAAAAGGGAATGTCGTCATCCCGAGTTTTAAATTCTTCCCAGCACTTTATAGACAAAAGTCAAAGAGAATAAACTGCGTAGGTGTGGGAGATTTACTTAGAGTTGAGTCGTAAACAGCATTAACTGGAAAGCTAGTGCGCTATGTAGGGTGTAAGTGAGAATCCCCTGTTCCACATGGTGCCTGGAAGCTGGTGAGTCTTGTAGCTGTGAACAGAACACAGGAGGAGCAGGTAGTCAGAGAAGTGCTGTTCCCAGTGCTGCTGTGCTCCATTTCATTTCAGCAAGTGTAAGAATCGATCCGAGACAGAATTTTTCCTAGATTTGTGTGTGTGTGTGTGTGTTTGTGTGTGTGTGTTTGTGTGTGTGTGTTTGTGTGTGTGTGTTTGTGTGTGTGTGTGTGTTTGTGTGTGTGTGTGTGTGTGTTTGTGTGTGTATATGTGTGTGTGTTTTAAAGCCTATAGATCCCTGGGCTGGTTGGTTAATTTTATCGTTTTTCTGTTTGGCGGAGGTCACTGAGCCGGTCTGTTGAGGTTTTATCTTTAACTCATCTGGTTTGTTCTACATGTTCCCAGTTTGCAGACATGACGTCCTCTTCCTTTGTGCCGTGTGTGTGTGTGTGTGTGTGTGTGTGTGTGTGTGTGTGGCACAGTATAATCTCTGTGCCCCTTATTTTCATGACTGTCAGTAAATTAATGGTCTTACAGAAGGTCAGTCATAAGTGTGTGTTTGTGTGTTGTAATGGTTTATACAAGAACACAACTTTATTTTATCACCTGCCCGTATGATCCTCCAGCTTCACCAGATGTGTTCGTGTGTTTTGTATTTGATTAATGTTCAGCATGAAGCAGAGATCATATATGCTTTGTGAGAAATAGAGCTGTGACCTTTATAACCTAATTTGAGGCAGGAAGTGAAGTCACAGTGGCGTCATGGGTGGGAACTGTAATCTGATTGGCTGCTGAGTCTGTGAGGTTGTGAGCCGCAGTCCAGCTAGTTGCAGTCGTATTTTAGATAGGAGCTGTGCTCTGATTGGCTACTGTGGGATTAGAGGTGTGAACTGTGCACTGATTGGTTATAGCAGGGGATTAGGACTTTAAACTGGGTTCTGATTGGTTACGGTGGGATTTGGGCTGTTAACTGGGTTCTGATTGGTTATGATGGGGTTAGGGTTATAAACTGTTCTGATTGGTTACGGTGGGATTTGGGCTGTTAACTGGGTTCTGATTGGTTATGATGGGATTAGGATTATAAACTAGGTTCTGATTGGTTGTGGTGGGATTAGGGCTGGCAAAGCCATTCTGATTGGTCACTGTGGGATTAGGTTTATAAACTGGGTTCTGATTGGTTGTGGTGGCATTAGGGCTGTAAACTGGGTTCTGATTGGTTACGTTGGGATTAGGGTTATAAACTGCGTTCTGATGGGTTACTGTGGGATTAGGTTTATAAACTGGGTTCTGATTGGTTACAGTGGGATTTGGGCTGTTCACTGGGTTCTGATTGGTTACGGTGGGATTTGGGCTGTTAACTGGGTTCTGATTGGTTACTGTGGGATTTGGGCTGTTAACTGGGTTCTGATTGGTTACGTTGGGATTAGGGTTATAAACTGCGTTCTGATGGGTTACTGTGGGATTAGGTTTATAAACTGGGTTCTGATTGGTTGTGGTGGCATTAGGGCTGTAAACTGGGTTCTGATGGGTTACTGTGGGATTAGAAGTTTCTCCTAGCTCATGTAATATATATAATGCAGCGCACGGGTACATTCTCACCCTAACCATAAATACACATCTCTGTCCTGTCTTTTTAAACTCATCCCTGCAGTCAATAGTATTAAAGGCTGTCCTCTCTGAGGGGGGAGGGGCTTGTGCTTGGGTTTCTCTGCACGCTATCTAAACAGTACTTGTTGAATAATGTGCTATATTGTATAGCCTGCCTCAGTGCACACACTGTGCGTGTCTGTATGATACGGCTCTGTTTGCACGTGCTGAGACAAAACTACAGGCAACATGGTATAAAATGGTGTCCCCTGGGGACTGTTCACATATTTAAAGAAGCCATGCATTTGAGATTCGTGTCATTCATTTGTGTCCTCTACTCTTAGACGTGACATCTCATTTTCATTCAGATTGCGGAGATTTCAGTGTTTATCAAGAGCAAGGTTGGGTGGGGGAGGGGGGTGGTTATTGCATGTCCTTTATGTTTTCTAAATAACTGACAGTGATTAATTGCAGTCCATTAGCGTTAACGCTACAAATGAAACTGCCATAATGAATTCAGGCGCAGTCAGGTTTTTATTGCCATCGCATCCGTCTGTGGGATGAAATACGACAACGTCCAGGGTTACCGAGAGGAAGCTAAGTATGCTATGATGTAATAAGTACAATCATTTAAAGCACTGTGTGTGTTTAATGTTTCACAACTGCTCAGGTAACTGGTGTGTGTGTGTGTGTGTTAAAATTTATCTAAGGAGATGGCTAGTTAATGTTTGTTGAAGGATTCAGTAAAGCCGCCAAGTTGCTCATCAGATATTCCACATCATCTATAAACCGGTAATTAGTCAGGCGTGTCGCTCGTTAGTGAAAGCGCTCGGGTTCATCGTTTCCTCAGTGGATGTCAAAGTCCGGACCAGCGAGCTGCATGGCGTGAGCAGGGAGAACAGCTCCACCTCGTTACAGGACAGGGTCAGACATCCAGCATGATCATCATTGGTGTTTTCTCTAAAGCATTTCCTGTTCCTACCACGACAGGTCTGAGAGAGGGAAGCCTCGGGACGTGGCCCGCATATTGTTTGTGTACAAGTTGATGCATTGAATTGAACAACAGTTTTTGATTCAGAATTGATTCATATTATTTACAATATTATCATAGATCTTCAATATTAATGTCAACATGCAAACACTTTGAAAAAAAAAAAAAATATTAAAAATATATCGCAGCTTTTGTGGATGACATAAAAACGCTTGCGTCTCAAATGCTGGCTTTTTGTTTTTACGGACGGTCGGTGCAATACCGCCATCTGCTGGACTGGAGTGTGGAGCGGAAGACTGCGCGACTTGACGCTTAGACACAAAGTGAAACGGCATTTTGATATATGTGAGGTATTTGTAGTAGTTTTTAACTTAAAGTAAGCAAGTCGTTTAAAGTGCACCACCTGCAGGATTGTAGAGGAACAGCAACATTTTAGTACTTCACATCCAAAAGTATATAAACCTTAAATTTTATTCTAAAAGTCAATTTCAGAGTCAGTGTGAACAAACATGAATCGCAACATGATTTTTCCCCCCTCCCCCCATCTCTGTTGTTAATGCCATACATATTCAGTACTTAGAAAGTACTACTTTCTGTGGTGAATCTGATTGAGGTAACTTGGGACAGGTTAAGGTTTAAAAACCTAGCTAGATATTTCTAGTAAGCAAGGTGTGTGATGAAGGAAGGTGAGGGAGGGGGAAGTATTTTAGGAAGTAAGCTGGGAAGGAATGCGAGTAGTTCAAAAGCTGTAAGAATTAAAGCTGCTGGAGACGAATCGCAGCTCTGCTACTGACTAGTACCAACCATGTCATGGCTGATTTTACTGAGTCATCTGACTAAAGAATTAGTAATTAGTAAATTAGTAATAATAATAATAATAATAATATTTTTGCGATTATATAGGGTAAGAAAACAAACCTCACTGGAATTTTTGACAAGCTAAAGAAATTGTAAAACATTTTACAAAAGTCTTTCTTATTCCTTCCTTTGATCTTAATTCAGTTTTAAACACATTTTATTTATCTTTTTAAGGTTTGACTTGCATCATTTTCTTAATTTTTTTTGTTAGTATTTATTATATTTTTTTCTAAATAAATTTTCTTTCTTTTTTTCTTTATTTTATACACATGCGCTATATATACTTCTATTTAGTGATTGTTTTTGTTTTTTTTTAATACTTGTTCGGTCTGTTTTTCTAGTTTTGTTTTTTTGCTGTTTTAGGCCACAGAACCAGAATTTCTCCCTAAACCTCCACCACCGCACAAATTCGTGGAAAATTCCTGAGTCAGTCAAGCAGAAATGGGGCAAGAGTTTGAGATTACACACACACACAGAGCGAGAGAGAACATGCCACAGTATGAAGCTCATGCATGAGTCACGGTTGCTTTTCCTCTATCTGTTAAAAAGTCAGTATTGAGGGTGAAAGTTCACGAGGAGACGCGGACCGTTCCGGCGGCGCAGGGACCTCGTGAGCGGTGATGAACTTCAGCACGTTTCTGTTCGAGCTGAAGAAAGAGTCGAGGTCAGTGTAACATTCCCGTCCCAACATGGCGGAGGAGGTGTTTGTATACTGAAAACTCCTCTTTCCTCTTACTGCTGTGTTTATTACTTACGATACTGCAGGACGCCGCTGCGTTGGTGTGAAACAGACCAAGCAGCCGGACAGATGTTAAAGGGAGAGCGGGGGTGGGGGGGGGGAGAAAAAGCATTCAGAGTCGTACTGTTGTAGGAAAACTACTTAGTGACGCTAAGTAGCCGGGTTAAGGAACGCCCACAGAGGGGAAAAAAACCGTCAGCTGTAAGCACTCATGCTCTCAGCAGCCTCTTATAAGTTAATCAGACCCAAAAACAAAACAAAACATCACAGCTGGGTACGTCAGAGGGAAACTTTACGTTTGCGCAGCTGAACCTGGAGACTCCTTCCAATAGATCTTGTCATTAGAAAGGTTTTCAAATGTCTTTAATTGCTGGAACAGATGATGTGCGAATGATTTATAAAGTAAAAGAAGCAAAAAGACTAGGACGAGGAGAAAAGGAATTTGATGGGTTTTGTTTTTTTAAGGCCGACGGGATTAGAACAGGAGGATTTGAACTGAATCCTTTGAGATGAGATGATCAAGACCAGAAGGTGACGCTGATGGACAACACAATGGATGCCCATTAATAAGCAAGCAAATACATTTAAATATGTTCTGTGGTAGGTAACTTAAGAAAGGAAATAAGTAGCCAAGTTTAGCAAATATCTAATGGCAGTGATGTAAAATCGGTGAGCGTGTTTTGGTTGTTGATCTGTTCTTACTCTCGGACGTCCCTGAGAATGAGCTGATAACAGGGATGCTAGCGATGAATCAATAATCAATGAATTTCCATCCACGATTTAACAGATTACGAATATTTTAACTAGCAATTTTTATTTTGCGCGTTACTTGCTCCATAGCTCACGTACAGTTCCTCCAGGTCCAAGGTGCTACATACATACACACGACATAGATGAACAGAACTAACTAGCTAACCAGCTACTTGGCTGACGAGCTGAGACAAGACAGATGATGAACATAAAGAAACAAAACTATTTACGCGTCATACAAAACACGACAAATGGCAACATAAAGTACATAAAGTGAAGGTAAAGTTAGTACATTTTTGTTAAGATTAAGCAAGATGGCTGTCTACCTCAGCTCTCACTAACTGCCACAACTACAAATTACAAACAAGTAAGCTAGGTGTTAAATCACCTCACCGCAGAGCCTGGGCCTTTCCCACTGTGCTATGCAAGAGCTGCTGTAACACAGACAGGCTAGTCAGGTCATCAGGAGCGGTTAAGATGCTACAACATGCCAATGAAGCCCTTTGTATATAAGGGAACAGGACTCACCAGGGGCTTCAACTTCTTTAAGTATCATGATATTATTATAAATACACTAATTTGATCTAATATTTTCCTCAGATGTTTCTACACAAATAATTGAGAGAGCGCCCCCTGCAGGATTGTAGAGCAGTGGCAATATTTAACTGCATCAAATATAAACTTTGAATTTTTAATAAAGCTTCATGTTTAACTTAAGTTAAAAAGTTATATTTAACTTTTGATATAATTTTTG
This sequence comes from Clarias batrachus, assembly GCA_003987875.1. NCBI lineage: Eukaryota > Metazoa > Chordata > Actinopteri > Siluriformes > Clariidae > Clarias > Clarias batrachus. Next base: position 529,681 of record QMIH01000120.1, read on the forward strand.
TATAATTAGTTTCTGCCAAATTGATGGCAGATGGAGAGAAGTTTAAGTTAGTAACTTGGGAAAGCTTCAGGTTAGAAAGCTAGCATGGGAAGGCTAGTGAGTAAAGAAGTAGGTCAGGAAGTGAGTAGGTTGAGTGAGTAATTTGGGTTCGGCAAGTTTGTTAATGAGTTGTATTGTATATTCATGTAAATACATTAATTAAGTATGCACGGTATGCCCTTCTTATTCTTTTTTTTTTTTTTCTACGGCAGCTGGAATCTATTGTGTTTCTTTCCTCTCAGTACGTCGCTCTCGCGGCACTTGAATAAACCGGTACACGAGCGGTAGCGCGAAAGGTAACGGTCCGATTGCAGATCGCGTCAGATTATTAAAAAGGGGCGATAAATATACTTGAGCGCTCATCAGTATAGCAAAACATACTCTGTGTGGAGAAACACTGATCTCACATACACTTGAGCTCTTCATGTCGCCTTTAGCCCTATAATATCACGTTTTCATATTTGGGTCAGGCTTAAATAAAAATCTCATTTCACTCTGTTGATTCAAAATGAGATACTAAGTGGTATTTATATATTTTTCGTTTCTGAGAGAGAGAGAGAGATTACAGGAGCGTAAGCTTCAAGCTACAAAACAATCTGTGTACGAGTGATATTACACTCGTCTGATCAAGAGCTCTTTGTCTCGTCACATGGCGGCTGGGAGACATGGTTTGGATATTCCATACTGGGGAATTTGACATGGAAATGACTATGGCCTGGTGGACGCTCAGATTCCTCCACACACACACACACACACACACACATGACGCTGGTCAGATGTGATTAAAATAACATGTCGCAACCGAAAAAAACACGGGTGCTGGCCGTTTCCTTTTTCTGTCAGGCCTGTGAAATGAGGACACACTCAGATTTTCCGTGTTCACGCCTCGCGTCAAGCTGTTTTTACTTGGACTGTCTCGTAGGGTGTGTGTGTGTGTGATCACGTTATTAACAAGAGGTTTACCAGAGGTCAAGTTATTACAGGGGACTTCCTTCCTATATTGCGTCTTCTGACTTCTAACTCCCTCTCAGTCGAGTGCTGGGTCAGTGGGACTGTTTCAGGAACCCGAGCGCGAGGTGAGGACACACACACACACACACGCGCACACACCCTGGATGGATGGCGGCTTTACCAGAAGATGTGCTAGTGTGTGAAATAATAAGCTGGTAGCCTGCGCGCTGGGTAAGCTTCTGCACAGTCACGTGTTTGAGTTCCCAGGACGAGTAGCATTGAGGATGAAAAGTAGTGTAAGCTAATGTCGAGCGATATCGTATTGCAAGGTAGTTAGCGTGCGTCAGGCTATAAGCTGAGGTGTTCTGTCCTCGAATCACTCGCTCACTATGTACAGTGCTTAGCCTGGAGTCTGTCCCAGAGGACTCGCACTACAGGGAATATGGAAACTCCCGTTAGCTTAAACTTGAATGGAAAATCCAGCTAGAGTACCTCGAATGCTAGCTTAAAGTGAGGTTTTAAAAAAAAAAAAAAAAGCTTAAAATGAAGTTAGCTTACCATGAATGGAAAATCCAGTTAGCTTACCATGAATGCTAGCTTAAAGTGAGGTTTAAAAAAAAAAAAAAAAGCTTAAAATGAAGTTAGCTTACCATGAATGGAAAATCCAGTTAGCTTACCATGAATGCTAGCTTAAAGTGAGGTTTAAAAAAAAAAAAAAAAGCTTAAAATGAAGTTAGCTTACCATGAATGGAAAATCCAGTTAGCTTATCGTGAATGCTAACTTAAAGTGAGTTTTAAAAAAAAAAAATGCTTAAAATAAAGTTAGCTTACCCCCTTTCAGTTAGCTTACCCTGAATTTTAGATTAAAGTGAGCTATAAAAAATTGTTTAAAATGAAGTTAGCTTACCCCCTTCAGTTAGTTTGACATGAATGGAAACCGCAGTTAGCTTACCCTGAATGTTAGCTTAAAGTGAGCTTTAAAAAAAGAAACCCCCCCCAAAAAAGCTTACCCTTTAGTTAGCTTACCCTCAAGTTAGCTTAAATTGAATATTTACCCTGAATGTTAGCTTAAAGCGAGCAAGCTTAAAATAAAGTTAGCTTACCCCCTCCAGTTAGCTTACCCTGATTGGAAACACCATCTAGCCTACCCTGAACGTTAGCTTAAAGTGATCTAAAGTAAAAAAGGTTAAAATTAAGTTACCTCACCCTGAACTCCAGTTAGCTCAACCTGCATGTCTTTAGACAGACAGTGGGAGGATACCCACCAAGCACGGGGAGAACGTGCAAACTCCTCGCCCACACACACACACACACACACACACACACCTGAGACCTGAATCGAACCCTTGACCCTGGAGGTGCGAGACTGTAGCGCTAACCACAACGCCACCGTGCCGCCTCTTCACCACAGTATAATTCACGTTCTCTTAGACTTGAACTGTAAGGCGCTACGCGACGTAAGGTGATCGACAGGTCAACTGGTGGATGAGGGGTTAATGCGTTGGACTACTGATCTGAAAGTCGCAGGTTCAAACACCACCACCATCACCACTGTTGGGCCCTTGAGCGACGCCTTTAACCCTCAACCGCTCGGAGGGTTAAAGTCGCTTTAAAAAAGGGCGCAATGCAAAAAATGAAGTGAATGTGTTGCGCTGGTGAGGGAGTCGTGGTGAAGAGGATTTCTGTGAATATTCTTTGTGGATAATGCTCATGATAAACATCAACATGAAACTACGAGACAGTCTGGCACACCTAAGCGTCTGCTTTTTCTGCCCCCATCAGTCTGCGCGTGTTCTGAGGGTCTGAGCTAATTGTTTCTCTTTTATAATAAATCTCCTAGTTAGATATCTCGTTCACATCCGCCAGCATGGTTCTTCGTGGCTCAGATGATTTTATATATATATATATAAATAAATAAATAAAGCGAGCTGTTTTTTACGCCGCCGAAGTCGTTCAACGCGTGACTAACACAGTGATGTTACACACTCCGGAGTCGTTAACGAGCGCCGCCAAGGGAGCGTCTGAGCCTAGCATCGGTATGCAGCGTTCGCCGCCGCCCCTCCGCGCTCTCGTAGTTATTATACACGTGCTCACGTACGCGCATGAAACGTGCAAACACTCTGACTCATGTCATCACAGCGAAAGCGTTAGTGCTCGTCTGCTCGTCTTTCAGTCTTAGTTGTTCCCTTTTCTCTTTTACTCAGCGTACAGTGTGTGTGTTTAGGCGCAGTGTGTGAAGATCCGTGCGATTACTGTATCTGCAGCGTGAGGAAGCAACACTGACTCTGCAGCTCTGCTCTGCACCATGTGGTTACACCTGTTTACTTTGTGTGGGTGTGTGTGTGTGTGTTTCACCTCTGTAACAGGAAAAAAAAAAAAGGGATGCAAAATATGTAGAATCCGAAAAGTCTGAGAACAAAAAATGAGAAGAGCGTTGTTGATCGATTCTGTTTTGATTAGCATCAGATCCCGTGTGCATGGCGTAAATAGTTTCCCCTTTAATCTCGTTTTCTTCTGTTATTATTATCAAAGTGCACCAGTGAGCGGTTGTTCAGCAGATCACCAGCCTACCATGCCATTTGCAGGGTTTGCACGCCTCTGTGTGTGTCTGTACTTTTAGACTACTGTAGAAGTCTCAAACTAGCTCGTTGTTGGGGAGTTAGCTGGTGATCGACGTCCTGAAATAAAAATACCATAAAGCAAAAACAAATTTAAGTCAATTTCAACCAAAAGAAAAACAACCACGAACGTGCCAACCCAGCTCTGCCATCTTCACAGGCTTCCTCAGGTGGTTCCTAGCTGTAGGTCAGAACTTTCAAGGTGTGATTGAGAAATGTATGCAAATTCAATTAGTTGTAGCACTTTTCACTTCTCGCGTGTTCCAATACTTCTGGCCCTCGGGAATAGCAGAAAACTGTAATCGTTTTCCAGCTGATAGTCGACTTTTTCTCGGTCAGGATGTTTCCGTTCCGCACTCTGCTGTTTACTCTCATCTGTGTCTCGTCACCGGTCATGATTCTCTTTCACCTTAAAGAAACTTTCACTTCCAAACGCTTCCGTTTATGCTCTCCTCCGAGTTGTTTCGGCACGATCCGTTAAAAATTAGCCTCAATTAGCCTCCAAGTAGTTAGGTTTTAAGAATCTGAGAAAATGCAACAGGAAAATATATAAAGATAGTAAAATATATATAAAAGTAAGTAAAGTAAAGTGAAATATGCATCTACCAGCTAATATTAGATAATGTTCTACCCCTTCCTCATTATCGACATCGACAAACCTATAATCATTTACAACCCAGGATGCTTAGCGTTGCGTTTGACCCTGCTGGGTTTTTCTTTCTACTGTAGCAGATCGGTTTCATTTTGCTGTAAACCTTCTGCGTTTTATGGCTAATTTGGTCATAAATATAAACATCGCGGCCGGACGAGACACGTATGCGTGCGTCATCATTCCCGTCTGCGCAGTCAGGCGTAAAACTGCGCGACACTCGAGGAGGAAAACGCAAAGCTTTTTCTCTCTCTGCGACGTGTCGCATTCAGCTGCAGAGAGAGAAATGATGGGGGGGGGGAGGACAGATCATGTGGAGTATAAACTGTGCTTTAGACTTTGAACGATGTTAAACTCAGGTGAAGGGAAACGCTAGACGTGACCGCTGACCTTTTTCCTCCGTCGCTCCGTTCAGACGTTGATATTAGCCGCGCGGAGAGAGATCGGTGCATTTTAGGCCTCGGTGCCATAAAAGGCCATACGGGAAGAATAAATCAATCTGAGCAGCAGGCCGGGCGAGTCACCGGAGGCGGTTTAGAGCTCGGCATGGATTCGATGAACGGTCGTTATTTCCCAGAATGGCTGGTGTGTACTGTGTAGCACAGAGCATCTGAATTATTCAAACACACTCCTGTTTTTTTTTTTCTTTTTTCTTTTTTCAAGTAAATGTTATCATTTGACCTTGTGTGGGATTTAGAAAGAGTGATTATTAAGCCTGTGTGTGTGAGTTTTTTTTTTTCTTTTTTTCTTTTAATAATGGATATATGGAGCGTTTTATAACGACTGACCTTCAGGAGGAAACGCTCAGCTGGAGAGAAGTGCAGCATTAAACCACAACCCTGTTTCTCTTGGCGTTTCCTCCGCGCTCGCTCCGACTATTTGTAGACGACAAAAGCTGATACATTTACACGTCTACGGCCGAAAGTACGCCACGGACCCCCGACCGCGACACCCGGCGCACAGTTATTTATTCTAGCAGCAAAATCTGGAGTGCCATGTTCAACAAGCCATATGCAGGTGTCGTGGTCAGGGGTGCACATACTTTTGGCTCTGAAGCGTACATCGTTTTGGTGGTAAAGGCTTCGGGGTTTAAAATATGTGTGGTGTGGTTTCATTAAGGCCAGTTTTATATGGTTACACAGTTTCAGTGCTCCAGGTTACGTAGCTGATGTTAAATCTCTTATGGTAGCGTTTTGATGATGTTGCATTGTTACCATGGACCGCGACGCCGTTTTACCACGTCGTTTTAGTGGTAAATGCTACGTCATACTGTAATGTTTGTTACATTGTCTTATGTTAAATTTATACCGGTAACGTTATTACAATGTTGCATTGTTACGGGATATGTTGTTTTATTAGCCTTGGTTTAGTTGTTGCTTGATTTGATGTTTTTTTATGACTTACATCAGTTTAGCGGTTTGTTACATTGTTACACGTTGCATTATGTTAAATTTATACTGGTAACTTTATAACACTGCGTGTTGCATTGTTGCAGGTTACATCAGCTTAGCAGTGTGCCACGTTATGTAACCAGTGTTACAGGTTTACTTATCTTAAAGGTACAGGCTACATTGTTATCATGATTCCAGGTTTAATTAACGTAATCAACTTTGGTTACTCTTATATATAATAAGTTACACGCTACAGGTTGAGCCAATTGATTGATGTGTTACATTATTACATTTGATACACGTTTTAACATGTCATGTCATTTCTTAAGAAGACTTTGTTGTGCTGATTTAGTTTGTTGTAACCGTTTGAAAATGTTACAGGCTACACTGTTGCGATGTTGTGTTCCATTGTGTCAGGGTTAATGGTTACGTAGTTACAGTTCGGCTCAGAAGACCTGGACACGTTTTGTTTTATTTGCTGTTATTTCCTTCCTTCGCAGTTTGTCCTGATAGAGTCCGTCCTGCTTTTTCCTCTCACGTTCGCTATATTTGAGGCGATGGTGTAAGCGAGCGTGTGAACAAAGCAGCGGTGTTCTCGAGTCGGTGTGTTTCTCTGGCGCAGTGCTGCCGGGATCCATTACGGCGTCGCGGTCCTTATGCAACATTTCTCAATGGATAGAGCGGAGTAAAGAGGTCTGAACCGCGCGCAGGTTCGGTTGTAACACACTGCATTTTTCCGTCATTATTCCTCGCATTCTTTCTCTCGGGTTCTCTCTATCATCTGTACCTGGCAGCGCCTGCAGCGCCTGGGCCAGAATGAAAGGAGTCCTCTGTGAGAGTGTGTGGGAGCGAGGGAAAGTGTGTGTGTGTGTGTGTGTGTGTGTGGGGGGCGCGCACACAAAATGAATAAGCCTACTGCTCTTTGTGTCTTGTCTCTTTCTCCAGCACTCTTTCTCAGGAGTGGGAGTCATGACAACTCTGCAAGAGACTTTACTGAAGACTGTTTGTTTGTTTGTTTGTTTGTTACAACACATAAATATTATTAGAAGATATTCATCCTTAATAAAAGATCAAGGAGTTTAGATTTGATTGAGGGTTTCATGTTGGTGTCATTGCCACAGCGTCACCTCCACAACCTCTACACGTGTGTGGACGGATTTTGATTGTGTGTGTTTATTTTGATTGTGTGTGTGTTTATTTTGAGTGTGTGTGTGTGTGTTTATTTTGATTGTGTGTGTGTTTATTTTGATTGTGTGTGTGTGTATATTTTGATTGTGTGTGTGTGTATATTTTGATTGTGTGTGTGTGTATATTGTGAGTGTGTGTGTGTATATTGTGAGTGTGTGTGTGTATATTGTGAGTGTGTGTGTATATTGTGAGTGTGTGTGTATATTGTGAGTGTGTGTGTATATTGTGAGTGTGTGTGTATTGTGTGTCTGTATGTGTGTGTGTATTGTGTGTCTGTATGTGTGCGTGTATTGTGTGTCTGTATGTGTGCGTGTATTGTGTGTCTGTATGTGTGTGTGTGTGTATTGTGTGTCTGTATGTTTGTGTGTGTATTGTGTGTCTGTATGTGTGTGTGTGTGTATATACAGTGGAACCTTGGATTGCGAGTAACTCAGTTTACGAGTGTTCCGTAAGACGAGCAAAGATTTTTAATACATTTTACATTTTGTCCTGAAAAACGAGTTTTTTGACAAAGACACACACACACCGACGCCCACACACACCGACGCCCACACACACACACACACACACTCGTCTTTACACCCCCCCCCCAGGCTCCCTAGCTTCACACAGACACACACACTCTGCTCTACACAGAAACTCTGCTCTGTCATGATTCTCTTCAAAGGAAAGGTGCTGGTTCATTTGTTTTGTTTTGTTTTTTTACTTTACAGCAGTGATTCTGTTAGTTTCCGCTCACGCGAGTGTCATTAGAGAGATTTCTTTTTTTCCCGTTAAAAACAGTCACATTGAGTGTGTGTTTGTTGTGAAACTTAAAAAGCGAGGTGGGGGGAGGGAGGAGTTTTACTCTGTAAGGGAAGAGTAAAAGGGGCTAATCCCACACACATACATGCATACATACACACACTCGCACATACACACACGCACACACACACACGCACACACACAAATACACGGCGCCTATGCGCACAAATGGAAACACTTATCTGTTGGGATTTATTTTAACCTTTTTTAAGGTAAATTACAGGTTAAATTGTTTTATATTTACTTTATATATTGTATTAATTATTTTTCTGTATTTATTTTTTTGGGCTGTGGAACGAATTATTTGAGTTTTCATTATTTCTTATGGGAAAATTAGATTTGGTTTGAGTGTTTTGGAATACGAGTCTACTTCCGGAACGAATTATGCTTGTAATCCAAGGTTCCACTGTATATATGTATGTGTGTGTATATATACATGTGTGTGTGTGTGTGTGTGTGTGTGTGTGTGTGTATATGTATGTGTCTGTGTGTATTTTGTGTGTGTGTGTTTTGTGTGTCTGTGTATTGTGTGTGTGTGTGTATTGTGTGTGTATTGTGTGTGTGTATATTGCGTGTCTTTGTGTGTGTGTATATATATATATATATGGTATACAGTACAGACCAAAAGTTTGGACACCCCTTCTCATTCAAAGAGGTTGAATTTGTATTATGGCAAGAAAAAAGCAGCTGAGTAAAGAAAAACGAGCGGCCATCATTACTTTAAGAAATGAAGGTCAGTCAGTCCGAAAAATTGGGAAAACGTTGAAAGTGTCCCCAAGTGCAGTCACCATCAAGCGCTACAAAGAAACTGGCTGACATGCGGACCGGCCCAGGAAAGGAAGACCAAGAGTCACCTCTGCTGCGGAGGAGAAGTTCATCCGAGTCACCAGCCTCAGAAATCGGCGGTTAACAGCAGCTCAGATCAGAGAGCAGGTCAATGGCACACAGAGTTCTAGCAGCAGACACATCTCTAGAACAACTGTTAAGAGGAGACTGTGTGAATCAGACCTTCATGCTAGAATATCTGCTAGGAAACCACTGCTAAGGACAGGCAACAAGCAGAAGAGACGCGTCTGGGCTAAAGAACACAAGAAAGAACACAAGAAAGAAAACTCGCTGAATGAGAAGGGGTGTCCAAACTTTTGGTCTGTACTGTATGTGTGTGTGTGCGTGCGAGCCTGTGTGTATATCTCTATATATGTGTGTGTGTGTGTGTGTATGTGTGTAGAAAACACTGGACTGGAGTTAAAAGAATACGAGTTTGGTTTGAGGCGACACCAATTCTATACCAGGGCCAAAAGTATTGGGACACTGCTCAGTAAAAGATGAGCCGTGAGGGACTGGAACTGATTCACCTCCAGTGGGAGTTCAGATCAAATCACACATGTTCATCCTGGTCATGTACAGATTATTAAATCTTCACTCGGAGTCTGTGTGAATCTCATTCCCTCTGGTCCACACGGGGGCGTACTGGTGCATCACTGTGGCCTCGCGCGTACAGGGTTTGATTCCCGCCTTGAGTATGTGTGTGTGTGTGTGTGTGTGTGTTCTTCTCATGCTTGGTGGGTTTCCTCTGTGTGCTCTGGTTTCCTTCCACAGTCCAAAGACATGCTGATGGGGCGAAATCACACTTTTAAATTCCCCATAGTGTGTGTGTGTGTGTGTGTGTGTAAAAATAATGTGACATTAGCTCTGTTAGACTACAGCAGTATATATCTGCTAAAAAACATGACTTTTTTTCCTACAGCACACACACACACACACACACACACACACCAGTGTTAATCACTAAGTGCTTTATCTCATGTCTCTCGTTCTTTGTTTCTCTCTTCTGCTTTTTTTTTCTTACATGTGTGTGTGCGTGTGTGTGTGCGCGCTTCAGTGCCATCTGTAGAGCATTAAGTGTGTCATTAAAGAGCCTTACACACACACACACACACACCCACACACACACACACACACACATACCTAATGATATAATGGTTATTAATGTGCCATAAAACACACACACACACACACACCTTTTTTGCCTGTGTTTGTATAATTGAACTTCCTGTCTCTGTTTCTTAGGGTTTTAACTTGTGTGTGTGTGTGTGTGTGTGTGTGTGTGTGTGTGTGTGTGTGTGTGCGCGCGTGTGTGTGCGCGCGCGTGTGTGTGCGCGCGCGCGTGTGTGTGCGCGCGTGTGTGTGTGTGCGCGTGTGTGTGTTGGCTTTGATGTTTCCCCCACATGTTGTCAGACCTGATTTCCTGTGTTTATATTTTTGTTTCACTATCACTCAACATTCAGTGATTTTCAGTAAAAGGTGTGTGCGTGTGTGCGTGCGTGCGTGCGTGTGTGCGTGCGTGTGTGCGTGCGTGTGTGCGCGCGTGTTTGTGTGAAAGTTAAGACATTAGTGACACTACTAGAGTTTTGTGTTTCCCAGACTCAGAAATTTGTCATTTCCATGGCAGTGCCAAAATGATTACAGTTACTGCAAGCTATTACCTAAACCATGTTTAAACGTGTGTGTGTGTGTGTGTGTGTGTGTGTGTGTGTGTGTGTGTGTGTGTGTGTTGCTACTTCCTGCCTCCTTTTTTGCTTCCTGTTAGAGCTTCCTGTTCCTGGATGAAAATCACACAAACACTCTCTGAGTGACTGACACACACACACACACACACACACACACGGTCTGTCAGTGCCATCTGTGCTTATTTAGTATCCCTGTGTGTTGGTCTGTCTGTGTTCTTAAAATCTCTTGTGTAAACACACACACACACACACACACACACACACACACACAGTACATTCTCTCACTTTATTAGTTACTATGATGAAATTACATTTACGTATGAGTGTATATATATGTGTGTGTGTGTGTCAGTTACAACCTGTAGGACAGACAGATGGACGGATGGGCTTTAGGAAGGACAGACGGACGAGTGGGCGGGCTTTAGGACGGACAGAGGGACAGAGGGACAGAGGGAGGGGCTGTAGGATGAATAGAGGGAGGGGCTGTAGGATGAATAGAGGGAGGGGCTGTAGGAGGAATAGAGGGAGGGGCTGTAGGAGGAATAGAGGGAGGGGCTGTAGGATGAATAGAAGGAGGGGCTATAGGATGAATAGAGGGAGGGGCTATAGGATGAATAGAGGGAGGGGCTATAGGATGAATAGAGGGAGGGGCTATAGGACGGACAGAGGGAGGGGCTGTAGGACACAGGTGAGGGCAGACATACTGTGATTATTGGGAACTGCAGGACCCAGGAACTATGTGTGATCGAGAGCTGAATCTATAGTTGTGTGTGTGTGTGTGTGTGTGTGTGTGTGTGTGTGTGTGTGTGTGTGTGTTGGGGGGAGAGGGACGTCATCATGACTCTGCACTAATGATTGTGTTTGAATGCACATCGTGGCCTTTCTCTCTCGCTCTCTCTCTCTCTCTCTCACACACACACACACACACACACACACACACACACACACTTGTATTGAGTTGTAAGT
>QMIH01000120.1:555022-575308 GCA_003987875.1 Clarias batrachus
GTGTGTGTGTAACATTGTGTGTATATAAAAGTACAATAGTATATAGTAAAGATATACACACACACACACATCTTTACTATATACTATTGTACTTTTATATACACACACTGTTACACACACTATTATATACACACACACAATTGCACACACACTATTATATACACACACCGTCACACCTACAATTGCACACACACACTATTTTATATAAACACAAACAAAATTACACACACACTATTATATACACACATTGTTACACACACACTATTATACAAACACACACACACCGATAAATACAAACACACACCATTATATACACCGCCACACACAATTATACACACCATATTCTATACACCGTTTTACTCTCTCACACACACACACACACTCACACACACACACACCGTTATACACAGTTTTACACACACACACCATTAAAGACACTGCCACACACAGTTATATACACCGTTACACACACACAATCATATACACCGTTACACATACCCACCGTTTCACAGACACACACACACAGTCTATCTTCTCACCCCCTCCTCCCCCTCCCCCTCTCCTCTCTGTACAGATGTCAGTAAGATCTACATGGAGGTTGCGAGCCCGAGTTCCTCTCTGACCACGCCCACTCTCAGTCCTGTAGTGAGACAGCTGTCGTCTTCTGAGATCCCTACACCCTGCAGTCTCACCAACACACCGGTAAAACACACACACACACTGGATGTTCCATCTGATTAAATATACAGTCTGATACTGATACACCCTCTAGTGGTGGACTGTGGAACAGCACTGACTACACAGATTATACACAGATTATATTTTAAATTGTGCAGGCTATTAAAACTAGAAGCCTTATATAGGTGTGTGTGTGTGTGTGTGTGTGTGTGTGTGTGTGTGTGTGTGTGTGTGTGTGTGTGTGCGTGTGCGCGTGTGTGTGTGTGTGTGTGTCCTCAGCAGGCACAGCGTAAGAGGAGAGTGGAGAGCTCATTTGACATCAACAACATCGTCATCCCCATGTCTGTGGCAGCGACCACCCGAGTGGAGAAACTGCAGTACAAGGAGATCCTCACGCCCAGGTTACTCACACACACACACACACACACACACACACACACACAGGTGGGTTTCCTGTGTGCTGCAGATCGATCAGTGTGTTTAAGCTCTCTCTTTCTGCTTTCTTTGTGTGTGTGTGTGTGTGTAGTTGGAGAGAGGTGAACATCACAGCCAAACGTATTTCTGAGGAGGATGATGAAGTGGAGGTGAGTAGGGGTCTAACACACACACACACACACACACACACACACACACACACCTTTCTCACCCTAGTGTCTGCCCCATATGGTTGAGTCCTACCCGTGCAATGTCTCTGTCTCTGTCTCTCAGGTTGAGGATTTATCAGACGCAGTGTTCTCTCAGCTTCACCTCCCTTGTGAAGATCAGGAACGTTCTCGATGGACTTGGACATCCAGTTCTGTTGCCAAGAGGAGGGGCAGCCGGTCAGTCTCTCCGTCTCTGTCTGTCTCTCTCCGTCTCTCTCTGTCTGTCTCTCTGTCTGTCTCTCTGTCTGTCTCTCTGTCTGTCTGAGCTGGACGTTGTCCATGAAAGTTTTGCCACAGAATTGATTCTGATGAAAGAGTAGTAGGTGCTGGAGCAGATGTTCAAAGTCTGTGTGTGTGTGTGTGTGTCATGTCATGAAGAGTCAGAAGTCACCTCATTTATATTCTAGCAAGTTCTTGACCCAAATCCTTGAAAATGAACCTGGAAACATCTCGCTCTAAGAGTTTAAGCTAGCAGATTAAACTAGCGCTCAACACTTCCAGATTTCTTCAGTTTTTCTTTAGTGATTTATTTTCTACACAATAAATCTACATGGATCTGGTGATCAGCGTTTTGAAATCCTCATCCTGGAACAGCACATATGGAACTATGTAACAACAATTACATCACTCAGTTGTTATTTTAAGACATGAAGGTCGGCTGTTCTGGATCAGTTCCTGCAACAACAGCATTGTGTGTCGAGTGCGTTTGTAAACCCCATCGAGCTCCATGATGAAACTGTCTCTCATGAAGACCTTCACAGGAAAGCGAGACCAAAACCGTTAGCTCTGCTGCAGAGGAGACGTTCATTTAGAGTCTCAGAAATCACCAATTAACCTCAAACAGCAGCTCAGATGAGAGCCGTTATGAAGCTTCACAGAGCAGAAGTAGCAGATGTACATCTCAATATCAACTGTTCACAGGAGATTAGTGTGTGTTTCAAACATCTACAGTTTTGTTTTTTTGCAGTGTAGAAAGAAATAAAAATGAGTTAGAAAGTGATCCCAAACAAATTGAAGGCCCGGGTTCGATTTCCACCCGATGCCCAGTTACAATGCGTCAGGAAGGGCATCCAGCGGAGAAACCTGAGACATCGGATGGTCCTCTGTGGTGACGGGAGAGACCGAAAGACCAACCACAAGAACGTTTCCTCTTTCTTGGATCCAACAGTAACTGCAGCGGTGAGTCGGGCTGGAAATCAAAAGAACAACACGGCGCTCGGTCATAACTCAAGGAAGGGTAAAAATTTAGAAAAGCAAAGACGTCGGCACCAAAGCAGCAAAGATCCGAATTGATCAACACAGACACTATCCTGGAACAGTGAAGGCAGGCGAAAGGAAAATCCTTGGGTTTGGATCTTTGTGTCGGAGACGTGGACGTCAGCGGTCACCAATATGACCATCCTTGAGCCGAGTCAAACCCGAAATATCACTGGAGGAGGGAAACATCGCCAGGCGTACCTTGGGCTCGTCATGTAACAACACGAGTGCTTGACGTTGTCGGTGGGATGAGAAGAGGAGGACGTGGAAGAACATGCTGGATGGACAGAATCACAGTCGATACACATGTACCCACTGATCAATTAAAGGAAGAGGTCAAAGGTGGGAAAGCATGGGGGGGGGTGTTTTGGGCGTTGGGGGGGTGTTTGGTGTTGTGGGCGGTGATCCGTACTGTGACTGACGGTCCGTTTCGACGACAATGTGAACAGGGAGCTAAAATTAAAGCACCGCCTCATGGGAGGAACTTGGCGTTTCGGTTTCCTCTGTCAGCACCGTTCACGTAACCTCTAAAATAACTGCTGTGTGTGTGTGTGTGTATACAGTCTGCAAAATTCTGTATCGCTCACACCCTGAGCGTCTCAGACGTATTTCTGTGTTTTGGGGTGTAAAAGCTGATGTGAGCTCATGACTCGCTCCGATTGGTGCTTTCGCTGCTCCGTGGTCACTTATAGCGTGTCCGGTCCTGCAGCCCCGCCCACATCGGAACATTACGAGAGAAAACAAAATTATCTGCAAAACAAACCCCAGAAGCGTCGTTTCTTTCTTTCTTTCTTTTGCTGTCGGAGGTAAACGCAGCGCAGCGAGAAGGTAATTAGGAGAACAAGCTGCCCCGGGGCCGTTGGCTTTATAAATAACGTGAGTCGGATGTTTTTAGGGTCGCTGTTACCATGGTTACAGCATTGAACCATGCAGGCAAAGTTTTGGGGGGAAAAACCGTCCCATCACTTCACCTCCCCCTCTCTCTCTCCATCTGTCTCTGTTTCTCTTAGATCGTACAAGTCGGTGGATGGGCGCAGCACTCCGCTGCTGGGTGGGACGACCCCGTCCACGCCTCAGCCCTCGTCTCCTGACCCGTCTCACTTCCCGCTGCTGCAGGACTACAGCTCGGCGCCCTCGCCCTCCAGCCCCGCCAGCCCGGAGCTGCTCACGCTCTCTCACATGCACACGCCCGCCTCCAGGGACTCGCACAGGCTCCTGTCGAACGAGGACACGCGCTGCTCCACGCCCGACACCAGCTACGACGAGACGGTACGAGAACACGCAGCACACAAAAGCACGGCGTCAATGCTCGCGCAGACGCGCGTCTGAACCGTGACGTGATTTGCTCTGTCGCTCTCTGGTTCCTCCTCAGCCTGTGCTTCCGTGGGAGCGCCGAACGTTCCCGCTGGACGCAGAACCGGCGCAGGATCAGCACCACCAGGAGCAGCAGGCGAGTCCGGGAGGCGACCGCACGTGTCGAACCGCGAGGCGAATCTCCGGCTGCCGGAGCGGCTCCAGGTCCGAGTGCGAGGGCGAGCCTCCGTCTCCGCTGGCTGAGGACGCGGGACGCCACAGGAGCAACTCCTACAGACACACACACTGCTGAAACCTTCTGTACCTTGTCAAGACTTGTGTCTCTCTCTCTTTCTGTCTCTCACACACACACACACACACCTTCAGCTCCAGCGTCGTACAGAGCAGATTGTTAAAGCCTCTGCTGTTTGATATTCAAACATCACTTAATTCTTTCACAGTTTTCAGTGAATTTGGTGAGTTGAAGGTTGGAAACAAGTAGAGATTTACTTTGTTTTTTTGTTTTCTTTTCTTTCCACTGGAAATGTAGATTAAGTAAGTAAGAAAGATGCGGAAGGGGGAGGGGCGGGACACCGAGACTCGGGTCGGTTTTGTCCCAGTCGGCTCATGTGCACTTGCTTTGCTTCTGGAACGGACTGAAGAGATTGTAAACGGGCGGGTCGACCCTGCGCTCGCGCTCGGTTGTAGTGATTTAGGTTCAACCCAAAACCACGCGCACAAACGTCTGACCATCAGGCTTATTATTATTATTATTATTATTATTATTCACTTATTTCTTTTTCTTCCAGCACTTAAGATTTTCTTTAGCAGCTTTAACTCACACCTCCGATCAATCGATCGAGTCCGCCTTCATGTCGCAGCAGCAGCATTTTAACATTATTTCACGTCCGCGTGTGAAGACGCGCGTCCGTTCCGTTCGTTGGTCCCATTTACGACTGCAGCACTTACTTTCGTTTTTATTTCATGCCGTCGAGCGGAATAAGAAAGCCCGATCCCTGTTTATCGCGGGAGAGCGTCCGTCAGCTCGGACCTTCCCCTCCTGTGTATTTGCACTCTGACGCTCAGCACTCGTCTGTTCTCCGCACCTCATTCCATCGCGGCGGGTGAAAACGCGCCCACGTGGCACTTAACGCGGAGAAAAGAATATCATGTTTGGTTGCTGAACTTCTTTCCCCTCTTGCCGTGTCGCTCGTCTTCCCTTTCACATACAGCACTTTTTTTTTTCTTTATTATGATTTTAATCATTAAAAAAGGTCCTCCTTTTCCTATACGACTTCAGCTTGTGTACGTCTTCCAAGCTGCGTTTGAGTCTTGGCTAAAACGATGCGTGTTATTGATCAATGTGTGTGGCGAGACTGAAACTTCAACAAAAATAAAAATCTGTACAAACCTACACAGAAAGTGACACCTCACTGTGTCGAGCGACAGATTCACAAGCGATTTTGTGTTTTCCGATTATCATACGCACTTTTTCTATGATTTATTGATAATTATTAATGAGTAATCCGATCAGTTAGCGCTACGCTTCCTCTCTAGCGATGTTAGACGTTTGTTCCAGTGAAAATAGTCGCTCGTGCTCCCAGAACCTCCCTTACAGTCCTGGGACATGGCCGTGCCGTCAGGGAAGAACGAGTCGCATGGATCGTGATCGAGTCTCGTACTGATGATGTCACACAGCCTTTCAGTCGGGTTTAAGGCCCAGGTCATGTGTGAAAATGATTCCTCACGCTCCCTGACCCACTCGTTCACAGTCTGAATCCGGGATTATTTTCATTCCATCATGGAAAAAGAACCTCGAGTGATTCAGATCATCAGCTGACTTCATTCTATGAGCCGAGTCCAGACCTGAAACAACCCCAGATCATAACCGCGCCACCAGAGCCCTTAATCTCAAGAGGGGGCGGGGCTAAAACGCTAAATCTGTACTAATCTACACACAAAGTGGCACCTTTCTTTGTCGAGCTGCAGATTAACAATCAATCGTACAGTTTTTGATTTTGGAAAGCAACCTGCAGGAAATGACACAATCAGGTCTGATCTGATGAGTGGAACGCTACACTTCCCCTCTCTAGCCATTTTTATTTTTATTTTTTATGTTTTGTTTCTCACTGCAGCTCTTTTTCCCTTGTGCGTTTGCTTTGTTCAGCTCTTTCGCCGCTTCGTCGTTGCCAAATCCGAGCGTCCAGCTTTAAAACACAAGAAGCCTTCGCCTTTCTCATGTTCTTCCCTGATTTTTTTTTTTATTGTTTTGTTTTTTTTCTCTCTCCAATCCACTGGACGGTCCGTAACGCCGTTTGTTTCACCTCAAGAGTATCTTGCACTCGGGTCCGAACGTTATTACGACGCGTGCTCGTTAACCAGCAGGTTTTTATTTTGTAACCCTTTAAAAACCATCACCTGTGTGTCTGAGTCAGAGTGAGTGCGCTTGTGTGTGTGTGTGTGTGTGTGTGTGTGTGTGTGTGTGTGTGTGTGTGTGTGTGTGTGTGGTGCATGGTGAAAAAAACAAAATAATAATGCCATGAAAGAATATCCGCTTCTGGCCCTTTTTTTTGGTGTTTTCCTCCCTCTGATGAATAAACACGCCTCCTGGATGGCGATGGTCCGACCAGCGAGTGAATTTGACTGGGGTTGTTGGGTGGGGAGAGAGCGAGTGGGGGGCGGGGTTTGGGTATAGGAGGAGTCTGGTGTATCATTTAGCATGTAATAGTTTGTATTATATAAAAAAAGAATATATTTTGTAAATACATTATTTGATTCTTTACTGTGTTTGATTTAATTTTTTTTTTTTTTTGAAGCTGTAGCTGTCCTGATTGTATAGCGAGAAGACGCGTACAAAAATATTTAACAACTTTCTTTCACGGAAAATAAAGGTGTATGGATCATTGGCCAATCTGACAGCGTTTGTGCTTCTCCGAATTAAAAGTGAATTATATTGTATCATTCTTGTTTCTCATGGTTTTTATTTCACGGTTAAATAAGTGACGACCCGATGCGGCGGCACGCTGAAATGAAACCCTATAAGACGTGTTAAAGGTTATGAGTGTTCATTCATCCTTTCAACTCGCACCCGTGTCATGTGATCACGCTCCTCAGATAAACAGGACTTGGATTAAGATTTGGATTAGGGGCGTGGAGTTAAAACTCGCCATGTTTCCCAACTCCAGCTGTGATCTAACAAGAACTGTGTGTGTGTGTGTCTTCACCATCCAAGACTGATCAGTTCAGAGACCTCATCAATCATGCTCTAATAATCAACATGATGTAATAGCATTTAATAAAACATTTAGAGTGAAGAAAGGTATCTGTTGGGAACAACTGCATGTTTTATGTCCTGAAAAAAAAGGGATATCTCATTGAATCACATTTAACTTGAATTACAGCAGACATTCGCCAACATCACAATGTTCATTTCCATCCAGAGTTTGATCAAAATCTTGTATTGGTGACCAGAGACTTTCCATAAACTTAAGCTCCCAGAGACGGTCTGCGTTCTGAAATACACCGCGCCATCAGGGGAGAGAAGCTCCATAGATGTGATGTGATGTGCTGGTGATTGAGTACATTCAGGTGGTCATGTGACTTCATTTCATCTCCACATAACGTTGCTGAGTCTCGACCTGAGCGACTGAAGCGACCCCAGATCATAACCCCGCCTCCAGAGGCTTGTACAGTGGACGCTATGCATGATGGGAGCATCGCTTCATGCGCTTCCCTTCTCACCCTGACCACGCCCATCACTCTGGAATAGACTCCGTCTGGACTCATCAGGTCACATGACCTTTTTCCATCACCCCAAAGTCCAATCATTAAGGTTCCTATCATACTCAAGCCTTTTTTTCCTGACGAGTCTCACTAACACACAGCTGGTTTCTACTGTCAACTTTTATGATGCAACTTCATCAATGGTTTGAGTGATCTCTGATCATTATTATTTTTTTTTCCTTCACTTTTTTTTGTGATGTTACGGGTTCAGCACCGTCCGTCCAGGTTTGAATAATGTCTTGAACAGATCTTGACCCAGTTCCAGACATTTCAGGAATCTCCTTAGTTGTTTTCTTTGCTTGATGCAGGTCAGTAATTGTATCCTGCTGGAACAAGCTCATGGTAGTTTCATACACGGTTAGAAGATCTGTTGAGAGCTGAAACCTACTAATCACTGCAGAAATGATCTGATCAAAGCCTCCTCGGTATTTGCTCAGACGGGGTTTTCAATAGAAAGTGATGAGGCATGACACACTCATGTTGGTTGGTCAGTTTGTTAAGAGAATGATCTCAAGCTGAATCTAACCGCTTGAAGTTTCCGGAGGTTTACTTGTTTTTTTGTTTGTTTGTTTGGATATGTGCTGTATTTAACCAACAGAGGGAGCCAGACAGCTATTGAATTTTAAAAATGCAAACAAGAGCGCCCGATCGATCAGAATTCCTTCAGGAGTGCTCAAGAAATTGAAGAAAAACATCCTGCACACATCTCCATAGTGTTCAGATGAAATGAACCAGGAAGCTGTACACGAGATCAATGCGGTAAGAGTGTGTTTAATGATAATAAAGTGATGTACATATTGTATTTAATCCATTGCGTGTTGGAGAAATAATGACTTGTGGGTCTCCCCTTTACCACCAAAACATCGATGCATTGTTCGTTATGGAATCTTTCCATCACAACCAGCATTAACCTTCTCATCAGTCTGATCTACACCAGCTCTTCTATAGGATCGGACTACACTGGCCAGCCTTCAAGGCTCATTGATGCACATGGAGAGGTGGACATCCATGACCCTCTCGCCAGTTCACTGGATTTCCTTCCTTAGATCACTTTTGTTGTGTCCAGACCAGGAACATCCTACAAGAGCTGCAGTTTTGGTGTTGCTCTGACCCAGTCCTCTAGCCATCACCATTTGGACCTTCTCACAGTAGCTACATTTTCAGCTGGAAGTCAGTGTGATATATACACTGTATTAGGCAGCAAGTGAACCTTTTTTTTTTGTCCTGAAGTTGATGAGAACAAATTGGCAAGCGTAAAAGATTTGAGTGACTTTTACAAGAGGACCGAGTCAGAAAACTGCAGGTCTTGTGGGGGACGTTCCTGGAAGGGGAACCGGGGACCGATGGAGCGAAGGCTGTCCAGTGTAGTCTGAACCTATAGAAGCACTAGAGTAGATAAACTTGAGAAGGTTACTGCTGGTTGTGATAGAAAGGTGTCGGGACACGTAGTGCATCAGTGACATGGTGGCAAAAACCTACTCATCATGAGTCATGTGGTCATAATGATCATAAAGTCTGATCGATGTGCGGTGGAACGATGGCTTTGTGTGTGTGAATACATTCAATTCATAAGAACTGACAGTGTGGTGCAGACTGATAGAGTGACTGCAAATAATGTGTCTCTGGTTAGATGTGTGATTGGAGAGAAGATACATCAATCAGAAGAAGTATACAC
Organism: Clarias batrachus; assembly: GCA_003987875.1. NCBI lineage: Eukaryota > Metazoa > Chordata > Actinopteri > Siluriformes > Clariidae > Clarias > Clarias batrachus. Next base: position 564,353 of record QMIH01000120.1, read on the forward strand.
ACACACACACACACACACAAAAAGCTGAGACCATGTGAAAGAGGGGAGGGGGTTCAATACCAACTTTATTTCCAAATCCGGGTTCACAGCAGCCAGAGTGAATGTAAAGGAACTGATAAAACGCACAAATACAGTGAGGACAATCACAACCGTTAAGCTCAGAGTGGACCGGAAAACCTCAGCGCAGGTTCTGAGGGAGAGAGAGAGAGACAGAGAGAGAGAGAGAGAGGCTGCGCTTTCCCTGTCCAGTTTACACAATCAGCCTGGTTTACACATGATGTACTTTTGTCTAGTGGATGTTTTAATAAGGAGACAGTTCAGCAAGTGATTCCAAAAGACAGAGATTTTGTGACTCTTCCCACAATGCAGGATTATTTGAGGCCTAAAATTTCGAGCGGCCATTTTACTTCAGTTGTTTTGTTAAAAACAAGGAAATCCTTGAGTATTCTGGGAACTCGTTCCTGCAATCTTGACAAGTCTTGGTAAAGTCTTGGACGGTAGGTTTCCTCTCCCCCTCTATCACTCACTCATCATCTATACCTCTTAATCCTGTATTCAGGGTCATGGGGGCGGAGCCTATCCCAGGAGACTTAGGGCACATGGCAGGGTACACCCTGGACTTGGTGCCAATCCATCGCAGGGCACACACACACACTCACTCATTCACACACTACGTGCAATTTGGGAACGCCAATTAGCCTAACCTACATGTCTTTGGACTGTGGGAGGAAACGGGAGAACCCAGAGGAAACCCACCAAGCACGGGGAGAACCTGCAAACTCCATGCACACAGAGACGGGGATCGAACCCGGACCCTGGCGGTGCAAGGCGACAGTGCTAACCACTACGCCACCGTGCTGCTCCCTCCTCCATCATCTCTTTTTAAAACATAATATTGGTTATGGACAGGTAAAGAAACGGGTTGATCAGCTAAAGCCTGGCATGGCGATCTTCTCCTAGTATTCATGGGAATTGTTGTAATCTACCGGAGATCGCCACCTGCAGGATCGGTGCACTCGTACGCAACGACCAGTATGACACTGCCAAGGTTTCCACATCAAGTACGCAGAGACCTTCGCTCATGTTCAGCGTCTCCTTGTCTATTATTGTTGTTTCCCCGATGTCTTTGCCTGCACCGTCTCTGTTTTGAAACGTGTGAATCATCAGACGGAAAGCAGCGTCTCTCTTTCTCTCTCTCTCCGTAACGTCAATACTCATTCACATCCTTGTTATTTTTTCTTTTCCTTAAATATCAAAAAAGAAATAAAGCCGAGGTGCGTTAAAGATATAAAAAAGGTAATAAATATCAGGAAATAAAAACAGGAAGGGATGCGCTCTTTTCTAGCATGTCTCACATCTACAAGTACACTATTAACAAATGCTTAGTTTGGATTTTTTGCATGATTTTGTTTTCTTTCGTCGAGTGCGTCTCAGCGCAGATCATGTCTGTGTGTGACGTTAGACTGCGGGTGATGAGTTGAAGCGGACGGACCGTTTAACCACAGAAAGGCATCATTTTGAACAGGATTTTAGCAGCTCTTGCATTTTTATTTTCTTTTCCCTTAAAATTCGAATCCTCAGCTCTCACTATGTACATGAATGAATCAGACATTTAGTGCGCGAGGAAAAGGGAGGCACTTTTTTGTTTTGTTTTGAATCAGAACTTTGACTCTCTTGTCTGCTCATCGTTACCGGTTATCTATTACGACTTGCAATATTAATCTAGCGTGACAGCGGATATGGACCGGGTTTCTATTCACATGCTCATGGAGCTGGACTACATGCAAAGATTAACAAGAAGTTAAACAGCTGTGACATCCGTCGCCAACAATGTAATCTTGGTTTTTTTTTTTTTTTTGCTGCTGCTGTAATCATAAAGACCATCCAGAAGCTCATTCCCAATCTGCTCTCACTGAACGTCCTGTAAACACACACTCTACTGTTTCTACATGCTGTCTCTTGTCCAGGTTTCGGCAAGTTTGTATTTTTCTTCGCCATCAAAACATGACATGTACGCAAAGTTTCCTCTTCGCTTTAGTTGTTTGGTGTCTGAAGAAAAAGGAAAAGAAGTGGAGATACGGGCAAAAAGAAACTTAAAGCCGTAAGTTGGTCTAAATAATTTCGTCATCATTCGGCTTTATATTATTATTATTATTATTATTTGTACAGATTATAATAGCAGAATAAACTTCTGCATGTCAAAAGGGGCGTAAAATATTCACGCCAATCAAAGCCACGCCTCCTACACAAGTCTGACAGTGAGGTAAAGAATGCATTAATTGTTTATTTATTTAAATAAGGTCTAAAAAATGCATTTAGATGACTCTTGGACGAAGCACATCAGAGTCTTCGCCCTCCTGACTCGCCTTGTGAACCCACGTAAACGTGTATGTCGATTACAACCCGTTATTTAGCTGATAGTTCGAAGCTTCTATGACTTGTGCGCTGTGTGTGAGCAACCTTCAGACACCTAAAAGGAAGAGAAAACGTTTGCTTACGTGTAATATTTGGCGAATCATTTCTCCGAGCAGGGTCGTATTCAATTACACGGAGTGATGTGTTTATTAAAGCGGCTCGTCAGCAGCACACACGTGATCGCTGTAGTTAATCTTACTGTGTTACTGACTGGCAGAACTGTACATTGAATATATAAAGTATAAAGCTTTGTGTGTGTGTGTGTGTGTGTGTCGTACATTTTTACATTACAGTACAGCAAAATGCTCGGATGCACATTTGAGGCTGAAGACGAGCAAACTCTTCTCACACTCGCAAGAGCCTGTTACTGGGTTCTAATAAAAATGTCAACTTTATAGAGAGAAACAATCTGTTTTAGTGTGTAGAATAAAACAAAAAAGGGCAAAACTTTATGCTCTTTAACTCGATCACAGACCTGCCAACCCTAAAGCAGAGTGCGTAGTTCTCCAGCAGATTCATTATCGGTCTTTAACGTCCCTTTTACAGTTTTACTAGTAAAGGTGAGATGAAACGGTTCATAGTTGCCTTTAAAATCATTTGTGAAATATTCAACAATTTCAGCAATGGACAATTTCATGTGTTTTATGCTAAAAGGTTTTATTTTATATTTATTTTATGATAAGATCATAATAGGTAAATGACCTTACAAACACGTACACAGCTGCTAATCATTCCTGACGTCTGTTTCTTTGTGTAAAGTGCATCAGGACTGGCAGGTCTGCTATCATGGTATCTACTTTCTGTCTTCATTTGTTATATTTAATTACTTAGTGAGCGCTTTGATCTCCGCACATCAATTGTTTCCAGTTTAGTGGCGAGTTTAATGTGTCACATCTTGATAATTTGTATGAATCGTGTATGAAACATGCCATCGTCTCGTCTCGATGTTTACTTGTAGCTCGTTTTGGTTTGTTTTCTCCCTCACAGTCCAATTACAGGTAGTATTTATTAATACATATATATTTTAAATTTTTTTTAAACATTTAAAAACATTTTTACTAGTTAATGTGAAATGAATTGATGAACGGTAATTAAGGGGAAGCTTTCACAATAAGGCAACTAAGCTGAGAGAGAGAGAGAGAGAGAGAGAGAGAGAGAGGGAAAGTGGGCGTACGGTATAAAGTGGACGTTCTAGCAGTGTAGTTTGGCTTCTGCATGCTGACTGACCGATCAGATCAACACCGCATCACATGAGTTCAATGAATCAGACAGAACAATCAGACAAAAGCATTAATAATGATCAGTCCCTTGCAGTCAAGAACCAAAATTCATGAAGAAATCCAGCAAGCACCTTTTATTTTTATAACAGACTGAGGTGAAATGCTTTTGGTTTTTATTTTTTCATACATTTTTTTAACCCTTTCTTTTTTTTTTTTAATTTCCATGTTGCAGCCTTGCGTTTATCTCAGTGGGGGAGGTGGTCGAGGCGCGGCGTGGCGCGAGGTCGAATCACAGGCCCTGCTTAGCGAGTGAGGCGGTCACCTGGTCTGCGAGCGTGGACAGCTGTGGCGAGTCGCTCATGTTGATGCTGCCGGAGGAGGAGACTTTGCTGAGGGGGCGGGGTGAATCCTCTGCAGACATGGAGGGGGATTTAACCACGATGTCGGCGCCATGGTCAGTGCGAGCCTTCGCCTGCTCACGGAACGACAGCTTGTGAGACTCAATCTGATGGAGAAAAGGCACGAAACATGATTACAGAATACAGGCCAAAATTTTTTTTTACTTTTAAAAAAAAAAATAAAGAAAGAAATAAATGACATTGGGAAATCGTCAGGCTTTAATCCAGAAACACGGTTCTGGTTCTCAGAATTACAATCAAGATAAAACATAAAACTGCCTGGAAAAATGAATGTGTAGCTTGTGTGTTATTAACGTGCGTATGTGCAAGAAAACCAAACAAAGAATATAGTTTGCAGAGGTTTTATGAACCATAATGAGCGCTGTCAGAGTTTCTATATTCTTCTGTGATGATTAAACCACTAAAGTATTTTTTAATCACTCATCTGTAATTAAACTCTCACACTGCTACAGCATCATTTATGATATTTAAATCACATCTGCTTTTTTAAGACAAAGATTTCCCTCCAGAAAGTGGGGTGTATTTTATTAATATTTTTTTATATTATTAATATTGTACCAATCAAATGTTTTGATTTATTTTCTACATTCGAGAACAATACTGGGTTTTTGCAACATTATGAAATAAATGAAAAGACAGATAGAGTACTTTATTAATCCCAGAGGGAAATTGCATGTACTGTATATATGGCATTAGGTAACAGCAATCAGTGGTTATTTTAAGACATGAAGGTCCGATCAGGTGTTCATCCAAGAACTGCATTCGCAAAACCCATCAGGCTCCATGATGAAACTGTCTCTCATGAAGACCTTCCCAGGAAAACGAGACCAAAACCTAGCTCTGCTGCAGAGGAGAAGTTCATTTAGAGTCACCAGCCTCAGAAATCACCAATTAATGTAACAACAACACCTCAGATTAGAGCCGTTATGAAGCTTTACAGATCAGAAGTAGCAGATATACATCTCAATATCAACTGTTCAGAGGAGATTATTGTATATTTTGGATAAACGCCTTCAGTATTGTTTCACAGTGCAGAAAGAAATAGAAATCAGAAAAGACCATGGAGTTAAAAGGTGTATCCAAACTTTTGACTTGTACGTGTGTATATGTCCTGTCGTACTGGCTGGGTGCTGCTGGACAATCATTGGCAACACATAGTAAACATTTGACTGTTGCAGACAATTCAATTAAAACCATCCGACCAATCAGAATCAAGACCTCAACATCACCATGGTATTAATCCTTATAATTCCCTTTAGTTTTAAATGTGTGTGTGTGTGTTCTGTTTTAGCTATGGAAGCAGCATTAAAAGTCTTATTCTAATTCTGCCATTATTTAACATGTGATTAACAGAGGAATGTTGGCTCACAAGGTGAAAAACATTACTGAATTATTTACAAAATTATTGTTATTTTAAAAAATAAAAATTCACGATTCTGGTTTTCGCAGGTGTCCTGCAGCTCCAAGTTTGGTTGCGGAGAAATGCTTCACTTGCGTGTACACTTACTGGAGTGGTTCAGCTTTATGGCACTGACTTCCCCACACAGGGGATCAGAGGGTGTGTCCCCATTTGAGTCGATAGAAGAACTTGATAACCTCGACTCTGCTTCCTTCCCCTTCTCTCTCTACAGCCATGAACATTCATCACAGGGGTGGGATTACAAGTGATGTTAAACACAACGTCAACAAAATGAGAGTGAACAGAAACAAACTGATGAGCAAAACTACTGAAAGGAAATTAATAACGAAAAGCAGATGATGAAGCAGGGCAAAACTAAATAGAGACAAAATAACAATAATAATATGAATAGAAATGAACTCAAAGTTATGAACTGAGAGGAAGGAAGCTACAGATGGACACAGCTGAGAAAATGTGTGTGTGTGATAGAGAGAAAAGGAAGGAAAGCAAGACACCACACAGCTCACTGCTCTGTTAAACACCCCTGCAGGTTTGGCTCAGTGTGTGTGTGTGTGTGTTCATCTCTCTGAGGTTTTCAACATGATCAATAAGAGTGCGTATTCAGCAGGAGACAGTGTTTGTGTGAGCGCATACATGTGCATTATGGTTTCAAAGATAAGATTTTTTTTAAATGCTTGAAACAAGAGGTGAATGACAAACAAAAGGGAATTCTGTTGTGCTCAGGGTGGGGGTGGGAGGACCAGGTGATTGGTTTATTTGGGAGATTGGGTTATGTGAAGGGGATTGGGTTGAGGGGAGCATTGGGTTGCCTGGGAAGATAGGGTTGTGAGGGGGATTGGATTTTGAAAATATTGGGTTGTCTGGGGAAGATAGAGTTGCTAAGGGAGATTGAGTTGCTGGGAGGAATGGGTTTGTGGGAAATTGGGTAGTCTGGGTAAATTGGGTTGCCGGGGGATGGGTTGTCTGGGAGATTGGGGTGTCTGGGAGATTGGGGTGTCTAGGGAGATTGGGTTGCTGGAGAGATGGGTTGTCTAGGGAGATTGGATTAGGGGAGATTGGGTAGTCTGGGGATTAGGTTAGTGGGGGATTGGGTAATGTGGGGAAATTGGATTGCTCGGAGATATTGCGTCGTAGGGGGTAGCGGGTTGTCTGGAGGATATTGGGTTACTGAGGGCATTGGGTTGTCAGCTGGAGATTGGGTTGCTAAAGGGGTAGTGGGTTAGTGGGGGATTGGGTAATCTGGGAGATTAGGTTTGTGGGAAATTGGGTAGTCTGGGGAAATTGGGTTGCCGGAGGATGGGTTGTCTGGGGAATTGGGGTGTCTAGGAAGATTGGGCTGCAAATGGGGCACTGGAGGGATGGGTTGTCTGGGGGAGATTGGGTATGGGGGAGATTGGATTATGGGGGATTTGGTAGTCTGGGGATTAGGTTAGTGGGGGATTGTTTAGTGTGGGGAAATTTGATTGCTGGGGGATATTGCATTGTATTGGGTTGTCTGGAGGAGACTGGGTTGCTGAGGGTAGTGGGTTAACTGGGTAAGATAGGGTTGCTGCAGGAATTGGGTTACTGATGAATCAGTTTATGTTAGGAATTGGGTTTTGGAAATACTTGTTTGTCTGGTTGATTTGGTTTTGGGGCGATTTGGTAGTGAGAGAGGAATTAACTTATAGAGGAATCAATTAAAGAATCAAAATCAATTAAAATGTCTATTAAAGCTCATTAACTGACTATTGTCAATATTAATAACCATATTGCTAATGCATATATATTCTTATGGCACTATTCATCTTTAGTCAAAATCTCAAAGTGCTCTGCATGAAAAATAAGATTAAAAAAACCAATACTTAAGCACAGTAACCCTACTATCAAGAGAAAAAAGAATAAATGAGTGTAGAAAAAAAAAACTCAAATCACACAAGCCTTTGTTTCATTAAGAGACTCTCTTAAAACAACCTTGTCCTTAGCAAAAACAACAACCTAGATGAAGTTTTTTTTTAAAATTAACTTGTCTAATGTTATTTGATCTACTTTATATACACTCAGACATGTATGAAAGTGCTTGCAGAAAGAATAATGTCACCTGCCGACGAGGTAACTGTGTTTAAAAGAAAACTTACAGTGCATTTTGAGTAATGTCTCATCCTGTTGTCTACACATCGATCCCCAAGGCCTCCTCTAAAAATTTACTGGAGTTAATGATCTACTGGGACGACTCTTAAGACGAGTGCAGGGATTTAAATCGAGGTGAAGCGAATAGGGAAAGTCGATGTTAGAACATTCTGGACCGGAGCCCAAGGCATAAAAGATGAGTAAGGGAGAGTTTTAGAAAGCTGATACGCAAGTGGAGAACAGAGAAATGCCTGTAAACTTGAGGGTCTGTGAAGTATTAGTGTTAACACAGTATTAGTGCTTAGCAAGTTTCAGCTGTAGTTGTCATTGTGGCATTATATACACTAACAGCAAGCATTACAAAACATAAAATATCATAGTTATGTTGTAAATTTTAGTCTTGATTATTTTAAGTATGTAGTGTGTAAACAGTAGCCTACTTTCTTGGCCCCTCCTCCAGGCGTATGGCCAATGTTGTCCAGAGAGCCCACTTTCGACTGAGCTTTAAAATCCAACTTCTCCGTTTTGATCTCCACGTTTCCTCCACCTGCAAACAAACAAACAACAACAATGCTTCACACAACTGGTGACAGGACCCGGCCTCCAAATTCCCCAGATCCCAATCCAATTGAGCATCCATGCTCCGCCGGAATAGATTTCTCCATGTGATGGAAAATGATAGGATCAGATGTTTACATTGATGGTTACATTACTAATATTTACCTACTGAACAGATTTTTAAAGGTTTGCAACCCCACCCCCTCCACCCCCATATAAAATGTTTATATGTCTGGCTGAATCCCAATTTTTTTTTTTTTTTACCACTTTGATAACAAATTAAACAACACACGTTACCAATTAAACAGATTTTGGCCACACACACAAAAAAATTTCCCCTTAAGATGACATGATAGAAACATTAAATTGAAACACCATGAGTGATGCACCAAATATCCATGCTGTGGCAACATTTCCAGAAGCAGCTGTGATTTTTGTCTTTAGATAATCAATCTTGCATAACTTGGTGTTCAGAGAAACAGGACAAACCCTGCCCTGCTTGGCTTTTTTACCGAATACAATTTGAACATATAATTGGGGTGAATGTACTCATTAGTGGTTCTCAACCTTATTCCTGGTGGACCACTGATCTGCATAGTTCAGTTGTTTCACTGGTCTACCATCCCCACTTCAATTAAGCAAAGGCTGTTAATTATTTCTTTAATTAAATCAGGGGTGCTGGGAGCTGAGAAAGCACTAAAATGTGCTGGGAAGTGGAGTCGAGAATCACTGCTTTAAGATAATCATAATCATCATAGCTCCCCTCAAGTAATATGTCCATTTCCAAAATAAAAGGACTGACAGAGTCTTGACAGGCTCTTTTACCTGGTTTATGGTGGATGTTGGCCTTTGAGCCGCACTTTGACTGCACGTTGCTCAGATCCATCTTTTTGTTCACAATTTGAACCTAAAAACAATGAGACACACATAGATTAGGACATAGAGAGTCAGACATGGTCACACAGATGCTGCTAGGATACCAATGAAAACATCAGGACATCAGCAGATGCAAAGTAATTTAGGCTAAAGTGGAAGAAAATATTTGGTTAATTTCAGCAAGCTGTCAGAAATTCTCCAAGAATACCCATTCATTAAAGATTGTCTGTAATAATGCACTGAACCGCTTTCTTTAGACGTGAGTGATCTGGCTAAAATATCATAAGATATGTTTTTTTTTCTCCCCATGCTGCATCATGATCCCTGATATAAACACAATTACAATTTGATTATTTTGCAAGTTCCTGAACAGAGCCACTAAATTATTTTTCCTATTGATGTAAATATTGCTTTGTAAATGTTATTAGAGTGTACAAACAAAAAATATTTTGTAAATTTATAAAATGAAATCAATCATGGCGAGCACATTTAAAATAGTTAAATACTGTGAGAAGTACATAACCTGTATGAATGCCTTCAACATTTAACTGATTGAATTTCAAATAACAGCAACAGGAATTTAATCCGGAAGGATGAAATCTAGTTGGGCATTTGGCAACCCCCAATAGGAGGCTATACGGTATGATGACTGAACCATAGTGAACCACTTACAGTTACCTAAAATATCAAATTTGTTCAGCTAACTTGAAAAGTGTGATTTATACAAACTCATAAATAGCAAAAAGTTCTAAATACTCATCAAGGTCTATTAATTTGAACTAATTGTAATTATTTAAGTTAGCAGTACTTTAATGACTTTGAGCATTTGGGTTTACAGTGTATGACCTTGTACAGGACAAGTGGTGTAGAGAATGTGTAAGAGAGTAGGCAACAGTAACTGCAATCATGCATTTGCAATAACTGGCAATTTACCATTGCTGAGGAGGAATTTAGGCCAACTGTTCTTTAATTGTTTTACTTCAGCCACATTGGTGGGTTTTCGAGCATGAATGGCCTATTTAAAGGGTTAAATCCGGATTTAAGTCCTGACTTTGACTAGGCCACTCCAAAACCTTAATTTTTTTATTTTATTTTCGCGCCATTAAGAGGTGGAGTTCTGTTTCAGATCATTGTCCTGCTTCATAACCCAAGTGTGCTTGAGCTTGAGGTCATAAACTGGTGGTTGGACATTCTCCTGTATTATTTTTTGTTAGAGCACAGAATTTAAAGTATGAGAAATAGTTCAGGTCCTGAAGTTGCAAAGCAGCCCCAGACCATCAAACAACACCCACCATGTAAAAAAGTAAGATTATTATAATAATTTTTTTTTAATGAAATGCTGTGTTAGTTTTATGCCAGATGTAACAGGACATACAACACGAAGGCCAATGAGTGAGAGAGTGAGTGTTTTGCTGTGTCCATTTTTGAAAATCTAGCAGTTCCATATGTAGTTTTAAAGTGATGTTATTTTTTTAGTTACCAACTTTTCCATGCTGCAAAAATCTCCAAAAAGAATTGTTCTTATTGTTTGTTTGTTTGAATGTCTGTCAGAGAGAATGTGACCTGGACTATTGTAATAAAGTAAAGTCTGGTTCATTAAAAAGTTTGGGATGCTATATTTGAGCATTTTCAACACAACAGATATCATCCATCTCTAGTTTCTTTAATAAGACCAACAGTTGGCAACCTAAAAACAGCCATTATGGGGAGAAAAGGCAGGTTCAATCCCAAATCTCTGGTCAGGAATGTTTTGTCTCTGATGATGTTGTCTCTGAACCTGCACTTGGAAAAAGTTCTAGCTTCTTTTTAAGGACAGTCAACTAGAGAGGCAGAGGAAATGCAAGACAACCTTAAGCCCAGCGTCAGAGGTGTGTTCATGGAGCTGCTGGTGGATAGAGGCTGGACTTTAAAGCACACATCTGAGGCACTCTGGCCTACT